>JBBDGP010003829.1:0-443417 GCA_037952835.1 Lithobates septentrionalis
TCCCCAATCCTCCCCTTTTTGGGTCCCCTGCCGGCGGGCGGTCCTGGCTCCCCCCTGCCCCCCCCAATAGCAAGCCTCTCTCAAGCAGTCTTGCTCCCGGGCTGCACTCCTGCGAAGGTAGGTCTAAGGCGCCATTCCAACCAGCGTGACTCCAAAGTTGCGCCATTTTCGATTGCGACTTTGATGCATTCTTGCAACTTTACACTCTCTGGCATAGATTGCAACAGAGCCATTGAAATCGGTGGGCTGCGCCTTTTTCATGCAACTTTATGTGTCAAAAGTTGCATGACAAGTCGCACCAATGAAACGGAGCCCAAAGGAGATTATACAATCAGATTTGTAATGTGTGGTGAGCTTTAGCAGAAGTTGGATTCATGATCTATTACATTTGGGGAAATCAAAGATTCCCAGTGATGGAGGGGACTCTGCGAACCTGGAAGGTGACGCTTGGAAGACGAGAGCAAAAGATGGGTTTCGTCCGTCGCCACCAAATACTTTTATTTTCCTCCCCAAAAAAATGAAAGGTTTCGTATTGGCTGCTGTTGGTGATAGGCTCAACGTTTGCTCTGGTTTGAAGTTCTCAGCCCCCTCTCTTCTGTCCAGTTTTTTTATGATTTCCATGGAATTTGCAGGCATTTTGGGAAATAAATAGCAGTTTGGACCAGTTGTGGTTGATGAACATGACACACAAGAAGTGTGCTGAATATCCTCGGCAGAATTCCCACAAGAACCCTCCGTAACCGTCTCACAAATTGGCCTTCAAATACACGGCCGGCACATAGTAAGAGGTTTGTTCTCATTCCTACATAGAAAAGGGCGATTGTTGGGACTCCCAACTTGTCAGAGAATGTTTGTATGTGAAAGCAAGCGACCCTGGGATCTGGAATAGATCTGCTTTAGGAGAAGATTTCCAGGCGCACCGAGAAATAGATGAGTTCTTAGAGCCGCGATGATTAAACTGTGAAATTCGGACCACACAGTTCATGAGCCACGCCAAGTGGTCCCCAGTCTTCTGTTATTTGCTAGAAACATTGGAACTGTTGGCCATCTAGACCAGTGGTTCTCAACCACCATGGCCTGCTGAAGGGTGCCAATCTTCCATCTATCGGGCCTCCAACCAGCTGCAGATCCCTTAACCTCCCCAGAGTGCCTCCCATTCCAGTGGCCCCCAGCCTACGGTAGATCCTTTGCGCCCCCCCAGGTTCCCTAACCTCCAACAGTGTCTCACGCTGCCCCCAGCCTCCTACAGTGCGCCCTGCAGTGGCCCCAATCTACTGCAGGGCCTCCAGCCCCAATAGTGCTTCCAACCTCCAACAATGTAATGCACTGCCCCCAAAAAGTGTTCTACAGTTCCCACTGCGATGACCTCGAGTCTACTGTAGAGCCTTTAGCCCCCAACGTGCTTCCAACCTCTTACATGTCCTACACTGCCCCCCCCCTAACCCTCCACAGTACACTCCAGCATACTGCAGAGCCTCCAGCCCCCCATGATGATCCCAACCTCAAAAAGAGTTCTACAGTTCCAACTGTAATGACCTTGAGTCTACTGCAGAGCCTTTAGCCCCCAACGTGCTTCCAACCTCCAACAGTGTCCTACACTGAGCCCCCCCAACCGCTCTACAACCGTCCACAGTACACCCCAGCATACTGCAGAGCCTCCAGCCCCCCATAATGATCCCAACCTCAAAAAGTGTTCTACAGTTCCCACTGCAATGACCTCGAGTCTACTGTAGAGCCTTTAGCCCCCAACGTGCTTCCAACCTCTTACATGTCCTACACTGCCCCCCCCCCCAACCACCCACAGTGCTCTCCAACCCTCCACAGTACACTCCAGCATACTGCAGAGCCTCCAGCCCCCCATATTGATCCCAACTTCAAAAAGTGTTCTACAGTTCCAACTGCATTGGCCTCGAGTCTACTGCAGAGCCTTCAGCCCCAACGTGCTTCTAACGTTCAACCGTGACCTACACTCCCCCCCCCCCCCCCCAACCTCCCACAGTGCTCTCCAATCTCTCCACAGCCCCCCATATTGATCCCAACCGCAAAAAGTGTTCTACAGTTCCAACTGCAATGACCTCGAGTCTACTGCAGAGCCTTCAGCCCCCAACGTGCTTCCAACCTCCAACAGTGTCCTACACTGAGCCCCCCCAACCCCCCACAGTGCTCTCCAACCGTCCACAGTACACCCAGCATACTGCAGAGCCTCCAGCCCCCCATATTGATCCCAACTTCAAAAAGTGTTCTACAGTTCCAACTGCGATGACCTCGAGTCTACTGCAGAGCCTTCAGCCCCCAACATGCTTCCAACCTCCAACAGTGTCCTACACTGAGCCCCCCCAACCGCTCTCCAACCGTCCACAGTACACCCCAGCATACTGCAGAGCCTCCAGCCCCCCCATATTGATCCCAACTTCAAAAAGTGTTCTACAGTTCCAACTGCAATGGCCTCGAGTCTACTGCAGAACCTTCAGCCCCAACGTGCTTCTAACATTCAACCGTGACCTACACTGCCCCCCCCCCCCCCCAACCTCCCACAGTGCTCTCCAATCTCTCCACAGTACCCCCCAACCTATAGGCCCCAGCCCTCTATAGTGACCCCACACTCCAAAAGTGTCCTACACTGTCCCCCCGACCACCCACAGTGCCCCCAGCCCCTGCCTCACCCTTGAGTCTCCCTAAAACTGCAAATTCCCTAAAACTTTCCATGCCTCAACCGTAAAAATAAGTATAGTAATTCCTCAGCCTCCTGGAAGGACCTTAGATCCTTCCAGAGAGCCCACCTCCCCAAAGTTTTCCCCTGCCCCCCTAGAAAAACCATATCCTCTACAGGGCCGCCAAGTCTACTGCAGAGTCCCCAGAACCCCCCTCGCCCCCCCACAGACTTCCAGCCCCATCCAAAGCCTTGCAGCATTTTAATGCATAATTTAGCTTTTCATACTTTTATTGAGTGATTCTAAACTTTTTTTTTTTTTTTTTTAATAATTATTTTGTTAATTTTTACTGTTACTGTGACAATTAAGACCCCTTTCGCACTGAAGTGCCGCTAAAACAATGCTAAAGCGCCGGTCGTTTTTTGCGGTGCCTTAGCAGCATTTTAGTGTCTCTTTTCGGGGCGCTAGCGGGTGTTTTCTTTTAAGGTCACGTGACCTTAAAAAAAATCCAAAAAGCGCTTTTAAGGCGATTCGGAAGCGCTGCCCATTAATTTCAATGGGCAGTGGCGTTTTGGAAGCGCTTTTTACAGTGCTCCAAACCCGCCCCAAAGATGCTGCTTGCAGGACTTTTTCTAACGTCCCGTAAGCGCACCACCTGAGTGTGAAAGCACTCATGCAAATGAATGTGAGGTAGTTTTCAGGCGTTTAAAAGGTTGAGAACTCCTGATTTAGACCTTGGTGCTCAATAGGGGTGCAACGGATCAAAAAACTCACGGTTTGGATTGTTCCTCGGATCAGGAGTCACGGTTCGGATCATTTTCGGATCAACAAAAAAAAATCTCCCCCACTGTAATATCCACAATCTCCCTATTGGCAGGGTGTGGCAGAGTATTGGCAGAGTATTGCAGGGTATATTGGCAGGGTATTGGCAGACTATTGGCAGACTATTGGCAGGGCATGGCAGACTATTGGCAGGGCATGGCAGACTATTGGCAGGGCATGGTAGAGTATTACAGAGTATTGGCAGGGCATTACAGAGTATTGTCAGGGCATTACAGAGTATTGTCAGGGCATTACAGAGTATTGTCAGGGCATTGCAGAGTATTGTCAGGGCATTGCAGAGTATTGTCAGGGCATTGCAGCAGGGTATTGCAGCAGAGTATTGGCAGGGTATTGCAGCAGGGCATTGCAGAGTATTGGCAGGGCATTGCAGAGTATTGGCAGGGCATTGCAGCAGAGTATTGGCAGGGCATTGCAGCAGAGTATTGGCACTGCTGCCATCCGATCTCTCCCCTCCACTGCACAGATCAGTACACAGAGGGCAGAGAGGAACATGACATATATGACATGACGCCGGTTTGTTACAAGTGATCGCTCCGTCATTTGACGGAGCGATCACGTTAGGGTTGCCACCTGTCCGGGATTCACCCGGACAGTACGGGTTTTGAAACATGTGCCCGGGTCTCTGCCCGCCTGAGACCCGGGCACATTATTCATTTCAGACCCGTGGCTCCCTGTGCCGAAGCTGTGTCATCAGTGCGGCCGTGGAATTCGGGTCCGTAGCGCCGCCTTAGCGCTGCTGCTCCCGCTCAGCTGTCTGAGTGCAGGACGGAGTCGGGACACAGAGGCGGAGCCTCAATGTTACCGGCCGGGTGCTCTCCTCCAATCCTCTGGCTGCCAGCAGAAGAGACAAGGAGGTGGGCGGAGCCTCCCCCATTCCCTGCTGGAATGGTGTGCACAGATCGCGCTGGGACTGGAGCCCAGCTGTAAGGTAAGTTTTAATATACATACATACATACATACATACCCCCCCAATATACATACATACATACACCCCCCACCATACACTAACATACATACATATATACATACACCCCCCTCCCCCCACCATACACTATACATACATATATTACATACACCCCCCTCCCCCCACCATACACTATACATACATATATACATACACCCCCCTCCCCCCACCATACACTATACATACAATATACATACACCCCCCTCCCCCCACCTATACACTATACATACATACATACATACATACAACATACACCCCCCTCCCCCCACCATACACTATACATACATATATACATACACCCCCCCTCCCCCCACCATACACTATACATACACCCCCCCCTCCCCCCACCATACACTATACATACATACACCCCCCCTCCCCCACCATACACTATACATACACCCCCCCTCCATACACTATACATACACCCCCTCCCCCCACCATACACTATACATACACCCCCCCTCCCCCCACCATACAATATACATACACCCCCCCTCCCCCCACCATACACTATACATACATATATACATACGCCCCCCTCCCCCCACCATACACTATACATACATATATACATACACCCCCCTCCCCCCCACCATACACTATACATACATATATACATACACCCCCTCCCCCACCATACACTATACATACATATATACATACACCCCCTCCCCCACCATACACTATACATACATATATACGTACACCCCCCTCCCCCCCACTATACACTATATATACAGTTCTGCTGGCCGCCTCCCATATTTCATCTATCCATATAGTTCTCTCTCTCCCCCCCCCCCATACACCATCCATATATACAGCCCCCCCATATATACAGTCCCCCTAATATATATAGTCCTCCCCCCATACACCATCCATATATCCAGTCCCCCCCATATACACAGTCCTCCCCCCATACACCATCCATATATACAGTCCTCCCCCATATATACAGTCCTCTCCATATATACAGTCCCCTCCATATATACAGTTCTCCACCCCCCTATATACCATCTATAGATACTGTTCTCCACCCCCCATACATCATCCATATATACAGTTCTCACCGGGTGACACAGTCCACTGCTCTACTGACACCGTCCTCTGCTCTACTGACACCGTCCACTGCCCTACTGACACCGTCCTCTGCTCTACTGACACCTTCCACTGCCCTACTGACACCTTCCACTGCTCTACTGACACCGTCCACTGCCCTACTGACACCGTCCACTGCCCTACTGACACCGTCCACTGCTCTACTGACACCGTCCACTGCCCTACTGACACCGTCCACTGCCCTACTGACACCGTCCACTGCCCTACTGACACCGTCCACTGCCCTACAGACACCGTCCACTGCCCTACTGACACCGTCCACTGCTCTACTGACACCGTCCACTGCTCTACTGACACCGTCCACTGCTCTACTGACACCGTCCACTGCCCTACTGACACCGTCCACTGCCCTACTGACACCGTCCACTGCCCTACTGACACCGTCCACTGCCCTACTGACACCGTCCACTGCCCTACTGACACCTTCCACTGCTCTACTGACACCGTCCACTGCCCTACTGACACCGTCCACTGCCCTATTGACACCGTCCACTGCTCTACAGACACCGTCCACTGCTCTACTGACACCGTCCACTGCCCTACTGACACCGTCCACTGCCCTACTGACACCGTCCACTGCCCTACTGACACCGTCCACTGCCCTACTGACACCGTCCACTGCCCTACTGACACCATCCACTGCTCTACAGACACCGTCCACTGCTCTACTGACACCGTCCACTGCTCTACTGACACCGTCCACTGCTCTACTGACACCGTCCACTGCTCTACTGACACCGTCCACTGCCCTACTGACACCGTCCACTGCCCTACTGACACCATCCACTGCCCTACTGACACCATCCACTGCCCTACTGACACCTTCCACTGCCCTACTGACACCTTCCACTGCTCTACTGACACCTTCCACTGCCCTACTGACACCTTCCACTGCCCTACTGACACCATCCACTGCCTTCCTGACACCATCCACTGCCTTCCTGACACCATCCACTGCCCTACTGACACCATCCACTGCCCTACTGACACCATCCACTCTACTGACACCATCCACTGCCCTACTGACACCATCAACTGCCATACTGACACCTTCCACTGCCCTACTGACACCATCAACTGCTCTACTGACACCGTCCACTGCTCTACTGACACCGTCCACTGCTCTACTGACACCGTCCACTGCTCTACTGACACCGTCCACTGCTCTACTGACACCGTCCACTGCTCTACTGATACCGTCCACTGCTCTACTGACACCTTCCACTGCCCTACTGACACCGTCCACTGTCCTACTGACACCGTCCACTGCCTTCCTGACACCGTCCACTGCCCTACTGACACCGTCCACTGCCCTACTGACACCATCCATCTACTGACACCATCCACTGCCCTACTGACACCTTCCACTGCCCTACTGACACCATCCACTGCCCTACTGACACCATCCACTGCCATACTGACATCATCAACTGCTCTACTGACACCATCCACTGCCCTACTGGCTGACAGTGTCCGCTTTTAAGGTAGGCTATTTTCATATTTTAACGGACATTTCTTTTATTAATCGAATCATATTTTATGGGTACACTAATGCTTTTGTTTTATTTAACCATGCCCCTTTAAGTCCCCCCCCACTGATGCAATTGGGCCACAGCCACTTTTCACTGTAGCACACCTCATTACTACTCTCTTTGGGTAACCCAAGGTATTTTACAATCATATAGCATGTACTACAAAAAAATTGCCGTGCGCCGCAAAAGTGTTCGGGTTTGGCTTGAAGAAAAGGTGGCAACCCTAGATCACGTGCTAAATGGCCGCCGGGTGTACCAAGATGGCCGCCGCTCCGGAGCTAGGCCAAAGCCGCAGCCTTTCCTATGGCCGAGGCCACAGAGCGCTCCGCGGATCGCGGGTGTCCCGTACGGATCAACCTCCGCGGCTTGAATCACGGATCGATTACGATCCGTTGCACCCCTAGTGCTCAACTATATGATCTACTGACGAGGCACCACTGGTTGGGGGGTACAGGAATGAAGTTAGAATTGAAAGCATACACTTGGCTATGCTATGTGAAATACATAAGGGTTGATTCAGGTCTGCTTGACCTTAAAATACGTTTACCGTGTAAAAGATAAACCAAAACAATTTGACAAGGTCTGGGAATTCTTGGATTTGCCTTCTAAATGCGTAATTGTGTTCTTCATTGATCTCTCATTACCCCAGCCTCATGAATTGCCGGCTTTCTTTATTCATGGCCATCAAGGATTGTGGTGTCCTCTCTTCTTTCTTCTTTATCTCCTTTACTCTTTTCTCTCCTTCTCTCCACTCTACCCATTGTTCTTCTGTATATTGGTGATCAGTGGGAAGAATACACTTCTTCCACTGGAGATCTGTGAGAATATTGCTCTTTACATCAGTGGCCAATGGTAAGAATGTCCCTTATATTGGTGATCAGTGGGAAGAATGCCCCTTACATTGGTGGTCAGTGAAAAGAATGCTCCTTACATTGGTGATCAGTGAGAAGAATGTCCCTTACATTGGTGATCAGTGAGAAGAATGTCCCTTACATTGGTGATCAGTGAGAAGAATGTCCCTTACATTGGTGATCAGTGAGAAGAATGTCCCTTACATTGGTGGTCAGTGAGAAGAATGTCCCTTACATTGGTGATCAGTGAGAAGAATGTCCCTTATATTGGTGGTCAGTGGGAAGAATGTCCCTTACATTGGTGATCAGTGGGAAGAATGTCCCTTACATTGGTGGTCAGTGGGAAGAATGCTCCTTACATTGGTGGTCAGTGGGAAGAATGTCCCTTACATTGGTGATCAGTGAGAAGAATGCTCCTTACATTGGTGATCAGTGGGAAGAATGTCCCTTACATTGGTGATCAGTGGGAAGAATGTCCCTTACATTGGTGGTCAGTGGGAAGAATGTCCCTTACATTGGTGATCAGTGGGAAGAATGTTCCTTACATTGGTGATCAGTGGGAAGCAGAGGCGTCGTTAGGGGGTGGCTATTGGGGCTACAGCCCCGAGCCTGGAGCTAATAGCCCCGAGTCTCTTGTCCCGGTCCTAGAATGCCGGGGACAGGGCGGACTGCGCCGTGGTAGCGCTGGCTCCGGCTCCGCCTCCACCCCCGCCTGACTCTACTTTTGGTCACTGGTTGCTATAGCCGCCTAGCGGCTAGCAACCAGTGACGTCACTTCCCACTGTGCTCACACTTCCCAGCATTGAAAGCGGAGGAGGATTGCACTTCCTCCTCCTCCGCGCTAGTGCTCATGGGCAGGGCCGGCCCTACCATGGGACCTGGTGGGACCATGGGTCCCGGGCGGCATGTTCTGAGGGGCGACACACTGATGCCTAAGAAGATGGTGGCGGAACTCCCGCCGATCGCTCCACTTCTTATCCCGCTGTGAGGGTGGCCTGGGCGGCGCCGCTGCTTTTAGAGGTGACGGCAGAGAACTCGCTGCTATACCCGCACAGCGGACCGCCGCCCATCCTTTCCATGGCTCCCCCCTACTGCTGCTGACATGTCGGGACAACAAGAGAAAGTCAGCTGACGGCTAACAGCGGAGGGGAGGAGCTTCCTGCTGTGCACTGAGGCCCACTGATGAAAGAGGGATCGCTGGAGGCGCGGCTGACACTAAGAGAAAGTAAGTGTCAGCACCATTGATCTCATCTCCACCACCCCTGCCTGTGTCTAACCCTCCCTCACCAGCCCTGCCTGTGTCTAACCCCCCTCACCAACCCTGCCTGTGTCTACCCCCCCTCACCACCCCTGCCTGTGTCTAACCCCCCCTCACCAGCCCTGCCTGTGTCTAACCCTCCCTCACCAGCCCTGCCTGTGTCTAACCCCCCCTCACCACCCCTGCCTGTGTCTAACCCCCCCTCACCACCCCTGCCTGTGTCTAACCCCCCCTTACCACCCCTGCCTGTGTCTAACCCCCCCTCACCACCCCTGCCTGTGTCTAACCCCCCCTCACCAGCCCTGCCTGTGTCTAGCCCCCCTCACCAGCCCTGCCTGTGTCTAACCCCCCCTCACCACCCCTGCCTGTGTCTAACCCCCCCTCACCAGCCCTGCCTGTGTCTAACCCCCCTCACCAGCCCTGCCTGTGTCTAACCCTCCTCACCACCCCTGCCTGTGTCTAGCCCCCCCTCACCAGCCCTGCCTGTGTCTAACCCCCCTCACCACCCCTGCCTGTGTCTAACCCCCCCTCACCAGCCCTGCCTGTGTCTAACCCCCCCTCACCACCCCTGCCTGTGTCTAACCCCCCTCACCAGCCCTGCCTGTGTCTAACCCTCCTCACCACCCCTGCCTGTGTCTAACCCCCCCTCACCAGCCCTGCCTGTGTCTAACCCTCCTCACCACCCCTGCCTGTGTCTAACCCCCCTCACCAGCCCTGCCTGTGTCTAACCCCCCCTCACCAGCCCTGCCTGTGTCTAAGCCCCCCTCACCACCCCTGCCTGTGTCTAACCCCCCCTCACCACCACTTCCTGTGTCTAACCCCCCCTCACCAGCCCTGCCGGTGTCTAACCCCCCCTCACCAGCCCTGCCTGTGTCTAACCCCCCCTCACCACCACTTCCTGTGTCTAAACCCCCCTCACCACCCCTGCCTGTGTCTAACCCGGCTCACCACCCCTGCCTGTGTCTAACCCCCCCTCACCACCCCTTCCTGTGTCTAACCCCCCCTCACCACCCCTTCCTGTGTCTAACCCCCCTCACCACCCCTGCCTGTGTATGTCTAACCCTCCTCCTCTACCCCTGCCTGTGTCTAACCCCCCTCACCACCCCTGCCTGTGTCCAACCCCCCCTCACCAGCCCGCCTGTTTCTAACCCCCCCTCACCAGCCCGCCTGTGTCTAACCCCCCTCACAAGCCCTGCCTGTGTCCAACCCCCCCACCACCCCTGCCTGTGTATGTCTAACCCTCCTCCTCTATCCCTGTCTCTGTCTAACCCCCCCTCACCACCCCTGCCTGTGTCTAACCCCCCCCCCCCCCTCACCACCCCTGCCTGTGTCTAACCCTCTACCACCCCTGTCTGTGTCTAACCCCCCTCACCACCCCTGCCTGTGTCTAACCCCCCCTCACCACCCCTGCCTGTGTCTAACTCCCCCCTCACCACCCCTGCCTGTGTCTAACCCCCCCCTCACCACCCCTGCCTGTGTCTAACCCAGTCAGTGTGGGTCAGGTAGGTCAGTGTGGTTTAGGTAGGTCAGTGTGTGTGGGTCAGTGTATGTAGGTCAGTGTGGGTCAGGTAGGTCAGTGTGGGTGGGTCAGTGTATGTAGGTCAGTGTAGGTCAGTGTGAGTCAGGTAGGTCAGTGTATGTAGGTCACTGCATGTCAGATAGGTCAGTGTATGTGGGTCAGGTAGGTCAGTGTGGTTTAGGTAGGTCAGTGTGTGTGGGTCAGTGTATGTAGGTCAGTGTGGGTCAGGTAGGTCAGTGTGGGTGGGTCAGTGTATGTAGGTCAGTGTAGGTCAGTGTGAGTCAGGTAGGTCAGTGCATGTCAGCTAGGTCAGTGTATGTGGGTCAGGTAGGTCAGTGTATGTAGGTCAGTGTATGTCAGGTAGGTAGGTCAGTGTGTGTATGTCAGGTAGGTCAGTGTGTGTCAGGTAGGTAGGTCAGTTTAGTGGTCAGCATTGAGGGGCACTGGTAAGCCAGGCAGCAACCAGCAAGTCAGCGTACCCCCCGCCACACAACCACACAACCCTCCGCCTAACCAAAAAAAAACAGCGCCACTAGAGGCCCTCCCCCCGTGCCGGCCTTGGACTTCGGGCTGAAGCCCCTGGTCTTTTTGCCACCTAGCAACGCCCCTGGTGGGAAGAATGTTCCTTACATTGGTGATCAGTGGGAAGAATGTTCCTTACATTGGTGGTCAGTGGAAGAATTCCCCTTACATTGGTAATCAGTGGGAAGAATGCCCCTTACATTGGTGGTCAGTGGGAAGAATGTCCCTTACATTGGTGGTCAGTGGGAAGAATGCTCCTTACATTGGTGGTCAGTGGGAAGAATTCCCTTACATTGGAGATCAGTGGGAAGAATGTTCCTTACATTGGAGGTCAGTGGGAAGAATGTTCCTTACATTGGTGATCAGTGGGAAGAATGTTCCTTACATTGGTGGTCAGTGGGAAGAATGTCCCTTACATTGGTGGTCAGTGGGAAGAATGCTCCTTACATTGGTGGTCAGTGAGAAGAATGTTCCTTACATTGGTGATCAGTGGGAAGAATGTCCTTTACATTGGTGATCAGTGGGAAGAATGTTCCTTACATTGGTGATCAGTGGGAAGAATGTCCTTTACATTGGTGGTCAGTGGGAAGAATGTCCCTTACATTGGTGATCAGTGGGAAGAATGTCCTTTACATTGGTGGTCAGTGGGAAGAATGTTCCTTACATTGGTGATCAGTGGGAAGAATGTTCCTTACATTGGTAATCAGTGGGAAGAATGTCCCTTACATTGGTGGTCAGTGGGAAGAATGTTCCTTACATTGGTGGTCATTGGGAAGAATGTTCTTACATTGGTAATCAGTGGGAAGAATGTCCCTTACATTGGTGGTCAGTGGGAAGAATGCTCCTTACATTGGTGGTCAGTGAGAAGAATGTTCCTTACATTGGTGATCAGTGGGAAGAATGTCCTTTACATTGGTGATCAGTGGGAAGAATGTTCCTTACATTGGTGATCAGTGGGAAGAATGTCCTTTACATTGGTGATCAGTGGGAAGAATGCTCCTTACATTGGTGATCAGTGGGAAGAATGTCCCTTACATTGGTGATCAGTGGGAAGAATGTTCCTTACATTGGTGGTCAGTGGGAAGAATGCTCCTTACATTGGTGGTCAGTGAGAAGAATGTTCCTTACATTGGTGATCAGTGGGAAGAATGTTCCTTACATTGGTGATCAGTGGGAAGAATGTTCCTTACATTGGTAATCAGTGGGAAGAATGTCCCTTACATTGGTGGTCAGTGGGAAGAATGTTCCTTACATTGGTGGTCATTGGGAAGAATGTTCTTACATTGGTGATCAGTGGGAAGAATGTCCCTTACATTGGTGGTCATTGGGAAGAATGCTCTTTATTTTGGTGGTCATTGGTAAGAATGCTCTTTATATTGGTGGTCATTCAGAAGAATGCTTCTTACGTTGATGGTCATCACTGGGTCCCTGTGCTTCTCTATGCTACGTAGACAGACCATGGCTGGTGGGAAAGGCCGGCAGGGTACTGTACATAGCTTCCTGAAAACACCACAGCACCCTTCCTTTGTACTCCTCTCAAGATCCCTCGGTCCTGATGCTAGGAGTAGGCTGGCTGTTGGATAGAATTAGCCGAATGTCAAAATGCCTTGGTGGGTGGGTGCCAGTCTGGAGGAGCTTGTGTCCTTAGCCTCTTTAATTTTTTCTTTTTTTCTGTCTGTGCCACTGCTGGGAAGATCGATTCCTCCTCTCGATTTTTTTTTTTTTGTCCTGGTAATTATAGTCAGGGGGGGATTGAAAATTGAGTGAAAAATCCCAATTTGTGAGTTGTCAGCAGAACAAGAATAGAGGGGGAGATCTTCCGGTGAGGACACTGAATGAGACTGGAAGGTCCCTTTAAATCCGGCATGACTCTGAGGGCTGTACATTCCCACCGCCGGCTGATCCGGTGAGAGGATTCCTCCTTCTTCTCCATGATGTAGTCATCATCATCATCATCACACAACAGAACGGCTTTTGTAGGCTGAGATTAATCCCGACTCAGTACAACGTTACGGTCTGACGCGGCACGGAGACCTTTTTTTTTTTTTCTTCTCCTTTGTCCAGATCGGTCCCGTGTGCTAAGATGGTGCTCAGTGCCATGTGAATTCAGATACAAAATGCCGTCCTTGGTTGGTGGTAGGCTCCGGCTACTTCATTATCCTGGGTAAAAATTCTCCCCCCGTCCGTGTCCCGGAATGACCAAGAAAAACGGGGGGGCCCACTGCTAATTCAACAAGGCTTTGTGCTCCCGTAATACGCAGATAAAGTCATTCAGCTCTTCTGCATTGCCAGGCAGCGGGATTGTCTGCCAAACATTCACCGACTTACCAGACAACATCGCCCTCACAATGCTTAAAGGGTAACTCAACTTCCCTGGGAAAAAATAACAAATAAAAAAATATATATATATAATACAGCATATATATATATATATACACTCACTGGCCACTTTATTAGGTACACCTTGCTACCCTGTTTCCCCGAAAATAAGACCTAGCTTGATTGTCAGTGATGGCTGCAATATAAGCCCTACCCCCCAAATAAGCCCTACCCTGTTTCCCCGAAAATAAGACCTAGCTTGATTGTCGATGATGGCTGCAATATAAGCCCTACCCCCCCAAATAAGCCCTACCCTGTTTCCCCGAAAATAAGACCTAGTGTGATAGTCGGTGATGGCTGCAATATAAGTCCTACCCCCCAAATAAGCCCTAGTTAAAGTCCTTGTAGGTCTTCTTTTTAGGGTAGGGCTTAGTTTCGGCAAAACAGGGTCGGGCTTATATTGCAGCCATCACTGACAATCATGCTAGGTCTTATTTTCGGGGAAACAGGGTAGTAACGGGTTGGATCCCTTTTGCCTTCAGAACTGCCTTCATTCTTGGTGGCATAGACCCAACAAGGTGTTGGAAACGTTCCTCAGAGATTTTGGTCCATAGTGACCTGATGGCATCACCCAGTTTCTGCAGATTTGTTTGGCTGCACATCCATGATGTGAATCTTCTTTCCACCACATCCCAAAGGTGCTCTATTGGATTGGGATCTGGTGAGTGTGGAGCTCTATTGGATTGGGATCTGGTGAGTGTGGAGCTCTATTGGATGAGATGTGGTGAGTGTGGAGGACATTGGATGAGATGTGGTGAGTGTGGAGGACATTGGAGTACAGGGACCTCATTGTCCAGTGGTGAGATGATTGGAGCTTTGTGACATGGTGCATTATCCTGCTGGAAGGAGCCATCAGAAGATGGGGACACTGTAGTCATAAAGGGATGGACATGGTCAGCAACAATACTCAGGTAGGCCGTGGTGTTTTAACGATGCTCAATTGGTACTAAGCGTGGCAAGAAAATATCCCCCCCACCATTACACTACCACCACCAGCCTGAACTGGTGATACAAGACAGGATGGAGCCATGCTTTCATGTTCTTTACACCAAATTCCGACCCCACCATCTGAATGTCGCAGCTGAAATCGAGACTCATCAGACCAGGCAACGTTTTTCCAATCTTCTATTGTCCTATTTTGGTGATCTGTGCCAATTGTAGCCTCAGTTTCCTGTTCTTAGCCGACAGGAGGGGTGCCCGGTGTGGTTTTCTGTGGTTGTAGCTCATCTGCTTCAAGGTTGGATGTGTTGAGGGTTCAGAGATGGTCATCTGCATACCTTGGATGTAACGAGTGGTTATTTGAGTTATGCCGCGTACACACGAGCGGACTTGCCAACGGGCTAAACTCCGTCGACATTTCCGACTGAAAGATTTAGAACATGTTCTATATCTGAGTCCGTCGGAAATGCCGACAGAAAAAGTCTGATGGGGCATACACACGGGCAGAATGTCCGACCAAAAGCTCCCATCGGACTTTTTCTGTCGGGAAATCCGGCCGTGTGTACGCGGCATTACTGTTGTCTTTCTATCATCTGGAATCGGTCTGCCCATTCTCCTCTGACCTCTGACATCAACAAGGCATTTTCCTCCACACAACTGCCACTTACTGGATATTTTCTCTTTTTGGACCATTCTCTGTAAAACTGAGAGATGGTTGTGTGTGAAAATCCCAGTAGATCAGAAGGTTTTGGAAATACTCAGACCACTCCGTCTGGCACCAACAACCATGCCATGTTCAAAGTCGCCTAAATCTCCTTTCTTCCCCATTCTGGTGCTCAGTTTGTTTTCAGCAAGTCTTCTTCACCACATCTAGATGCCTAAATGCATAGAGTTGCTGCCATGTGATTGGCTGATTAGCAGTTTGTGTTACCAAGCAGTTGAACAGGTGTACCTAATAAAGTTGGCCGGTGAGTTAAAATCTACACAAGTCATATTGTAATTGAATGTTATTAAAAATTACCTTTTTCCTTTTGAATCTGCAGACACTGTAATTTTCTGTAAAATGCAATATGGCTCCCCGGAGGAGCCCCCCCCCCCCAGATATTTAATTTCCTGCTTGTGTGATTGGCTCACTGATTTTCCCAGAAGTCTGCACTAAGAATGCAGGTCAGATTTTGGCCATCTTCTGCAATGAAAATGTCATTTTTGGTGAGATACTCTCAAATGGAAATCGCGTCTAAAGGGATGCAGGCCCTGACACTTTCCTCATTAGAGCCCTGCAAATGCAGCAGCTGATTGAGCATTCTAAAGTCACTCCCATTCTCCTTCACTCTGAACATGGACACAGGCAAACACACAGCTATTTCTTCAGAATAACAAAAGGGAGGAATCTGCAACACATTTTCTCAAAATCCCCACAATGTACATAGATCACTCAGAAGGGAATGTTTTTTTTTCTCAACAATAATGGAGTTACTCTTTAAAGCTGCGCCCCAAGAAGATACATTATATGAATGCAGGTATGTATTTATTTAAAAAAAAAAATGTTGCATTTAATTTGAATGCACCTAATTAAACCACGACGGTCTCTCTGTGCCAGATCATGTACCTAGTGATCACAGATACAGATTTAGGCCTGTAATGCTACACAGTGCTCTGGATGGTGGTTTGAGGAGGCCTGTAATGCTGCATAGTGCTCTGGATGGTTGTATGAGGCCTGTAATGCTGCACAGTGCTCTGGATGGTGGTATGAGGCCTGTAATGCTGCACAGTGCTCTGGATGTTGGTATGAGGCCTGTAATGCTGCACAGTGCTCTGGATGCTGGTATGAGGCCTGTAATGCTTCACAGTGCTCCGGATGGTGGTATGAGAGGCCTGTAATTTGCACAGTGCTCTGGATGGGGGTATGAGAGGCCTGTAATGCTGCACAGTGCTCTGGATGGTGGTATGAGAGGTCTGTAATGCTGCACAGTGCTTTGGATGGTGGTATGAGAAGGCCTATAATGCTGCACAGTGCTCTGGTTGGTGGTATGAGGAGGCCTGTAATTCTGCACAGTGCTCTGGATGGTGGTATGAGAGGCCTGTAATGCTGCACAGTGCTCTGGATGGCGGTATGAGGAGGCCTATAACATACCTCCCATCTTTTTGAGATGGGAATGAGGGACACCTATCAGCAAAAGTATGCAGGCATAGGACACACCCCTTGCCACGCCCCTTAAAGGAAAATTGTACAAAAAAACAAGATTTGTTAAACCCACAAATGCTTTTTTTAACCACTACTATTCCTTTATATTGGCTTTTGGAATTTACAAATGCAGCAATTTAGAAATCAGATGAAAGGTTTAGCACTGGAAAACACTTTTTAAGAGATAAAAAGTGCATTTTATATACCACTATATAGATCAGATCAAAATGAGGGACAAATGAGGAGGAATGAGGGACAGAGGGACATTGCTCCAAATCAGGGACAGTCCCTCGAAATCGGGGACAGTTGGGGAGCTACTCTGTAATGCTGCACAGTGCTCTGGATGACGGTATGAGGAGGCCTGTAATGCTGCACAGTGCTCTGGATGACGGTATGAGGAGGCCTGTAATGCTGCACAGTGCTCTGGATGGCGGTATGAGGAGGCCTGTAATGCTGCACAGTGCTCTGGATGGCGGAATGAGGAGGCCTGCAATGCTGCACAGTGCTCTGGATGGCAGTATGAGGAGGCCTGTAATGCGCAGTGCTCTGGGTGCCGGTGGTCAGAGGAGGCCTGTAATGCTGCACAGTGCTCTGGATGGCGGTATGAGGAGGTCTATAATGCACAGTGAAACAACAAAAAGTGTAGCGCTAAACCATATCGTAAATGACACTCAATGGGTAGGTATACAGTGAAGGGGATTACCTATGTTATGACCTATTCATGGATAGGAAGTCCTGATATAGGCGTAATGACTAAAGGTAACAGTAGTTAGTCCTTAGGTAAACATATTATAAACAAGTAAATCCAGTGTTCCAAAACGGCAGGTCAGCTCACTACCACCGGGAGAAAAAAAGGCTTACCAGATGTGGTGGACCCGACAAGGCATACGCCGAATTGGGTCAGATAAGGCTTGGGTGGTAAGTGGCTGTGGAGGTCTGTGATGTCGCGGATTGCTGGAATCCTCCAACTGGTACCCGGGTCCTGGAAGGCGTGAGGAGTTCCAAGAATGTAGATGATTCTGTGGATCGAGCACTTAGATACACGTAGAGACTTAATGAGACTAAATGGATGGCGATATGCCCAACTCTCGCACTTTGTCAAAAGTCTTCCGGCGCTAGCAGCCACTGCTCCAACTTCACCTTCCTCCCTGGGATGAGGAGGCCTGTAATGCTGCACAGTGCTCTGGATGGCGGTATGAGGAGGCCTGTAATGCTGCACAGTGCTCTGGATGGCGGTATGAGGAGGCCTGTAATGCTGCACAGTGCTCTGGATGGTGGTATGAGGAGGCCTGTAATGCTGCACAGTGCTCTGGATGGTGGTATGAGGAGGCCTGTAATGCACAGTGCTCTGGTTGCCAGTGGTCAGAAGAGGCCTGTAATGCTGCACAGTGCTCTGGACAGACGGTGGTCTGAGAGTCCTCAAGCCTGTAATTGTAATGTTCACAGTGCTCTCTGCTCTGGACGGTCGTCGTTGTGAGTCAGGAGTCGGACTCTTGTTGGGCAGTTCCGTCCCCCGCGATTCAAATAGCTCAGGTGTGAACGAAGCCTAAAGCGTCCAGTCTGCCCACACGGGGGAAAATATTTTATCTTTTCATGCACAACTTTAGTGAAGACAGATTCAATATATGGAGTACATGCAAGACAACCTTAGAATATTTATAAACTAAAAACCTTCTGTAGGGAAGAGTGGAAAGAAGGTCCAAAGGAACGGAAGGAAATGTTAACGGGTCCCAAGAAATGTTTGGTGGATTGTGTCTGCATAAAGGGTGTCACCACATGCTGGCTGAGAGGGTGCCCAAACTTTTGTTGTTTTTTAAATGTCATTAATAAAATATAATAATAATTTTATAATGTCCTCCAGGTTCATAGAGGGTACCTGCTCTTCTTTACAGTGCCCAGGGATCCCCAATCAAGGAGATTCACCTTCATTACTAGTCCTGGTGACCACTGTCACTGGGAATAAAAGTGAAGGAAAATTTGAGTTGTCACCAGAACAGGAAAAAAAGGGGAAACTTTCTAATGGGGACACCTGTTATGCTGACAACTGTCTAAGAGAGAAAGGCCCCTCTAGATCTCCACTTCCTGTTGTGTCTACAAGACAGGAAGTGAAGGGAATTCTCCCCAATGGGACTGGCAGAGGTTTTAGCCGTTTCCACTCTATAAAGAATGGCAAATAAAAGGCGTAGGCTTTAAATATACTATAAATGCATATGTCATGTTGTCTTGTGAGTTTCTCCAGACAATGACTTTTGTCTGGGGATACTAGAGATAAAAATATGAATGCCCCAGTGTGAAGGTAAAAACACAAGGGAGGTTTGAAAAGAATTTTTTATGTGTGCGCTTCGTACTGATCACTGCTGGGAACTGTCTATATAACGTTTATATGGCCTGACCCCAAGTTTCCTGTATTATTAAATGTCTTCATTCAAATTCATCTCTTTTTTTTTCAGTTATAGGGGAAGTCTGGTGGTTTAAAATGTCACCTTTGAGTGGACTGGTCCTTTAAATGCTTGTTTAACCTCTTCAGACCCGGAAGGTTTACCCCCCTTCATGACCAGGCCATTTTTTGCGATACGGCACTGCGTTACTTTAACTGACGATTGCGCGGTCGTGCGACGCTGTACCCAAATAAAATTGATGTCCTTTTTTTTCCCCTACAAATAGAATGTTCTCTTGGTGGTATTTGGTCACCTCTGCGGTTTTTATTTTTTTGCGCTATAAACTGAAGACTGAAAATTTTTAAAATAAAACAATATTTTTTACTTTCTGCTTTAAAAGATATCCAATAAAAAAAATATAAAAAAACTAATGTCTTCATCAATTTAGTCCAATATGTATTCTGCTACATATCTTTGGTACAAAAATACTAATAAGCATCTATTTATCTATTTATCTATCTATCTATCTATCTATCTATCTATCTATCTAGATAGATAGATAGATATTGACTGGTTTGCGCAAAATAGCGTCTACAAATGATAAGATTTTTTTCTTTATATTTTACTAGTAATGTAGGTGATCAGCGACTTATAGCGGGACTGCGATATTGCGGTGGACACTAAGTGACACTTTTGACACTTTTTAGGGACCAGTGACATTATTACAGTGATCTGTGCTAAAAAAATATGCACTGTCACTGTACTAATGACACTGGCAGGGAATGGGCTTAAAGCGGTAGTAAACCCGTTGACTTTTTTTTTTTCTACACCTTTAAGGAAAAAGGCATAATGAGCTAGTATAGACCGCATACTAGCTCATTATGAAATACTTACCTTAGAACAAAGCACCGGTATCTCACCCGATCCATGCCGAGGGAGCTGACATTTTCCCTCGGCATGTCTTCACAGTGCCGGAGCCCCGATGTCGTCACTCCCGCGCGCACTTCTTTCCGGCAAGGTCCGGCGTCTGCCGGACTTCCAGCCGAGAATCCCCGGAGCGCATACGCCGCTGAAATCAACGGCTCATTGCGAGGGGAATATCTCCTAAACCGTTTAGAAGGTTTAGGAGATATTCTTTTTACCTACAGGTAAGCCTTATTATAGGCTTACCTGTAGGTAAAAGTTAAAAAAAATGACTATACTACCGCTTTAACATCAGGGGCGATCAAAGGGTTAAATGTGTTTCCCTGGGAGTGCTTTCTAACTGTGGGGGAGGTGCTTTGACTAGGGGAAGGCAGAGATCCGTGTTCCTGCTTAGCAGAAACACAAGATCTCCATCTTCCGATCTCACAGAACGACGATATGCCTTGTTTACATAGGCAGACCGCCGTTTCTGCCTCTCTCGGGTACGATCGCGGGGTGCCGGCGAACATCGAGACCACCGGACCCGCTGATTGGCTCCCGCTGTGTCCAGTGACAGCGGGAGCGGGTCGCGCCTGCACGCCCCAGACCCGGAACTACAAATCACGTACGTGATTGCAATCATGAGGGCCGCCCTGCCGCAGTATATCTACGTGGGACGGTCCAGAAGAGGTTAAAAAAAAAACAATTCAGTAGCCATACTACAACACTATATCTCACCTTTAAACCTATATATATATATATACACAAGTGTGTCGTTTCAATATTTGCTTAAGCTACTTAAACAGTACCGATTTTAGATAAGTGAATGTCATTACAGGGCTTTTGTATTTAAATGACATCATTTTCATCAACTGGAACGCACTATAAAAGAGTTAAAGCTGAACTCTGGGCATTAAAAAAAAAAAAACAACTTTAATTAAAAAATGTATTCATTAATAGCCACAAAGGGATATAATGTGTGCACCTAATGCGTTCACAAACCCAGATATTACCTTGTAATAGAAGTAGTGATGCAGGAGAGCAGGGCTGTTGTGGGAGGGGCTCAGTAGTCCACTCCCTTACAGTCTGCCTGCAGAAAACTATAGGAGGGGGCGGAGACAAGACCAGTCACCCTGCTCCATAGAGAGAGAGCAGCAGTGAGCGGTCTTTATTACAGGAAGTTCCCGCACAGAGAAAAAGTGTCACACTGGATTAAATGCAAAGATCTGGAAGAAAAAAAAAACAAAGCACACTGGATTTCAAGGAGGAATACACATAGTTCTTGTATTTACTTATCCCAGAGTTCAGATTGTAATATCCCTGGGTGATAATGTCAGCGTTTTCAAGAGATTATCAGAAAGAAGATATGTAGAACGAAGGCGATTATAACAGGAAGAAATAATTTCCTGTACATATCTCTCTTCCTCCTCCGATTAACAGAGCAGAACTAAAAACTGGGACTTTGTGTCCTGCTATTACCTACAATTGCATCTTACGTAGATCATTACTACAACAGATAACGCGCTGTAACAACGAGAGTTACACAGTATCAACAGTCATACATGGCGTTGCTCGCTCTGTTATATAACACATGCAATGAGGTTGATTTACCGAACGCAGAATGACTGCGCACTTTGCAAAGTTGCTCCAGAGCTTAGTAAATGAGGTGAAGCTTCACTTTGCAAAGTACGTCTATTTTTGATGTTAATAAATCAGCCATAGTGTCACCATACACATTACAATCTGACGTACAAACAACACTGGATGTAATATGAGGACCTACCGAAACTATTCAATAAATCTGTAGCCAATCAGGTAGGCCCTAGCACTAATTTGCAATAAATAACCAATCGTATGCATGGAAAATTAAAAAAAAAACAAAAAAAACTGCATTTTTGCTTGCACATGATTGGATGATGGAAGTCAGCGTAGCTCTGCCTCGTTTACTAAGCTCTGAAGCTTTTTGCTTTGCTTTTGTCTTTTGTTTGCCTTTTAGTAAATCAACCCCAAATGTTTCTTTGTGTTTTGGGTATAGCGTAGCTCCCATCTGTCCCTGATTTCGAGGGACTGTCCCTGATTTCGAGGGACTGTCCCTGATTTGGAGCAAAGTCCCTCTGTCCCTCATTCCTCCTCATTTGTCCCTCATTTTGGTCTGATCTATATAGATGTATATAAAATGCACTTTTTATTTTTAACCTCCCTGACGGTTTTCCTGAGTGTGGCTCGGGGGTTAAATTTCAGCACCATTAGCGGTAACCTCGAGCCACACTCGGGATTACATCTCAGGATCCTGGTGTGGCGTTACTTACCTTGTCCCCAGGACCCTGCGATGTCCCCCCTGCGATGTCTGCGGGCTCTGTCCTCCGCCCGAAGCCTCTCTGTGCCGGGCTCCGTTCCCTGTAAGCGTCGCAACGCACGGGGGCGGAGCCTGGCGGCAATGTAATTGTGTTGTCCCCCTTATACATTGTAAAGCGCTGCGTAAACTGTTGGCGCTATATAAATCTCGTATAATAATAATAATTTTATAAAAATGTAAAAATCATAACACATACAGTACTGTAATCTTACAGATTACAGTACTGTATGAAAACATTTCACTTCCCTTTTGTCCCCAGTGCTTTGTCCAATGCCCTGCATGCAGTTTTATATTATATATACTGTTCTTTCTGCCTGGAAACTAGAGATTGTCCATAGCAACCAAAAAGTGTCCCTTTATGTCAAAAGTGGCTTTAGACCAGCTAGAAAACAGTGATAGTAAATTAGAACACTTGCAGAATTGAGTGATAGTGAATCGTGGGGAAATTTATTTTATTATTATAATATTATTATTTTTTTTAATTATTTATATTTATTTATTATATTAGAATTTATGATTTTGTGTTTCAAACGTCATCATACCCGGGATGTCTACTAGACTCTTGGCGGACAGATCCAAGTGTGTTATTGCTAAGAATTACAGGCCTACAATATAAAATGCCAAATTTCTATGCAAAATAATTGTACCAATTTGAGACGCAAAAATCTGAAATAATCCTACCGCCAGGGAGGTTAAATAAGTGTTTCCCGGTGCTAAACCTTTCATCCAAATTATAAATTGCTGCATTTGTACATTTTAAAAAGACAATATAAAGCAATAGTAGCGGTAAAAAAAAAAAGTCCTTGTGGATTTAATTAACCTTTTTTTTTTTTTTTGGTTAATTCCCCTTTAAGGGGGTGTGGCAGGGGGCGTGTCCTATGCCTACATACATTTGTTAGTAGGTGTCCCTCATTCCCAGCTCAAAATGTTGGGAGGTATGGGTATAGTGCTTATTTAGGAATCGAACATCCCCCCCCCCGATTGTTAGTGAATTCTCCTTTCAGCACCCTGGACAAGGGTGGGACACAACGGAAGCTTGGCTAACAGTAGGATGACCTATAGGGGTTGATTTACTAAAGGCAAATAGACTGTGCAGTTGCTCCAGAGCTTAGTAAATGAGGTAAAGCTTCACTTTGCAAAGAATACCCGATCACGGGCAAGGAAAAAAAAAATAGCATTTTTGCTTGCGCATGATTGGATGATGGAAGTCAGCAGCGTTTCCCCTCTTTTACTAAGCTCTGGGACAACTTGTAAAGTACACAGTCTATTTGCCTTTAGTAAATGGACCCCCATAGTAAAAATATACAACCCCCTCCACCATGCTCCTCTAAAATAATACCCGGGAGGGGGGAAAAACATGTAATACTGTTCCAGTCACATGACTGTGTACCTAGGCATTTGAACAACTGATCTCATATTCTACACATGTGGGTATAAGGAGCGCTATTCTGCACATTTACAGTGCCTTGAAAAAGTATTCATACCCCTTGCAATTTTTTCCACATTTTGTCATGTTACAACCAAAAAACGTAAATGTATGTTATTGGGATTTTATGTGAAAGACCAACACAAAGTGGAACATAATTGTGAAGTGGAAGGAAAATGATAAATTGTTTTCAACATTTTTTACAAATAAATATTTGAAAAGTGTGGGGTACATTTGTATTCAGCCCCCTTTACTCTGATACCCCTAACTAAAATCTAGTGCCTTCAGAAATCACCTAATTAGTAAATAGAGTCCACCTGTGTGTAATTTAATCTCAGTATAAATACAGCTGTTCTGTGAAGCCCTCAGAGGTTTGTTAGAGAACCTTAGTAAACAAACAGCATCATGAAGGCCAAGGAACACACCAGACAGGTCAGGAATAAAGTTGTGGAGAAGTTTGAAGCAGGGTTAGGTTATAAGAACATATTCCAAGCTTTGAACATCTCACGGAGCTCTGTTCAATCCATCATCCGAAAATGGAAAGAGTATGGCACAACTGCAAACCTACCAAGACATGGCCGTCCACCTAAACTGGCAGGCCGGGCAAGGAGAGCATTCATCAGAGAAGAGCCAAGAGGTCCATGGTAACTCTGGAGGATCTGCAGAGATCCACAGCTCAGGTGGGAGAATCTGTCCACAGGACAACTATTAGTCGGGCACTCCACAAATCTGGCCTTTATGGAAGAGTGGAAAGAAGAAAGACATTGTTGGAAGAAAGACATAAGAAGTCCTGTTTGCAGTTTGTGAGAAGCCATGTGGGGGACACAGCAAACATGTGGAAGAAGGTGCTCTGGTCAGATGAGACCAAAATTTAACTTTTTGGCCTAAAAGTAAAACGCTATGTGTGGCAGAAAACTAACACTGCACATCACCCTGAACACACCATCCCCACCGTGAAACATGGTGGTGGCAGCATCATGTTGTGGGGATGCTTTTCTTCAGCAGGGACAGGGAAGCTGGTCAGAGTTGATGGGAAGATGGATGGAGCCAAATACAGGGCAATCTTAGAAGAAAACCTGTTGCAAAAGACTTGAGACTGGGACGGAGGTTCACCTTCCAGCAGGACAACGACCCTAAACATACAGCCAGAGCTACAATGGAATGGTTTAGATCAAAGCATATTTATTTGTTAGAATGACCAAGTCAAAGTCCAGACCTAAATCCAATTGAGAATCTGAGGCAATACTTGAAAATTGCTGATCACAGACGCTCTCCATCCAATCTGACAGAGCTTGAGATATTTTACAAAGAAGAATGGGCAAAAATGTCCCTCTCTAGATGTGCAAAGCTGGTAGAGACATCCCCAAAAAGACTTGCAGCTGTAATTGCAGAGAAAGGGGGTTCTACAAAGTATTGACTCAGGGGGGGGCGCCATACAAATGTACCCCACACTTTTCACATATTTATTGGTAAAGAATTTAGAAAACCATTTATCATTTTCCTTCCACTTCACAATTATGTGCCACTTTGTGTTGGTCTATCACATAAAATCCCAATAAAATACATTGACGTTTTTGGCTGCAACATGACAAAATGTGGAAAATTTTAAGGGGTATGAATACTTTTTTAAGGCACTGTATTTATTAAAGATACTTTATATGGCACCATCAATTTACACCGTGCTTCACCTATACATTGTACATTCAGTCCCTGCCTTCAAGGAGCTTACAATCTAAAGCCCATAACTCACATTCATACACATACATACTGGGGCCAATTTACACAGGGGCCCCCATAGGTTCTTGTGGCCCCATACAAGACACACATTCAAATATCACCCATTAGATGAGGGTTTTGACTTATTGGATTTGTGGTTTTATGGGAGCGTATAGTGTGAGTGTGGAAAAGGCAAATTCCCTTGCAACGTGCAACTTCCCTTAGAAGGTGTACAGCCTATTTGTCTGTAGCAAACCAACCCCCCCCCCCCCCCCCCCCCCACGAGTGGTTGAAAATGCAAAATTTCACTCTATTGAATTAGTCAATAGATAGCTTTGCTTGTATTTATTAAAAAAAAAAAAAAAATCAGAGCTATTCATCCTGGGACTGCATGTACATTCGTTCTGTGCGATTGGGGGCAAAAATTGAATATTATTATGCTTTTATCTCTCTAAGTCGTTCAAAAACAAAAGTGTATGTGAAAGGTTGTAGGTGAAAGTGTTGATCAGAAGAGTCACAAAACTCTCTCTCTCTATAGGTTTGGAAAACACCCAATCATCAGACTGTGGGGGCTCTGAATATAAAATTGACTATGCCTTTCATTCAACCTGTGCAATATTGTTTTACTGAATTTACGCTATTTGTTTTTTTACATGTTACATGTTAACGCTGAAGTCTTCTTGTTGTCCGCAGACTAACCATGGAGGAAATAGTGATAGCTGGAATTGCTGGGAGGCTCCCAGAATCAGACAATCTACAGGAGTTCTGGGACAACCTCATACAAGGAGTGGATTTGGTCACAGAGGATGACAGAAGGTGGAAGCCAGGTGAGTCCCTTTTGCCCCTGGTGGGGAACGGGTCAAACTGTTGTATGTAAGATGGAAATCAAATATTCCGCGCTTAGAATCAATACCAACAAGGAACTGCAGCCCCCCGAGCAAAAGGAAAACCCCGGAGTGAAATCCACGTACTACAATATGTTCTAATAGGGGAATGGCGCTGTTCACAGACAATTTAATTGTCTGTGAACAGCGCCATTCCCCTATTAGAACATATTGTTGTATGTAAGATGTGCATGCACCTAGAGGTGAACCTACCTGCAGCAGCCATTCACCACCCAATGCCCAGCCGTAATGACTGGTGAAGCCTTAACACTTCTTCTAGGGAAGTGTCAGAGCTTGCCTCTCAGCCCAACCCACACACATTCCTATTGGCCCATGACCTTGATAGCCAGCCCCCTAGGAGCCTGCATCACATATCTGCAGTTATTTTCCTTGTTTCCTCCTTAGTGTCAGAGCCCCTACAATAACGAAATACATTTTGCTCTGTATATCTTGTTTTTGTACACCAGTAAGACTCATGCAGGTAAAGTAAGTAAAAAGGCTGCTACATTAACCACTTGACAACAGGGCACTTATACCCCCCTCGTGACCAGACCAATTTTCAGCATTCGGTGCTCTCACACTTTGAATGACAATTACTCAGTCATGTAATAGTGTACCCAAATGAATTTTCTGTCCTTTTTTTCATATAAATAGAGCTTTCTTTTGGTGGTATTTGATCACCTCTGGGTTTTTTATTTTTTGCGCTATAAATGAAAAAGACCGAAAATTTTGAAAAAAAAAACGCATTTTTCTTTGTTTCTGTGATAAAATTTTGCAAATTATTAATTTTTCTTCATAAATTCTGGCCACAATTTATACTGCTACATATCTTTGGTAAAAATAACCCAAATTAGTGGATATTATTTGGTCTTTGTAAAAGTTATAGAGTCCACAAGCTGTGGTGCAAATCATAAAAAATTGATCCCACCTGATGTACTGGTGGCCTAACTCATTTCTTGCGACCTGAACAAGTCAGGAAAGTACAAATACCCCACAAATGACCCCTTTTTTGAAAGTAGACATTCCAAGGTATTTAGTAAGATGCATGGTGAGGTTTTTGATGTTGTCATTTTTTCCCACAATTCTTTGCAAAATGAAGATTTTTTTTTTTCCCCACAAAATTGTCATTGTAATAGGTTATTTCTCTCACATGGCATGTGTATACCACAAATAACACCCCAAAATACATTCTGCTACTCCTCCTGAGTATTACGATACCACATGTGGGACTTTTTCACTGCCTGGTCACATAGAGAGGCCCAACATGCAGGGAGCACCATCAGGTGTTCTAGGAGCATAAATTACACATCTAACTTGTTGACTACCTATTACACTTTTGAAGGCCCTGGAGCACCAGGACATTGACACGTGACACTGACGTGGCACTGATGACAGATGGCACTGATACGTGGCACTGATGTGGCACTGATGACAGATGGCACTGATGTGGCACTGACACTGATGTGGCACTGATGACAGATGGCACTAATACGTGGCACTGATGACAGATGGCACTAATACATGGCACTGATGACACGTGACACTGATGACAGATGGCACTGATAGTGGCACTGATGACACATGACACTGATAACAGATGGCACGTGACACTGACAGGTGGCACTGATACGTGGCACTGATATGTGGCACTAATGACACGTGACACTGATGACAGATGGCACTGATGACAGATGGCACTAATACCTGGCACTGATGAAAGATGGCACTAATATGTGGCACTGATGACACATGACACTGATGTGGCACTGATGACAGATGGCACTTATACGTGGCACTGATGACAGATGGCACTTATACGTGGCACTGGGGACAGATGGCAGTGGGGACAGATGGCACTGACAGATGGCAGTGGGGACAGATGGCAGTGGGGACAGATGGCAGTGGGGACAGATGGCAGTAGGGACAGGTGGCACTGACAGGTACTGTGGTCACTTTATTTTCCGTTTTTTTTTTTTTTCTGACACTCACCGCTGCAGCAGTTAGCTCTCCCTCTTCACACGTGGTCTCTGTGTGAGGAGGGAGAGCCGGCAATGAGAGATGATCTCATATTTTTACATATGAGATCATCTCTCTTCGGAAGCTCCGGTCGCGCTGTAAACGGCCGCTGTGATTGGCCATTTACAGTGATCTGTGACTGGCTGTGTCCAAGAGACTTGGCCAGCACGGAATTTCCCCGATGCGCGCATCGTGGAAGTAAACAGGGGGACGTCCAAGGACGCCCTCCCGGCAATTGGCGCCTGCGCTGTAGCTGTCTTTCGGCTATAACGCGGATGCCTAGTGGTTAATATGCTGTTTATCACCCTACATGACAACAATAAAGCACCTTTGTTTATTAAAAAAAAAAAAAAAAAAGGCTGTTAGATAATATCAATGTACCAATAGGACTAGTTCTTCTATTCGGGTGTATGGTCCTTCTGAAAAGTGATTTGCATTGGATCTCTTCTTCAGTGGTAGTTTTAGAGCCAGTTTACAGGCTTTCAGAAGGCAATACTGTACTGCCACTTCCTGAATGCCTGTTTTTTTTTTTTGGTTTTTTTGTTTGTTTTGTTTTTGTTTGTTTTTTTTATCCCAAGAGTATTTGTGGGACGGTCCCATTGACTTTAGTGAGCAAGTTTGGCAAGCTGCACCCATTGGCAGACTTGAGATGCTGAATTAAATTGCCGCACTGCGAAGCATAACGGTTGCGTCAATGTGAACAGAGCGGCCGTCGTGTCACCTTGTAGTTCGTCAGTCATGCAGGGCGGTAAAAACACTGTTTAACTGCCGTTTTTTTACCAGCCACCTGTGTGGCACATCAATTGTTCAGTCCTATTAGCGCAGAGTCTGGGTATGTAATGAACACGTATGACCGCCCCAATGTGCGTAATTATAAAGTGCATAGAAACAAGATTTTTTTTAAAACCCATACACTTATTAGGAAGCAAAAAAACTTTTGCATAAACCCGTTAATATACACTTATTTTTTTATTTTATTTTACTTTTACCAAAGACATGCAACATGGCCTAAATTTATAAAGAAATTAAATTTTTTTATTGGATATGTTTTATAACAGAAAGTAGAAAATGTTGTTATTATTTTTTTATTATACAGGATTTATATAGCGCCAACAGTTTACAGTGCTTTACAACTTGAGGGTAGACAGTACAAATACAATACACTTTAATACAGTAGGAATCAGAGGACCCTGCTCCTTAGAGCTTACACTCTAATGCCCTGTACACACGATAGGATTTTCCGACAACAAAACCGTGGATTTTTTTCAGACGGATGTTGGCTCAAACTTGTCTTGCATACACACGGTCACACAAATGTTGTCAGAAATTCCAAACGTCAGAAACGCGGGGACGTACAACACGTACGACGAGCCGAGAAAAATGAAGTTCAGTAGCCAGTGCGGCTCTTCTGCCTGATTCCGAGCATGCGTGTAATTTTGTGCGTCGGAATTGTGTACACACAATCGGAATTTCCGACAACGGATTTTTTTGTCGGAAAATTTGAGATCCAGATCTCAAATCTTGTTTGGCGGAAATTCCGATGGAAAATGTCCGATGGAGCCTACACACGGTCGGAATTTCCGACAACTAGCTCCCACCGAACATTTGTTGTCGGAAAATCCTATCATGTGTACAGGGCATAAGAGGGAAGGTCAAGGGGTAATAACTGTGGGGGATGTGCTGATGGAGAAGATAAATGTACAGTTGTTAGGTGGGGGCCAGATAGGCTTCTCTGAAGAGATGATATTTCAGGGATCGTCTGAAAGTGGAAAAAGTAGGAGAAAGTCGGACATATTGGGGTAGAGCATTCCAGAGGATGGGAGAGGCTCAGGAGAAGTCCTGGAGGTGAGCATGGGTTGAGTTGACAAGGGAGTTAGAAAGCAGGAGGTCTTGGGAGGTGCGAAGAGAACAATTTGGTTGGTATTTCGAGACCAGGTTAGTGATGTAGCTGGGGGCCAGGTTGTGAATGGCTTTGTAAGTTATTGTTAGGATCTTGAATTTAATTTGTTGGTTGAGCAGCAGCCAATGGAGGGATCGACAGAGGGGTATAGCAGACGCTGAGCGGTTTGTGAGGTGGATGAGCCGGGCAGCAGCGTTCATGATGGACTGAAGTGGGGATAGCCTATTTAGAGGTAAGCCAGTGAGTAGGGAGTTGCAGTAGTTGAGGCGAGAGATGACCAGGGAGTGGTCACCACCAAGCTTTGTGGTGACATTGGTTAGGAAGGGGCGTATCTTGGAGATGTTGCGAAGGTTGAGGCGTCAAATTTTGGATAGCCATAGGCTGTGCGGCCGAAAGGTTAGGTCGGAGTCCAAGATTACACCTAGGACCTTGGTGTGGGGGGACAAGTTGATAGTTAAGCCGTTGATTTTGACATAGAAATCAGGGGAAGTGGCACCTGAGGGAGGAAATATCATGAGCTCGGTTTTAGATAGGTTGAGTAAGAGGAAGTGATGTGACATCCAGGCTGATATGTCTGCTAGTAAGTTGGTAATGCGTGAGGAGACAGATGGAGAGAGCTGGAGGGTAGAGAGATAGATTTGGGTGTCATCAGCATAGAGATGATATTGAAAGCCATGGGAGGCAATGAACTGACCCAGGGAGGTGGTGTAGATTGAGAAAAGGAGAGGTCCAAGAACAGAACCTTGGGGGACCCAGACGGAGAAAGGAAGAGGAGAGGTGGAAGTAGAGTTGTAAGTGACACTGAAGGAGCGGTGGGATAAGTAGGATGAGAACCAGCAAAGAGTACAGTCACCGAGACCAAAGGAGTGGAGTTTTTTTGAGGAGGAGGTGGTCCACTGTGTCAAAGGCAGTAGAGAGGTCCTGGAATAGTAGTACAGAATAGTGTAATAGTGTAATAGTGTAATTTGTGAGTTTAAGGAGAGCAGTTTCCATGGAGTGTTGAGGGCAAAATGCACTCAAATAAACAAAATTTTGTTTTTTTCCAAAATTTTCAGCCTTTTTTCATGTATATAATAAAAAAATACCACCAAAAGAAAGCTCTATTTGTATGAAAAAATGTATATACATTTACTTTTGGATACAGTGTTGCATGATCAAGCAATTACCAGTTAAAATCGAGCAGTGCTGAACAGCAAAAAATGGTCTGGTCATAAAGGGGGTAAAACCTTCTGGAGGTCAAGTGCTTAAGGTCACCAATGTTGTATCAGGGGTGCAAAAGAAGTCACTCCCTTTCATTGTATTCATTGATTTATGTTCCTCAGGTCTGTACGGATTGCCAGCCAGGAATGGAAAACTTAAAGAAATCAACAAGTTTGATGCGTCATTCTTTGGTGTCCACCCCAAGCAAGCTCACACCATGGACCCACAGCTCCGCTTACTTTTAGAAGTTTCCTATGAAGCCATAGTAGATGGAGGTAAGAGAGATGAAAATTTGGGCTGAACCAATATATTGATAAAGAGTGATTAAAGACTTTGCCTTGATAAGTATGCTCAATTGTCCTTATTGTCATGGCCAGCCAATTTAGGCTGTCTGCTGTTTCTTAGATTATCTTTGGTCTGGTTTAAGCTTCTCTTTGACACTCAACCTTAGCCATTCTTTGGCAGTTCACTGCTGTATTCTCCTTCCTCCCATGCTATTTAGAGCTGACATCATTGTGAACATAGGAACCTTAATACATCATTAGATTGAGAAAACGTTGGTCATTTAAAAGCAAGATAGGCTTGGATGCTTTATATATATATATATATATATATATATATATATATATATATATATATATATATATATATATATATATATATATATTTATATTTATATTTATATTTATTTATTTCTTTATTTATTTATATTTATAGATAAGGCATTTTTACTTCACCTAAAAAGGTCAGCTTTTACTAAAAGAAGACAGGGCACATTTTTGGATTTATTAGGTGTAGTAAATGCCAGGTGTATTCAGAGAATATAACAGAGCATAGCACACCGGAGGGTATAACAGACCTGGAAGAACAAGTTCAAGGTATCGACGTAACGTTTCCTATTATGTTACCACGCAACAACCATAACACTGAAGGGTATATCATAATGCTACTAAGGAAATAATTATTTTCTTCTGCAATGCTAACAGCCTGACATTGTTGGCCTTCCATGGAAAAATAATTCAGCCCAATTTATGGCGTAAAGTTGTTGTTTTTTTGTTTTTTTTTAAATTTATGCTTATTTATACATAAGGAACATGCAAAAGAAGTGACAGTATTCGTATAGATTACATAAGCAATGTGGTGGTCAGAAATCTCATAGTTTACTATAGTAAGTTTCCAAATAGCTGACATGTAAACATACTAGTAGTAAACTGGGCAATATGTATCCAACTTTTCTATAGGATCTCTTAATTTAGAAGACAACACATTATGGATGTGAATGCTGTCTGATGAAGGAAATCGCACTCCAGTGTATGGATTTTATTGAACTACTTAGGAGAGGAGCGGGATGGTGTTAAAAAGGGTATAGGGATCTAGGTGGGGTGGAAAAGGGGTGAAGTGGTATAATGGAGGAGGGTCCAGGAAAGGTGACAGGAAAGACATGGGGAGAGGAGATGGTATAAGGGGTGGAGGACGAGTAGATGAGTGAATAGATGTCTCTCCCTATCAACACCCGATGGCCACCCATGCACAGCTCTTGAGCATTATTAGGGTTGCGTGGAGCTATTGCGCAGGAGAGCCTCAAACTCAGAGGTGGATGCCAGTTTAGTCCAGTAGGATCAAGTTTTCCAAAATTTGTCATGTGCTCCCTTGTGAGAAGAAACAAGGTCCTCCATTTGACGTATGCACTTTATTCTAATTTTGGCCAACCACAGTGAAGATCAGAGGAGCACCAGGTATGCATATCCAGTATACAGCTCCTGTGTTAATCAAGTGAGGGAGGGCTGAGGTTTTGTAAGTTTCCCTTGGTATGGAGTTGTGATGTATGAGAATAAAGGCCAGGTCAAAGGGATCTGTAATTTTTTTTTGGGGATATATGCTAAACTTTCTTCCAAAATGGCTTAACAATGTCACAGGGCCAGAAGAGGTGTAGCATGTACTCCATTTCTTGACCACATCTCCAGCGTCTGGGGGAGTTTGGAACATATGGTGAAAATTCTTTGGTGTTCTGTACCACTAGGTAGGGATTTTGAAGCCAGGCTCCTGATACTTTGTACTTCTGTGCATAGAAAATTTTAACAAAGGTGTTTTGCTCTGTTGTTTGTTGTTCAGTAGTTTAGTCATGTCCGACTCTTCGTGACCTCATGGACCATAGTGTGCCAGGCTTTTCTGTCCTCCACTGCCTCCCAGAGCTTGTTCATGTTCATTGTTTCGATGATGCTATCTATCCATCTTTTTGTCACCCTCTTCTCCTTTTTCCTTCCATGTTACCCAGCATCAGGGTCTTTTTCAATGAGTCCTCACTTCGCATTAGCTGGCCAAAGTATTTGAGTTTCAGTTTTAGGATCTGTCCTTCCAGTAAATATTCTGGGTTGATTACCTTCAAGATTGACTGGTTTGATCGTCTTGCCATCCAAGGGACTTTCAAGAGTCTACTTCAACACCATAGTTCAAAAGCATCAATTCTCCGGCGTTCAGCCTTCCTTATGGTCCAGGTTACTACTGGGAATACCATAGCTTTGACTATGCAGCACTTTGTCGGTAGGGTGATGTCTCTGCTTTTAAAAATGTTGTCTAGGTTTGCCATTGCTTTCCTCCCCAAGAAGCAAGCGTCTCTTAATTCCATGGCTACAATCACCGTCTGCCGTGATCTTGGAGCCTAGGAAGATAAAATCTGTCACTGTTTCCATTACTTCACCCTATATTTGTCAAGGAGTGATGGGACCGGTTGCCATGATCTTAGTTTTCTTAATGTTCAATTTCAGGCCAGCTTTTGCTCTCTCCTTTTTCACCTTCATTAAGAGACTCTTTAGTTCTTCTTCACTTTCTGCCATTAGTGTGGTATCGTCTGCATATCTCAGATTGTTGATATTCCTCCCGCCGATCTTAATTCCGGCTTTTGATTCGTCAATCTTGGCATTTCGCATGATGTACTCTTCATATAGGTTAAATAAGTAGGGTGACAATATACATCCTTGCCACACTCCTTTCTCAATTTTGAACCTGTCGGTTATTCCATGTCCTGTTCTAACAGTTTCTTCTTGACTTGCATTCAAGATTTTCAGAATACAGGTGAGGTGGTCTGGTATTCCCATTTCTTTCAGTATTTGCCACATCTTGTTGTAGACATTCTTCTGGAACTCCATTGCTTTCTCTGCTTTCTCTGCTTTCTCTTGCTTTCTTGATTTTGCTCAGTTGTGATGAGCTGTATTTGTAGATCCCATTGCCACTTAGTTAAAAATGTAGGGGTATAATCTTGTGGTGGGGAATTGATCAAAGAGTGCATTAAATAGACTAGGTGCCTGAGTGGTTCTGGTTGTGTGCATTCATCTTTGTAGTGTTGTGGGCGCATAAATTCTCACGCTTTGGGAAGGGTTCTGAAAAAGAGAACTGGGCTGTGGGCCAAAATCCTAGACTTCTCAGTCTGGGATCAGTCGACACTTGTTCCAGAGAGGGCCATTGTTGATTAACAAAAAAGTGTTGTGCTCTGAACATCCAGGAATGGCTCAGTTCGAGACATTTTGGGTCATTTGGCTAGAAAAAGTTGGGTTTCCCAGAATAGGGGAAAAATGGGGATGGTGAAGGCGAGATGACCTTCCTCTGAAAAGTCAAAAGTCATTGGTACATTGCCCAGGTCATACCAATGGTAGAGTTGGCCTTGAGCTGAGGTGGGATGTCATGGGAACACCAATGTAGGGCTGACAAAGGAATGTTTGTATTCCATGATTCTACTTTGAGCCAGAAAAATAGCTGTATTTCCCATTAAAGCAAACTATATTTTTTGACTGCACTATAGAAATTAAAAGAAAGTTCTGTTTGGCTGCAGTTGTCAACAGGAACTTTCCTTATGTCTTCTAATGCCCTTTGTTTTTTTTTTCTTGCTTCTAGGAATTAATCCATCAGATCTACGTGGTACAAAAACAGGGGTCTGGGTAGGTGTCAGTGGGTCAGAAGCAGGTGAAGCTTTCAGTCGTGATCCAGAAGAACTGCTCGGGTACAGCATGACGGGATGCCAACGTGCCATGTTTGCCAACCGTATATCTTATTTCTTTGACTTCAAGGGTAAACTTTGTTGCATCTATATACTACTTACCATTACTGGAGGGTCTTTCATTTTTGTTCACATTCTATTTGTTTGTCTTCTTTTAGGGCCCAGTTTGGCCATAGACACAGCATGCTCCTCAAGTTTATTGGCATTAGAAAATGCCTACAAGGCTATCTACCATGGGCAGTGCGATGCAGCCATTGTAGGTGGTGTGAACCTATTATTAAAACCCAACACATCAGTTCAGTTTATGAAACTTGGGATGTTGAGCCCTGATGGGACCTGCAAGTCTTTTGATGCCTCAGGTAGGTAAACAGTAACACCCGTGTAGGATATCTATTAAGATCTGGTCAACAATCTCCCACTGCTCAATCTGAATTTTGCTACATTCATTTAAACAAGATCCACTGAAGCTAAAATAAGGGCTCCATTGCATGGTTGCCATACCATTTCACATATCGAGATAAATCACGTTTTATCTTTATTGCTATGCTGTATGTTATCATCCATTTTAGCCCAGCTAAAGGCTGGGGAGATGCTTAAGCTGGCTACACATTATACTTTTTTTTTGTTTGTTCAATTTTCTTTAGGTTTGATCTCATATTATATGGTTTTGGTAAATCTAAAGGAAAATTGGATAATGTGTAGCCAACGTAGGTATGGGTCCTTCAGTATTGTTGAGGGCAACATCTACTTCAGGGAAACAATAGGGAGAGAAGTAGCCAGGTCAGAAGCCAGGTAGAAGGTCAGACTCGAGTTATAAATGGATAAATAACACCAGGGGCGTTGCTAGGTCTACAAAAGATCTGGGGCTAGAGCCCATAGCAGCGTAGTGAAGAAAGTCATACGCTTGGGCGGGCATACACATGTATATAATAAATATATATATATATATATATATATATATATATATATATATATATATATATATATATATATGTGTGTGTGTGTGTGAAATATATATATATATATATATAGATATATCTCTATATATATCTATATAGAGATATATCTATATATATATATATATCCCCAGAGAGCCCCCCTTACATCAGGGTCCCCAGAGAGCCCCCCATACATCAGGGTCCCCAGAGAGTCTCTCCCTGCATCAGGGTCCCCAGAGAGCCTCCCCCTTAAATCAGGGCCCCCAGAGAGCCTCCCCTTTAAATCAGGGTCCCCAAAGAGCCTCCTCCTGCATCAGGGTCCCCAGAGAGCCCCCCCCACTTACATCAGGGTCCCCAGAGAGCCCCCTTACATTAGGGTCCCCAGAGAGCCTCCCCCTGCATCAGGGTCCCCAGAGAGCCCCCCACTTACATCAGGGTCCCCAGAGAGCCTCCCCTCCCCTTGGGGACCCCTGCAGAGACTCTGGGCTATGGGCCCCAGATTCGGGGCTATAGCCCCAAAAGCCACCCCCTAGCGACGCCACTGAATAACACCACATGGGCAAATATACAGTATGCGATTACCTCTACAAATTATTGAGTTCAATTGTATCAGCTGCACTGTAAACAGTTGCGTAAAATTAAGTCAGTAGCCGCAATAGCCATGCAATCTCCTGACCCTCTGGAGCCTGCTGGACATCGTTGGGATGAGTTAGATTTCCATTTGCAAGCCAGGTCTTCTCATCCATCAGTACCTAACCTCACAAATCCTCCTTTGGCTCGATGGGCACAAATTCTGACAGAGACACTCTCCGAAATCTGGTGGAAAGCCTTCACAGAAGAATGGCGGCTGTTATAGCAGCACAGGAAGGATCCAACCTATATTGCTTGTCATTGTTTTTAGAATGAGATGTCCAACAAGCTCATATTGTGACGTTCAGGTGTCCACAGTTGTTTGCCCATATAGTGTACTCTGAAGCCTAAAGACCAACAATTGCATGAAGAACCCTAGTGTCCTCAAAGTCAGAAACTGCGAAGAACATGAGTTTCAATGCGAAAAAATTAAACGCATCAAATATATAATGCAATCATATTTGGTACTAAGTCAGCTATGGGCAGCCTAAGGTCTCTACCTCCCATTTAGATGATAGTTTTTTCAAGTATTGTGATGTTTGTGAGTGTGTGTAATTCCCAGGGAAATAGGCTCCTCTTAGATTATAGGCGTACAAGTGAAAACATGCCAGGTGCTGTAGGATTAGATAGATGCCGGTGTCATACTACAGTTGATGTCACTCACACCCAACTCTTTGTTTTTTTCTCGCTGTACAAGGTAATGGCTATTGTCGCTCTGAAGCTGCATGTGCTGTGCTGGTCACAAAGAAGTCTATGGCAAAACGGGTTTATGCTACAATATTGAATGCTGGAAGCAATACAGATGGCTACAAAGAGCAAGGTGTGTAACATCAAAGTGAATGGATGCCTTTGTTCTCATGTAGATGAGCTCCGTATGTCAGCCCATAATAAAATTGGGCAGCTTAGATACAACGGTGGGTAACCTATTAAAGGCTCAGTCCATCCCAAACTGATATTTCAGATTTTGGTTGATGCTGAAGAGTTGAACCCCCTGACAGTCTATTCTAGTGTTTCTCAACTCCAGTCCTCAAGGCACCCCAACAGGTCATGTTTTCTGGCTCTCCATTATTTTGCACAGGTGATTTGATCAGTTTCACTGCCTTAGTAATTACCACAGCTGTTTCATCTGAGGGAAATCCTGAAAACATGACCTGTTGGGGCGCCTTGAGGACTAGAGTTGAGAAACACTCTTGGGGAACCTAGTGATGAGTTCTCTAGGCCAGTGGTCATCAACCCCTGTCCTCAGGACCCACTAGCAGGCCAGGTTTTATGTATTACCTTGGGGAGATGCAGACTAGAATACTGCAATCACTGAGCAGCAAATGATATCACCTGTGATGTGTTTCAGTTATCTTGCAAACCTGGCCTGTTAGTGGGTCCTGAGGACAGGAGTTGATGACCACTGCACTAGGCTGAGCTCCTAGGTCTGCACCCATGCTTGGCCTGTTGCTTGCTATGCATTTTTTTTTTTTTTTGCAGAAACACACTACAGTCCATTTAACATGGTTTCCTATGGGTCGCGTTCACATCTGTGCATTTTATGGAAAGGGTCAGGGCCTTTTTTTCCCCCTGTTTTTTGGTTCCATAGACTTCAATTAATCAAAAATGTGTATTGAAAAACACAAAATGCACCTGGAATATGCAACCTGCATAATTGTGAACAAGTCCTTAGGGCTCTTTCACACGGGGCAGATCAGTGATGATCCGCCCCGTGAACATCCGCTTTCTCAGCGGGGATCGCTCCGCCGATCTCCGCTGAGCAGGAAGATGACAGGTCCGTCGCTGCACACTGTGCAGCGACGGACCTGTCAGAGCGCCGCTCTCCCCTATGGGGGGATCGGATGATGACGGACCGTAGAGTCCGTCGTCACCCGATCCGATTAGAAAACGGATGGAAAAGTAGGGTTTTCCTCCGTTACACTTTTCGGATCGGAGCGGGTCGGATATCAGCGGACATGTCACCGCTGACATCCGACTCTCCATAGGGATACATGTATGTCCGTTTTTCATCCGAAAACGGAAGGATGAAAAACGGACATACGGATCGTTTGTGTGAAAGAGGCCTTAGGCTCGATTCACACCTATGCATGTTGCTTTTGAGCGTTTTTGGAGGTTTTTTATTCATGCTTGCCACGTTTTTGAGCCGCGATTTTGCCGCGATTTGCGTTTTGCGTTTTTTTTTTTTTTTTGAAAAAATGAAAAAAAAAAAAAAACGGCAAAAACGCACCAAAAACGCTGCAAAAACGGTGCACTTGCGTTTTTGATGCTTGTCCATTGAATTCTATTACATGCAAAATGCTGCATTTTGCATGAAAAAAAGTCCCTGACCCTCTCCAAAAACGCAGAGGTACAAAAATGCATTGATGTGAACATGTTCCATAGGAACCCATGTTAAAAAATTCCAATGCATTTCTGCAAAATGCATCAAAAAAAGCGTTAGTGTGAATGGAGCCTAAGGCTCCATTCACACCTATGCATGTTGCTTTTGAGCGTTTTTGGAGGTAATTTTTTCATGCTTGCCACGTTTTTGAGCCGTGTTTTTGCCGCGTTTTTTCCGCGATTTGCGTTTTGCGGTTTTTTTTTTTTTTGTTTTTTTTTACAGTCTAAAAAAAAATGTAAAAAAAATTAAAAAAAAAAAAAAAAAAACGGCAAAAACGCATCAAAAACGCACCAAAAACGCTGCAAAAACGGTGCACTTGCGTTTTTGATGCTTGTCCATTGAAATCCATTACATGCAAAACGCTGCATTTTGCATGAAAAAAAGTCCCCGACCCTTTCCAAAAACGCAGAGATACAAAAAAGCATTGATGTGAACATGTTCCATAGGAACCCATGTTAAAAAATTCCCGTGCATTTCTGCAAAATGCATCAAAAAACGCGCTAGTGTGAATCGAGCCTGAGGCTCGATTCACATCTATGCATGTTGCTTTTGAGCGTTTTTGGAGTTTTTTTTGTGATGCGTGCCACGTTTTTGAGCAGCGTTTTTGTAGCGTTTTTACAGCGTTTTTGCTGCGTTTTGCGGGTTTTTTTTTTTACACTGTATACAGTCTAAAAAAAAAAAAAAAAAAACGCCAAAAAACGCTGCAAAAACGCTGCAAAAACACTGCACTTGCGTTTTTGATGCTGGTCCATTGAATTCTTTTACATGCAAAATGCTGCATTTTGCATGAAAAAAAGTCCCTGACCCTTTCCAAAAATGCAGAGGTACAAAAAGGCATTGATGTGAACATGTTACATAGCAACCCATGTTAAAAAATTCCCATGCATTTCTGCAAAATGCATCAAAAAACGCGCTAGTGTGAATGGAGCCTAACAGAATTCAATGGACCAGCATCAAAAACGCAAGTACAGCGTTTTTGCAGCGTTTTTACAGCGTTTTTACAGCGTTTTTGCGGCGTTTTTGACGCGTTTTGCGTTTTTTGGGGTTTTTTTTTTTTTTTTAGACTGTATACAGTCTAAAAAAAAACTGTAAAAAAAAACGCAAAACGCGGCAAAAACTCCGCAAAAACGCTGTAAAAACTCTGCAAAAACGCTGCTCAAAAACATGGCAAGCACCACAAGAAACACTGCAGAAACGCTCAAAGGCAACGTACATAGATGTGAATCGAGCCTCATAGAGACTCCTACCATCCCTGTAGTTGCACATGGGATTGGGATACCTGATTTATAGCATCCTTTTAGTATATATTGTAACAAATTTTATTTTTTTCTTCAACAATTATTATACATATAACCAAAAACATTTTTTGTTGCATACGTATCACAGAGTATATCTTAACATAAATCAAAGACCATTATAAAAAAAAAAAAAAACACACAGAAAGGGGGGGGGGGGGGGGAAGAAAAAGGGTTGCTAATGTATTTTATCTATTGGCATTGCTCCTCCATAACTTTTTTTAATAACTTCAGTTTAATATATATATATATATATATATATATATATATATATATATATATATATATATATATATATATATATATATAGTTTTTCTTTTTTTTAAAGTCTTTTTTTTTTTTTTATCTTTCTGACCTGGTGATCCTACCAGTAACACACTTCTCATCCTAGAGTAACATCACTCAGAGTATTGTATTCATAGAGGAGAAATGTCCCCCTAGGATAGGACTGCAGAACACACACCCCTCTCTCCTTCTCTATATTTTTGCTATTTTTTTTGCATTTATTGAACTGACATAATGAAACCCCTCTGATAGTATATTTGACAGGTCAAAAGGAAGCAAGATGGGAGAAGTTACAAAAAAAAAAGGAACACAAGGGGGCGCCAGCTAAGTGCAGCATCAATGGGTTTATTACGATTAATTTAATTGTAATAAACCCATTGATGCTGCACTTAGCTGGCGCCCCCTTGTGTTCCTTTTTTTGTCATTTCAGAGATTTGTTTCTGTCTCAGGTGGAGCTCCCTACTGAAGTACAACACCCTTCCTATGGGGCTTTTATAAACTTCTTATGAACACTTTATGAACTACCTTATGCTACACAAGCATTTCTTTACATTTATCTAGGACAGGGGTCTTCAAACTGTGGCCCTCCAGGTGTTCAGGAACTACAATTCCCATCATGCCTAGTCATGTCTGTGAATGTCAGAGTTTTACAATGCCTCATGGGATGTGTAGTTCTGCAACAGCTGGAGGGCCGTAGTTTGAGGATCCCTGGTCTAGGGGGTAGAGGCTAACTCATGTGGATGGTGCATTAGCATTTGTTTGCGCCACAATTTCAATTGCTGTTTGAAGATGGGAGAAGTGCAGTACATACTTTTATGTTAATCCTAATATGTTTGCCAAAGCAGAGAGTGCTGGGCCCCCTTGTGTCTCTGGGCCCTGTATCAGTCACACAGTCTGCTATGGCTATGGCCATTCCTTCAGTGTGTGGGTTAGCCTGATTAGCTATGCATGAAATGGACTGTTTAGGTACACCCTAACAATGCAAAGCTGTGGATTAGAACCTTTTTTTTTTTTTTACTCTTCAAAATAAAAAAATATATTTTGGCTGTAGCGGGACATCTGGAAATATGTTTTTCGAATGGGCCGACTCTTCCCAATTTTCTTGCTCCACTACTGAAATTCGGAATACTGCTGGTGTTATTTGACAAAGTTTAATCTACTTTACTGTGTTCTGCTGACAGGCGTGACCTTCCCATCAGGAGAAGTTCAACAGCAACTACTGAACTCCCTGTATAAAGAGGCTGGCATCCCAACCAACGAGGTGGAATATGTAGAAGCCCATGGTACGGGTACTAAGGTAATGACCCGTCATCTTTGGGGTTACAGGAACATTAGCTCAGTGGTGAGCAGGAATCCTGTTTTCATTCTCACCAGGGATGTGCATGGAGTTTGTATGTTTTTTTTTTTAGGGGGGGACCCCACGCCATGTTTTTTAATTGTGGCATGGGGTACCATTTAAAATTCATAGAAGATGTGAAGGACCTGGTATGGATTGGAAGGGGGGACTCCATGCCATTTTTTTTGTGGGGTACCCCTTAAAATTCATAGGAAATACAAAGGACTTGGTATGGATTGGGGGGACCCCATGCCATGTTTTTTTTGTGGGGTACCCCTTAAAATTCATAGGAAATACGAAGGACTTGGTATGGATTGGGGGGGACCCCATGCCATGTTTTTTTTGTGGGGTACCCCTTAAAATTCATAGGAGATACGAAGGACTTGGTATGGATTGGGGGGGAACCTCATGCCATGTTTTTTTTTGTGGGGTACCCCTTAAAATTCATAGGAGATACGAAGGACTTGGTATGGATTGGGGGGGGGAACCCCATGCCATGTTTTTTTGTGGGGTACCCCTTAAAATTCATAGGAGATATGAAGGACTTGGTATGGATGGGGGGGGGGCCCATGCCATGTTTTTTTTGTGGGGTACCCCTTAAAATTCATAGGAGATACGAAGGACTTGGTATGGATTGGGGGGGACCCCATGCCATGTTTTTTTTGTGGGGTACCCCTTAAAATTCATAGGAGATACGAAGGACTTGGTATGGATTGGGGGGGAACCTCATGCCATGTTTTTTTTTGTGGGGTACCCCTTAAAATTCATAGGAGATACGAAGGACTTGGTATGGATTGGGGGGGGGAACCCCATGCCATGTTTTTTTGTGGGGTACCCCTTAAAATTCATAGGAGATATGAAGGACTTGGTATGGATTGGGGGGGGGCCCATGCCATGTTTTTTTTGTGGGGTACCCCTTAAAATTCATAGGAGATACGAAGGACTTGGTATGGATTGGGGGGACCCCATACCATGTTTTTTTGTGGGGTACCCCTTAAAATTCATAGGAGATACGAAGGACTTGGAATGGATTGGGGGGGACCCCATGCCATTTTTTTTGTGGGGTACCCCTTAAAATTCATAGGAGATATGAAGGACTTGGTATGGATTGGGGGGGGCCCATGCCATGTTTTTTTTTGTGGGGTACCCCTTAAAATTTATAGGAGATACGAAGGACTTGGTATGGATTGGGGGGGGACCCCATGCCATGTTTTTTTTGTGGGGTACCCCTTAAAATTCATAGGAGATACGAAGGACTTGGAATGGATTGGGGGGGACCCCATGCCATGTTTTTTTTATGGGGTACCCCTTAAAATTCATAGGAGATACGAAGGACTTGGTATGGATTAAGGGGGGACCCCCACGCTGTTCTTTTCTGAATTTTGAGTTGGCGGCATTGTTTTGTTTACATTTCAGCTCTCAGTGGGGAAGCCCGCTGACAGCTGATGACTCATTGGTTGTTAAGGACGTGGCGGCCGGCTTCCTGGCCCGCTCCTTAACAACCAGCTATTATTCACACAGGATTCGAAATACGTTGATTATTTTTCAACCGAACCGAATTTGGATCGTTCCGAAATTTTGGAATTCATTCGAAAATGAATAAACAAAACCAAATTTAACAAAAAACGAAACCAAACTTAACGGATTCTAAAACAAATCAATGAAACAAAATTAATAACATAACCAATCTATCTGAAACTAAACAAATTTTTCCGTTCTGCACATGTCTGCAGGTTACCTCCTCCAATTTTAAAAAATACTGATTAGTTCATTGGCTTTCCCCCATTGTAGTCTCTAGTGTGTGTGTATTAGTACAGTAGGGACATAATACCATAAATCTTTTCATGAAAAGGGACTGATATTGCTCTACGCGCTCATTATCATGCTGCAGAATTTGTTGCCACTATATACGTACCTAACAGAATAATAGTGCTCCATCATTGGTGTCAGTAGGAGGAATAATGCCCCATCATTGGTGTCATTAGGAGGAAATAGTGTCCCATTATTGGTGTTAATGGAAGGAGTAGTGAGGGTTATTTACTAAAGGAAAATCCACTTTGCACTGAAAGTGCACTTAGAAGTGCAGTCGCTGTAGATCCGAGGGGGACATGCAAGGAAGATAAAAAACAGCATTTTAGCTTGCACATGATTGGATGATAAAATCAGCAGAGCTTCCCCTCATTTCAGATCTACCCCTTAGATTTAAAACAACTGCACTTCCAAGTGCACTTGCAGTGCAAAGTGGATTTTCCTTTCGTAAATAACCCCCAATGTCTCATCATTGGTGTCAGTGGGATGAATAGTGCCCCATCATTGGTGTCAGTGGTAGGAATAGTGTCCCATCATTGGTATCAGTGGGAAGAATAGTGTCCCATCATTGGTGTCAGTGGGAGGAATAGTGCCCCGTCATTGGTGTCAGTGGGAGAAATAGTGCCCCATCATTGGTGTCATTAGGAGGAAATAGTGTCCCATTATTGGTGTCAGTGGAAGGAATAGTGTCTCATCATTGGTGTCAGTCGGAGGAATAATGCCCCATCATTGGTGTCAGTGGGAGGAAATAGTGTCCCATTATTGGTGTCAGTGGTAGGAATAGTGCCCCATCATTGGTGTCAGTGGGAGGAATAGTGCCCTATCGTTGGTGTCAGTGGGAGGAATAGTGCCCCATCATTGGTGTCAGTGGAAGGAATAGTGCCCCATCATTGGTGTCAGTGGGAGGAATAGTGCCCTATCGTTGGTGTCAGTGGGAGGAATAGTGCCCCATCGTTGGTGTCAGTGGGAGGAATAGTGCCCCATCATTGGTGTCATTAGGAGGAAATAGTGTCCCATTATTGGTGTTAGTGGAAGGAATAGTGCCCCATCACTGGTGTCAATGGGAGGAATGGTGCCCCATCATTGGTGTCAGTGAGAGGAAAAGTGCCCCGTCACTGGTGTCAGCAGGAGGAGTAGTGCCCCATAGTTGGTGTCATTGGGAGATTTGATGTCCCATAATTGGTGTCAGAAGTGATGGTGGATGGAATGCTGAGGTCTCTGCAGGAGGGATTTCTCACTTCCTGTTTTAGTGACACTGGCCACCAAGGCAGAAGATCTTTACAGTGGTGACATACAGCATTAAAATATATACTTTTGTAGAGCAAAGAGAATTTATTAAAAACAGTCTTTTAACACATTGGGGAAGAAATAAATCCATTCTTAGGTTTTTATTGCTGTTTTTGTCTGTTGGGGAGATTTTTCTTCACTTCCTGTCCTAGTGACAGCGATCAACTGGACAGGAAGTGAAGGAAAAGCCCCAAACAAGAATGGAAAAAATCAATGGTTTTAACCCTTTCTTACTCTACTAAAAATAAAATAAAGCTTTGACTGCATGAACATTTTAGCTGCAAAAATCAAATTAGGAGATCGTTGGTGGAACTAGATGGACTTGTATCTTTTTTTCAACCTGACTATGTAACTCTGAGATAAAATATTCTAACATTACACAATGTCATCATCCACAGGTTGGGGACCCTCAGGAAGTAAATGGGATCGTCAACGTGTTCTGTAACTCAGAAAGAGAGCCGTTACTTATAGGATCCACCAAATCCAATATGGGTCACCCGGAACCAGCCTCTGGTCTTGCTGCACTGGCAAAGGTGAGACATATATAGGTTTTTTTATTGAAGTTTTGCACCCCTGTGTTGTCACGTAATTTTTTTTGCTATTGTGCGTTTTTACATACATCTAGCATACTGTAAGTACCTAAATCTGTCTCGATATCCGCCTATGCACAGTAGCCCTTGGACCGGGAGAGAGAAGGTCACATGCTGGACAGGAGGAGAGAGCAGAGTTGATGACTTCTTCAATGTTCTATCAGCAGGATGAGGTTGGGGAAGGTTGGGGAAGTCTCCTTCCTGGCTGTGCTGTCTGGAAGAGGTGCATGGATCACAAACGTATCTGAACAGAATTACCAATCTTTTGGCGGAGAAGTTCACATCTATGTATTTGAGCTGTGTGCTTTACTAGTTTACTGTACCTGGGATTCAGCGTTTAATAAGAGGATGCAGAGTTTACAGTACTTTGTACACAATAGTTGCACTTTGCATCTCCTAAAGGTAGCAGCCCCGCCTTCCGGTAATAGCAGCCAATGATTCATCCCGTTTTGTAGTCAGGGAGACTTCAAATTACCGGATCTCATTGTGACGAGAACAATGCCATTGTTTACTCCCTTTAACTGCTGTTGCAGCTATTTTATTATATATTATTGGTCATGCAAAAGTAATGTCAGCATTGTCAAGTGTATACTCGTAAATCAGTAAACTGTTGTATTGGGTTGTAAGCTTGAATTTTATTTCTGTCGGTTGGCCACTCCTGTCCCTGTGTATTTAACAGCAACCGCAGTCCTTTACAATCTGATTGTACAATCGTCATAAAGCTCAACATACACCTTACAATATGACTTTACCGTCACTCTAATGCCCCGTACACACGGTCGGACATTAATCGGACATTCCGACAACAAAATCCATGGATTTTTTCAGACGGATGTTGGCTCAAACTTGTCTTGCATACACACGGTCACACAAAGTTGGCGGAAAATCCGATCGTTCTGAACGCGGTGACGTAAAACACGTACGTCGGGACTATAAACGGGGCAGTGGCCAATAGCTTTCCTCTCCTAATTTATTCTGAGCATGAGTGGCACTTTGTGCGTCGGATTTGTATACACACGGTCGGAAATTCCGACAATGGATTTTGTTGTCGGAAAATTTTATCTCCTGCTCTCCAACTTTGTGTGTCGGAAAATCCGATGGAAAATGTGTGATGGAGCCTATACACGGTCCTATCGCACATTTTCCGTCGGAAAATCCTTTCGTGTGTACGGGGCATTAGTTTTGCCAAAACTCTGTAATATGAGGAGTTACCCAAACTATCCATTTAATCAGTATCTGATCAGGCAGGCCCTTGCACTACATAATTGTTGGTAGATATAAAGAAGATTGTACAGTCAGATTGCAATGTGTGTGATGAGCTTTAGATTTGCCAACAACTATGGGGTGGCAGGGGGTGCTGTTAATTTTTTTTATTATTTTTTTTTTTTTTATTAATATTCATTTTCATTTAACTTTATTGCTATCACAACGGGGTAACAAACCCCCTATGTTAGGGATATGCAATTAGCGGACCTCCAGCTGTTGCAAAACTACAAGTCCCATCATACCTCTGGGTGTCATGCTTGCGGCTGTCAGAGCCTTGCTATGCCTCATGAGACTTGTAGTTCTGCAACAGCTGGAGGTCCGCTAATTGCATATCTCTGCCCTATGTGATAGCATTGGCAGGTGACAGGTACTCTTTATGGATGCATTCGAAGTCTATTAGACCTCCCCCGTCTCCCCTGGGCTAAGTTCACACTGGTGCAATTCGGGAACCACAGCGATTCCTGTGCGGGTTCCCGCACTGCATCAGAATCGCAGGCAGTTCACACTGTGCTCTGTGCGATGTGATCTGGAGATGTGTGAGCCAGCTTCATAGAGAGCCGGTCACAATCTTGTGTCATGCGAATTGGATGCGGGGGAAACCCACATCCAATTCGCATCGGTGTGAACCCAGCATTAAAGTCTTTGTAAACTTCAGACATGAAATATGAACAAAGCATATCCCTATATAGTGTGTGTTTGTTTTAATTAAGAGCGCTTATGCCGCGTACACACGGTCGGACTTTACGGCAGACTTTGCCCGGCGGACTTTTCGACAGACTTTACGACGGACTTTCTGAATGAACGGACTTGCCTACACACAATCCACCAAAGTCCGTCGAATTCGTACGTGATGACGTACGACCGGACTAAAACAAGGAAGTTCATAGCCAGTAGCCAATAGCTGCCCTAGCGTGGCTTTTTGTCCGTCGAATTAGCATACAGACGAGCGGACTTTTCGACCGGACACGATTTCGACCTATTAATTTAAAACATGTTTCCAATCTAAGTCCGTCCAACTTTTGAGAAAACAAAGTCCGCTGGAGCCCACACACATCGAATTGTCCGTAAAGTCTGCTCGTGTGTACGCGGCATTAGGGTCATTTCTGTCTGCTGCTTCATTCCTCTGTTATCAGCATGAATCATTTCTGACAAGTTTTCCTGACACCAAGAGAAAAAAGGTGATAGGGGAGGGATCTCTAGCTGATTGACAGCCTCAGCTCTGTTCCTGTGTGCTATGTGAAGGGGGGGGGGGGGTGTCCCTTCCCCCAATCAGCTCTCAGAGCTCTCCTCACTGAGCTTTGCAGTGTGTAATTATAGATCTCCGTCCCACTTTTTTGTAAACAAGCTTTGTAAATTCAGCACTTTTGAGCGGATGTAGAGAGGAGAGGTACAACTTATGTAGGATGATTTGTTTCATCTCTCTGTGTCACCTGAGGCCAGTCACTTCACTGGGTATAGGAGAGGGTTTCCAACCATTTTAACCTCCTTGTTTATCAAGACTTTTCATAAATGTACATTAGTAGGCAAGGCATTTAAAAACCATCAAAAGGCACCTTTAATTTCACCTTCCCTATTGACTTCAATGGATTTATCAAAATATTTCAATCATTTTGCTGAAATCTCCTAGTCTTTGAAAGTCCAAAATTTCGCTCATCTCTATTGGTAACAATAAAGGAGATCGTTCAATTGTACAAAAAGGGAATGCCTGCCACCGTTTCATTGACCCAGGTCATGGTAGGAAATGAAAAATGGACATGGTAGATGTTGAGATGAGAGGACTCAATTGCAGACATTTCACCACCTTTTCCCTGAGAAATTTAAGAAGTTGTCTTTTCTCTTTTTCCATTTTCACAGGTCATTCTGTCCCTGGAGCATGGGGTATGGGCTCCTAATCTCCACTACAAAAACCCAAACCCAGACATCCCGGCTTTGCAAGATGGCAGAATCCAAGTAGTGTCCAAGCCCATCCCAGTGAAGGGTGGCATAGTTGGCATCAACTCGTTTGGCTTTGGAGGCTCCAATGTTCATGTGATCTTGAGGCCCAACAAGAAGAAACTTTCCTCTACCGAAGCATCTCTGCCTCTGCCCCGCCTGGTGCAGGTGTGCGGGAGGACACAGGAAGCAGTGGAGGCTCTAATAGAGAAGAGCAGGAATCTCGCCTCTGATGCCTCACTGGTGAACCTGTTAAACAGTATTTCCGGGATCCCACCCTCCGCCATGCCATATCGGGGTTACACACTTGTCGGAACAGAGAATGATGTGAAGGAAATCCAACAGTCCCAGACAACTGGCAGACCTCTTTGGTACATCTGTTCAGGTAATGTGGAAAAATGAGCCAACAATAAGTTCTATTGTTTTAGATCAGGGGTCTCCAAACAATTTCTCAACAAAGGGCCAGTTTACTATCCTGCAGACTTTAGGAGGGCCAGACTGTGGCCATTGGTAATAGAAAAGTTCCTGACATCAGTGGGGAAAAAAACAATCCCCCATCTTTGGTGACAGTGGGAGGAATTGTGCCCCATCATTGGTGTCATTGGGTCCCATCATTGGTGTCATTGGGTCCCATGGTTGGTGTTATTGGGTCCCATAGTTGGTGTAATTGGGTCCCATAGTTGGTGTCATTGGGTCCCATAGTTGGTGTCATTGGGTCCCATAGTTGGTGTCATTGGGTCCCATAGTTGGTGTCATTGGGTCCCATAGTTGGTGTCATTGGGTCCCATTGTTGGTGTCATTGGGTCCCATTGTTGGTGTCATTGGGTCCCATTGTTGGTGTCATTGGGAGAAATTGTGCTCCATCATTGTTGTCATTAGGAGGAATAGTACCCCATCGTTGATGTCATTGGGAGGAATTGTGCCTGTTCATTGGTGCCAGTGGGAGGAATTATGCCCCACTGTTTGTATCAGTGCATGAAATGGTGCCCCAAGGGCCATAAAGAAGCAAGCAAAGGGCCGCATCTGGCCCCATGGCGGCAGTTTGGAGACCCCTGTTGTACCTTACTTATCTACGTTCAAGTTAAAGTATAGACCAGGATCTCTATTGCTTGTCAGCAAGAGCATGCCCAGGTTAATTGCCACCTGAGGCGGCCTTTTTTGACACCTTCTCCTTCCCCAGAAACATTCAAAAGCCTGTATGTTCTTCAGTGGGTGCCTCCTTATCGTCGCAACCCATGTGGCCATTTGTTCTGTACCCCCATCCCCCTTTGTTTGCTAAGACACTGGTGGCTGAGCCGCTCAGGGGCATTGGTTTCTAGGACACAGGCAGCTGGGTGGCACAGTGCCAATGGTTATTATGGTGCAGGCAGGGCCATAATCCCAGCAAGCATCTCAGAAATGCTGCCCTGTGTACACGGGTTAATGTTGCTAAGCTGTAGTGAGGATGGAGTGTCCAAAATGGGTACTCTGGTCTCAGTAACCTAGTAGTGCTACTGTAAATGGTCGCCTCAGTTTGCCTCACTGGCAGCATACATTGGCTTGAGAGTAATCCGGGAGATATGCAAAAACTTCTCTCTTCAGTCCTAGTGTTTTTCTTATAGTATCAACAAAATAACACTTCTCACAGCCTCCCGGTATGCACTGGAGGCCATAGGTATTTAGCATGAGGATATGTATGTATGCATTAGGATACTATAACCATTGTCTTCATGATAGTGGTCTGAAGTAGCTGTTTAAAGGCCAAAAGGGTAATCACCCAATGGTAATACATAAGCAGGTATTGTGCTTTAAGGACATGAGTTAAGGGGTAGGAAGGAAGAGGGGGTCTAGTAGACCTAAAAGACTTTATACATGCGGACCAAATGTTTTTTTTATAATTTGCAGGGCAGTTTTTACCCATATACAGTATGTAGAGTCTATGGCCACTTTGATTACATTTTTGCTTATATATTATGTGTTTACAGGAATGGGGACACAATGGAAAGGGATGGGCCATAGTCTTATGAACCTGGACATGTTTCGTCAGTCGATTCTGAGGTCTGATGAAGCCTTGAAAGGAACTGGGCTGAAGGTATCAGAGCTCCTCCTAAAAGCCGATGACAGCACCTTTGAGGACACCGTGCATGCTTTCGTTGGTCTTGCAGCCATTCAGGTAAGTTTATTGTGACTTCTAGTGAATGCCTGATGGTGGTGAAGTACCATCAGCCACTGGTGAATTCCAGCTCACAGGCTGTGGTCTTCCTTGCAGATTGCCCAGATTGACATGCTGAAGGCCATGAAACTGGAGCCTGATGGCATTGTTGGACATTCTGTGGGAGAATTAGCATGCGGCTATGCAGACAACTCGCTCACTCATGGCGAAGCCATTCTTGCTGCTTACTGGCGGGGTAAATGCATTAAAGAAGCCAAGTTACCACCGGGTGGAATGGCCGCTGTTGGTGAGTCACACTCATATCTTCCTATTGAAATACTTGACTTACCTTTATGAGTTTCATGTTCAGTAGGCATGTGCAATTCGTTTCGTTCCGAATTAGTTTTTTAACGAATTTCGACAAATTCGTTAATTCGGGAATATCCGAATTAACGAAAACTTGTTTAACGAATTTTTTCCGAATATTCGTAAATTCGATAAAATTGGACATTCGTAAATTCGGGCATTCGTACATTCGTAAATTAGTGAATTCGTAAATTTGTAAATTCGAAAATTCGGAAATCTGAAATAATAGTTAACTAATAATAACTTAACTATTAGTAATTACTAGTAACTTTTAAATTATAGGTATTGTAATTTCCTTTAAAATTTGGCTGTTAGTGAACGTAACACATACAAATTTATCCGAAGTTATGAATGATCCGAAAAAAATGGAAATGGAATGTAATGAATTAATAATAATAAATAACAATAATAATAATAATAACAACGTTTTATTATTATTATTTATTATTAATTTGTTCCGTTCCATTCGTTTAGATGCAGCATTCGTTTTGGATAATTCGTAACTTCGGATAAATTCGTATTTGTTACGTTCACTGACAGTCAAATTTGAAAGGAAATTACAATACCCATAATTTAATAGTTAGTTACTATTTCAGATTTTTGAATTTTCGGGTTTTTGGATTTTCAAACTTCGAATTTACAAATTTACAAATTTTCTAAATTTACAAATGTACGATTTTACGAATTTACAAATGAACAAATGTAAAAATGAAAGAATGTACAAATGAACGAATTTACGAATCGCGATCGTAACGAATGACCCGAAAAACGAAAAAAAAAAATAAACTAATGAAACGAAAACGAAAATGAACGAATTTTTTGGCTGTGCACATGTCTAATGTTCAGCTAAAGTCATAAGTTTTCACTCTGTGTGTTATTTAGTAATGTTTTTAGTGGTTGCCACATCTGTCTTATGGGGAGATATTTGTCAGGGGTGACTTGGTTGTTACCAAGGGCATCTCAGTTTAAGGAAAAAGTGCTGGCCGCTGTTGAAGACTCATTCACACCATATGTGTTTGGCTGTTGTGAGCCACCCTTGCCCAATGCAGTGCCAATGCAAACATAATGAAATTGGAGTCCTATGACTTGGGTTCACACCACTGCGATGTATTGGTGTACGCTAAAAAAGTAGAACATGCACTACATTTTTTTTTTTTTCGCCGCAGAGTGCTGCAGTGCGGTATGCCACATCGCAAAGCGTTGCGATGAGTAAAAATGTATGAAATGTCACTTTGTCAAGCTGAAAAAAAAAAGTAGACCATGTGATGTGTCATTTTCTGCTGCCATGTTATACCACAGATACTGGTGTGATGCATTGCCACTGCTCCATGCACAGCTCAAAGCAGCAGCTCTAGTATGACACGGCCACTGGTGGGAATGAGCCCTTAACGAGTTTGAAGCTGTTGAATGATATTATAATGTTGGGCACAACTTATCTATATGGCCAAAATGTTGGGGATACCTGATCATTGCTTCTCTATGAGTTTGTTGGACATTCCATTCCAAAACCTTACACTAGCCTTTCTCAACCTATTCATCCTGAGGAAACCTTGACATCAGTTTTAGGTCTTGGGAAAACCCTGCTAAAACCAATTCATTTGGGGATCAGTGGGACTTATGCCCCTTACATTGGTGGTCGATGGGAAGAATAACAATTACATTAATGGTCAGTGGGAAGAATGCCCCTTACATTGGTGGTCAGTGGGAAGAATGCCCCTTACATTGGTGGTCAGTGGGAAGAATGTCCTTTACATTGGTGGTCAGTGGGAAGAATGCCCCTTACATTGGTGGTCAGTGGGAAGAATGTCCTTTACATTGGTGGTCAGTGAGAAGAATGCTCTTTACATTGATGGTCAGTGGGAAGAATGCCCCTTACATTGGTGATCAGTGGGAAGAATGCCCCTTACATTGATGGTCAGTGGGAAGAATGCTCTTTACATTGATGGTCAGTGGGAAGAATGCCCCTTACATTGGTGGTCAGTGGGAAGAATGCCCCTTACATTGGTGGTCAGTGGGAAGAATGTCCTTTACATTGGTGGTCAGTGAGAAGAATGCTCTTTACATTGATGGTCAGTGGGAAGAATGCCCCTTACATTGGTGGTCTGTGGGAATAATGCCCCTTACATTGGTGGTCAGTGGGAAGAATGCCCCTTACATTGGTGGTCAGTGAGAAGAATGCTCTTTACATTGATGGTCAGTGGGAAGAATGCCCCTTACATTGGTGGTCAGTGGGAAGAATGCCCCTTACATTGATGGTCAGTGGGAAGAATGCCCCTTACATTGGTGGTCAGTGAGAAGAATGCTCTTTACATTAATGGTCAGTGGGAAGAATGTCCCTTACATTGGTGGTCAGTGGGAAGAATGCCCCTTACGGTGGTTGTCAGTGAACAAAATGCCTTTTACATTGTATGGGGCATTCTTATTAGTAACCATCAATGTAAGGGGCATTCTTCTTACTGATCACCAATGTAAGGGGCATTCTTCTTACTGATCACCAATGTAAAGGGCATTCTTCCTACCTATCACCAGAGAGCTAATAGATCAATGGTGTCATGCTGCTACCAAGTGATGTAGGCCCCAGAACTCTGCAGGCACCATCAGATGAGAGCTCAGTCAGCCATATCTTGAGGAACCCTGGCTGAGAATGGCTGCCATAGGCAGTAAAGTCTGTGAAGTTTCTCCTATATTCAGGTCAGGGCATGACTAGTAGTAGTTAGTCAAATTCAACTGGACTTGTTCTGTCATGTTGAAGACGTAAGAGTGTTCTGCAGTTGCGTTTCAATATTTTTCATTTGTTATAACTTTTACTAACATTCAGCAATTGAACTGGGCAGGTTTGTAAAATATTCTGCCGAATCCTTGTAATTGAATCCCACTGGCAGTTGCCAAGCAGGTAAACATTGCATCATGACTTTTATTTGCTCTCGGCAGGTTTGACTTGGGAGGAATGTAAAGTTCAGTGCCCACAGGGAGTGGTACCGGCTTGCCATAATTCTGAGGACACCGTCACCATATCCGGCCCCCAGGTAATGGTCCTGTTCTCTGTAGGCCAATCACAACTATCCAGTATCATCTCATTTGTGAAGTGTTAGTTTAAGTTGATTGCAGCATTCTCTCCAGTCATTTTACAAGTCTATAGCATTCTGAGTTATGTGTTTCAAGGGAGTACACTCTTCATCACAGCCCCATACTGGGTTATGTGTTTCGAGGGAGTACCTTCCTCATCACAGCTCCATCCTGGTTTATGTGTTTTGACGGAGTACCCTCTTCATCAGAGCCCCATCCTGGGTTACATGTTTCAAGGAAGTACCCTCTTCATCAGAGCCCCATCTTGGGTTACATATTTCGTCGGAGTACTCTCTTCATCAGAGCTCCATCCTGGGTTACATGTTTTGAGGGAGTACTCTCTTCATCAGAGCCCCATCCTGGGTTACATGTTTCAAGGTAGTACTCTCCTTATCAGAGCCCCATCCTGAGTTGCATTTTTTGAGGGATACCCTCTTCATCAGTGCCCAATCCTGGGTTATGCATTTTGATGTAGTACCCTCTTCATCAGCGACCAATCTTGGGTTATACATTTTAAAGGAGTTCCCTCTTAATCGGAGCCCCATGCTGGGTTACGCGTTTCAAAGAAGTACCCTCTTCATCAAAGCCCTATCCTGGGTTAAGTTCCCTCTTAATCGGAGCCCCATGCTGGGTTACGCGTTTCAAAGAAGTACCCTCTTCATCAAAGCCCTATCCTGGGTTATGTGTTTTTGAAGGAATACCCACCAACAACCAACCTGTGTTTTACATTTCGAGGGAATGCCGTCTTTATCAGAGCCCCATCCGAGTTTACAGGTTTCGAGGGAGTACCCTTGTACCCTTTTCATCAGAGTCCAGTCCTGGGTTATGTGTTTTGAAGCAGTACCTTCTTCATCAGAGCCCCATCCTGGGTTACGTGTTTCCAGCAAGTACCTTCTTTATCAGAGCCAAATCCTGGGTTAGGTGTTTCCAGCAAGTACCTTCTTTATCAGAGCCAAATCCTGTGTTATGCACTTTGAGGGAGTATCCGCTTCATCAGAGTCCCATCCTGGGTTGCGTGTTTCGAGGGATTACCCTCTTCATTTACTTAACATAAAAAATATATATTTGATAATCGGCCCACTTTAAGAGGTTTCTGTATACCTGTGTTACAGGATTCCGTGCGGGACTTTGTTGTAAAACTGAAGAAGGATGGAGTCTTTGCAAAGGAGGTACAGAGTGCTGGAGTGGCCTTTCACTCCTATTACATGGCATCTATTGCCCCATCACTTCTCCGTGCTCTTAAGAAGGTAAGTCTTCTAGTCTAGAAGCGTTTGCTATTCAGACAGCCTAAGATAGGTTTTACTGCATGACGATTCCATCCGTGTTTACTGCAGACCTTTGATTTGCCATCTCTGTCTCGTGTGTCATAGGTCATCACTGTGCCTAAGAAACGATCCCACCGCTGGGTCAGCACCTCCATCCCTGAATCTCATTGGCGAAGCGATCTCGCGCAGCTCTCATCAGCAGAGTACCACGTTAATAATTTAGTGAGTCCGGTCTTATTCCAGGAAGGCTTACAGAGCATCCCCGAAAACGCAGTGGTGGTCGAAATCGCTCCTCACGCCCTTCTTCAGGCAAGTCTTATCAGCTGTTTTTTATTAGCTCACCCTTGGTTTTTTGAAGTAATTATTTTCTCTACTTGCTTAGTTGAAAAAGAGTGCAGAAGTTACATTGGAGGATTGAATAGACCCCTTGATGTCTCCTAAAGAGAACCTGTCAACTGTACTATGCTATTACATAGGGCAGCCTTTTTTCAACCATTTTACCCCAGAGGAACCTCTGAAATTATTTTCTGGTCTTGTGGAACTCCTACTAAAAGGGTTCCCCAAGGGGGGGGTCTATTGCCATTGGGGGTCAAGGGCAAAAATGCCCCTTACAAGTACATCCATGATTAAAGTATAATTAAAGCATACCTCCCAACTTTTTGAGATGGGAACGAGGGACGCCTATTAGCAGGTACATGTAGGCATAGGACACACCCCTTGCCACGCCCCCTTAAAGGAGAATTATACCAAAAAATATTAGTTAAAACCACAAATACTTTTTTTTTTTAACTACTACTATTCCTTTATATTGGCTTTTGAAGTTTACAAATTCAACAATTTAGAAATCAGATGAAAGGTTTAGCACCCTGAAACACTTTTTGAGAGATATATAGTGCATTTTATATACAACTATAAAGATCAGACCAAAATGAGGGACAAATGAGGAGGAAAGAGGGACAGAAGGACTTTGTTCTAAATCAGGGACAGTCCCTCGTAATCAGGGACAGTTGGAAGGTATGATTAAAGGCAAAACTTTTTTTTTTAGTTTTGGACAGAGTGGAGTGGGAATAGAACTCCTGTCATTTTTTTTTTTATGCTGTCTGTGTCTCCGTTAAGGAGATTCATCCTCTCTAATGTTCCTGTTTACGATTAGTATTGAAAATGAAAGTAAAAGAAACCCAAATTTTGGGTTGTCCCCAGAAAAGTAATAGAGGGTAAATCTTCCAATGGGGACACTAGATCCGGTGACCTGGGAGTCCCCAAGGATTCCCCTTAATTTTCAGGGATTTTCTTTCACTTCCTGTTTAGCTATGAGACAGGAAGTGATGGGAAATCTCCCCAATGGGACACAGATGGTGAAAAAAAAAATCTGTCAGGGGTTATAACCCTTTCTTTGCTTTATCTAAAATAAAAAGTTTTGCTTAAAGTTCTACTTTAAGGGAATCCCTTGGGGGGCCCCACAGTTTACCAGAATTTGTGTCCCCATTGGAAGATCTCCCCTCTAGAAAAAACGTTTTGCCTGTAGTTCTACTTTAATAGAAAAAATGTAACCCTTACAACTAAAATTGGTGTCATGCTACTGGCTTTGCCTAGTGGCATTGGTCCTTGGCACCATCAAATGGGAAGATAATCACCCGTAGCTCAAGGAACCCCTAGCAACCCATAGAGGAACCCTAGGGTTGAACACTGGTTGAGAATGGTGGACATAGGGCAGTGGTGGCGAACCTTGGCACCCCAGATGTTTTGGAACTACTTTTCCCATGATGCTCATTTACTCTGCAGTGTAGTGGAGCATCATGGGAAATGTAGTTCCAAAACATCTGGGGTGCCAAGGTTCGCCATCACTGACATAGGGTCTTGTCAGCTCCCTTGTGATGGCAGTAATGTTAGCCTAAAAAAGTAATACATGTTTTATCGCAATTAGTTTCATAAAATAAAAAAATTAAAAAATTAAAAAGTTTCCGCCCCCACGTACACGCCTATGTAGGAGTATGTGAACATCAGGTGTTGTTCGCATATGAAAATGACGATTGTATCGCCATGCACACCGGAATGGGAGCAATAATTCTAGGGCCATCATTCACCATTTACTTTAAATTGATGAACTGTGAAGGGTTTGTGAAGCACCACTTATGGAAGATTTTAGTTTTGTGGGCACACGCAATTTTGAGGCTTTGACGTGTTTGGTATCTATTTACTCGACAAAGCCTTGTGCTTTATATTTTACAAAAAAATGTGGTGTTATATTGTGTTTACGTTCTCTAAATTTAATGTGAATGGATTATTTTACTGAAAGTATGGGTTTGATAAACAGTTGTGCTAATCTTGTGACCTAAAAAATTGCTGTCACTATTCTTTTTTTTTTTTTTGCAGGGTCTCAGTAACTAGAATTCTTTTTTTTTTTTTTTTGAGGTTTTAATAACCTTCAGGCCTAAAATGTGCATTTTAAAGTGTTCAAAAAATTGCCAAAACAGTTCTGGCAGCGAAAGAATTCAACACTTAAAATTTGAGCAATAGCCCCAAAATACTTATTTTAGGTGGAGGAACATCTAGCCTGGGATCTCACTTTAGCCAATCACATGCCCTGTATTCCCTGGTCACATGATCTCTGAATGGGCGGATCAACCAGTCCGATGGCAGTCAGCGGACATCACATGATTGTTTATCTGACCTTTGGCAGTGGAGCAGCAGTTTTCCCAAAGTCATTTTTAGTGGCTTTTACTCTACAATTTTTTTGCAAGGCAGCAGAGTGGACATGAACTCTTATTACTGACACTCACCTGCTTTATAGAAAAGTTTTCACTCTGCTACAGAGCAGATGCTTAGTGATAGATAAGTATAGGAGACAATAATAACACCTTCCACACATGAGACAATTTGTTTTTTCCAATTGCAGCTCTCTAAGCCCGTGGTACTAGATCTCAAGGGTACATACCTTAAATAATAATAATATTAATACATCAGTGACACTTGAGAAGTAATTTTGTTTGTATGGTTTAAATTAAATGAACAGGTGAATTTGTAGGCGTAATCTGAATTTAAAAAATGGAGCTAAAACCAAAAAATGTTTTTGTTCTAGTTTTAGATTTGGGAAGGTTTAAACCCCTGCCAGTTTTATATTGCTGGTAAAAAAAAAAAGAGAACCAACTTGTTTTGGGGGTTCACTTCCACTTCATCAGGGCTTATATGGGCAGTAGGATATTTAGCATATTGATGATATTTATACAAAGTAAGTATAATATCAGCGGATTGTTTAGCAAACTATCTAGCTATAAAAGCTTTGAACATGGTAAATAAAACAAAAAGTTTTTTTTAATTAATTGATCATGAAAAAATAGCACATTCAAAATACGTTTTTGTGAAGAAATCTTTATTATGCTAGAAAAATATAAGTCTGGAACTATCTTTACCCAACAAAATTTACCATCTATATCTATTTTTGACTTCAATCCAAGGAATGAATGCAGATGAGTGTGATTTTAAATGCTTTTATTTTGAGGGGGAAAAAATTGTTCCAGACATTTATTTTTCATCATAAAGATTTCTATTAAAAGTTATTTTAAATAAATTAAATTTAAAAACATTTTTTTCACAATGGTTTCATTATAAAAGTTATAAAATATATATATATATATATATATATATATATATATATATATATATAGGGGGAATCTCATAAAATTAGAATATTATCAAAAAGTTAATATATTTTATATAGATGCGTTACACACCGTGATATATTTCTTTTAATTTTGATGATTGTGGCTTACAGCTTAGTGAAAACCCAAAATTCTCAGGAAATTAGAATAATACATAAGACACTCCAAAGACATGCTGGTAGGTTAATTGGCTTCTGTTTAAATTGGCCCTAGTATATGAATGTGAGTTAGGGACCTTAGATTTATAAGCTCCTTGAGCGTAGGGACCGATGTGAATGTACAATATATATGTAAAGTGCTGCGTAAAATTGACGGCGCTCTATAAGTACCTTAAATAAGAATAATAATAATAAGACCAATTAAAAAAAAAAGGATTTTTGTTTGAAATTGTGAAATATTAAAAACTACAGCAACAGTGACACCTGCTGGGCAATTGTATGTGTGTGTTTTTTTTCCTGTGTGCTATTAATGGTATTCGTTTTAGCACATACCATGCAGTAGGATATATGTGTAGGGTTCCGCACATAGTATATTACTTTTTATTCATCATTTCATTCATTTTTCACGGTTAATTTTTCACAATATGATTGTTTCCTTTACTGGAAATTTTCATGTTGTTCCCCTATGGAATTAGGGGTGGAGCCGTAGGGGTGTGCCTGGGCACACCCTAATCATTGCGTGCAATGCCAAATCCCCTATTGCTTCCTCTCCCCCTGGCTGCTGCAGGGGATGTTTCAGAATGGAAAGTGAGGGAAGGGACTATTTAATGTGTAATTTAGCAGCCCCTTTCCTTTTCTAAATGTACACACTCACGGTGTTCATTCATAACTGAAGCATAGTAAACAGTTTACTACGTTTCAGTTTTTGAATGAACAGGAAGCAGCTCAACACAGAGGACTATCCTGTTCATTCACTGTCCACTGTGTCCAGTGCAGCTGAGTCTGCAGAGAAAGGGATGTGTGTTTGAGATTTGGGATGCACACTTTAATGCAATAGGCTGTGCACACCTATGGGTGGATTTATGCACTATTTTATTTAGTATATACTGTGTACATTAGACCTCGATCATACCAGTTTAAAGTTGACCTCCAGCTCAGTCTTGCACAGTTGTACGGGCTCCTCTCCTGTACCGAAATTGCCCACTCTGGTTTCACTGCACACTGTGAGCTTCTCACAATGTGCAATAGAAGCTGCAGCAAGTCAGATAGAACCCTCCTCATTTCCTGACGGCTCATGGTACACATTTTTTTTAGGTTTACTTACAAACAGTGGCAGCCCGTCCATACGGGGAGCAGGGGTGCCACCCCCCTAATCTACATGCAGGGCGCCAGACACATGGATTCCAATTGTTCTTTTTTTTTTTTTGAAGCACATGATTAGAGCCTGATGCTCTAATTGGCTTAAAAAAAGGGTGGGCTCAGGGCACAGAGCACTGCGCCCTGAGCCCACCCAGTTGTGTGACATTAGCAAATTAATATTCTCTATTGTCTTCCCGATTCTCCTCCCGGCCAATCAGGAAGCAGGTCCTAAGACCCGATTGGACAGGGTCGGCACCCGCTGATCGTTGGGCAGAGACTCAGAACAGAGATCTGCCTATGTAAATAAGGCAGAGCTTCATTCTAACAGGAGGGAAGGGATGGATTTTGTGTCTCTGCAAACCAATGAATAAAATCCATCTCTTCCTCTAGTAAAAGCAGCACATAATACAGTACTCAAAAACACTGGTTAGACATACAGTTAACCCTTTTGATTGCTCTAGATGTTTAACTATTTCCCTGCCAGTGTAATTAGTACAGTGACAGTGCATATTTTTAGCACTGATCACGGTATGAGTGTCACTGGTTCCCACAAAGTGTTGTAATTATCTGTTAGTGTCCGATTGCCTGCCGCAATATCGCAGTCCCGCTATAAGTCGATGATCGCCGCCATTACTAGTATCAAAAAAATAAAATGAATAGAAATTCCAGTATATACTGTATCCTATATTCTGTAAACGCTATACCTTTTGTGCAAACCAATCAATATACGCTTATTGGGATTTTTATTTTATTTTTTTTACCAAAAACATGTAGCAGAATACATATTGGTCTAAATTTTATAACAAATTAGATTTTAAATTTTTTTTTAATTGGATATGTTTTATAGCAGAAAAGTTTTTTTTCTGGAACTATTAAAATGGTTCATTTCCTCTCTTGTGTTTTTTTTTTTTTTTTTTTTTGGATTTGTTTTTATTACTGTATTAAAATTGCTCATTATGTTTTTTTTTCCTCTCTTGTTGTTGTGTTTTTTTTTTCTTTTTGAAACTGTAATAAAAAGGGATTAAATATATATATATATATGTTTTTTTTTTTCTTTTTTTAAAACTGTATTAAAATTGCTCATTATGATTTTTTTCCCCCTCTCTTGTTGTGTTTTTTTTTCTTTTTGAAACTGTAATAAAAAGGGATTACATATATATATACATTTATACATTCTTTTTGTTGCATCTTTTCTTTTTTTAAAACTGTATTAAAATTGCTCATTATGATTTTTTTCCCCTCCCTTGTTGTGTTTTTTTTTTTTTTTTTTTGAAACTAATAAAACGGGATTAAAAAATATTTTTTTTTCCCTTTTTTGCATCTTTTTTTTTTTTTTTACCTTTCATGTATACTGATGCTGAACTGTGTATGTTATTTTATATAAACGCCATATCTCAATAAAAATGTTATTGTTCAAAAAAAACCAAAAAAACAATTTATAAGCTTTACATATATAGGAACATCTTTCTTCCATTCAGTGCTGACTTACGTTTTGTCCCACCAGGCGATCTTGAGAAGAAGTTTAAAGTCAACCAACACAATCCTCCCTCTGATGAAGAGAGGACATAGTAACAATTTGGAGTTTTTCCTTACAAACATTGGAAAGGTCTATTTGAGCGGGTATGAATTATTGTGCTGTCCCAAACCTCAGTTCATTCTGTATTCTTAGAACTGTTGTAGTCCTGTTATAAGTTGATGTTGCCATCGGCTTTCTCCGGATAATCGGATGTTTTCTTTCCGCAGGATTAATGTTCATTGTAATAATATCTATCCTCCGGTTGAATATCCTGTGCCAGCCGGGACTCCTCTCATCTCTCCTCTCTTCCAATGGGACCACAGCCAGACTTGGGATGTCCCCAAACCCGAAGATTTCCCTGCAGGTTCAGGGGGATCCACATCGACCACAGTCTACAATGTTGGTAAGTTGAAGACACAGTAACATAGTGATGGAAGAAAAAATTTGTTTAACTTAATATCAAATCCATTGAGCCAGAAAAAGTTATAAGAGAAATAAAAAAATAAATAAATCTAAATCTACTCATGGTTGCCAATTTAGACCGATGGTGTTGTAGAAATACGTTTATACATTATCCACTTCCCGCGGATGATGCCTGCACCTACAGGCAGAGCCGGTGCTACCAATAGGCAAACTAGGCAGGCGCCTAGGGCGCACTGCTGCCTAGGGCACCCGGCCACTGGTGTTCCTACTCTCTTCTCTCTGCAGCAAGCAACTAAGTCTCAGCATCAGCAAACATCCGCCGCTCCGTTCACACAGTGGCGCAGCGGCGGTGGAGGACTGTTTGTGTCCTGACTCCCGAAAGAATGGAAGCAAGCAAACATTCATTGATGGGCACTGGTGAGGCTGCATTGATGGGCACTGGTGAGGCTGCATTGATGAGCACTGGTGAGGCTGCATTGATGAGCACTGGTGAGGCTGCATTCATGGGTACTGGTGAGGCTGCATTGATGGGTACTGGTGAGGCTGCATTGATGGGTACTGGTGAGGCTGCCTTCATGGGTACTTCGTTAAAAAGGTGGGGTATACATGGGCAGGGAAAAGGGGGTGGAGCCCAATGAGGGTTCGCCTAGGGTGTCAAAAATCATTGCACCAGCCTTGCCTACGAGCATCATCCCGGTATCGATCTTCCCATCCGGTGATTCTCTTCAAGGCAGAAGTGATCTAATTAGCCACTTGATCACTTCTGAGGGTGGCCCACCCCCTATATATATATATATATATATATATATATATATATATATATATATATATATATATATATATATATATATACCGTATATACTCAAGTATAAGCCGAGTTTTTCAGCACATTTTTTTGTGCTGAAAGTGCCCCCCTCGGCTTATAGTCGAGTCAAGCACTTTTCTGGTGCAAAGAATGACATTTCCCAAACCGACTTTGGGGCCCCGTATCTCGGGGCCACTTGGTGCTAGGAATTTGGTGTGCGAACCCAGTGACACTAGAACTATAATATATCCAAAGCTAGGATTCCTAGCATTAAGTGGCCCCGAGATATGGGGCCCCAAAATCGGTTCGGAAAATGTCATTCTCTGCTGCAGTAAATGCTTGACATTTTCTGAACCGGCCACTTGGTGCTAGGAATCCCAGATTTGGTTATGTTGTAGTGCTAACTCCACTTGGTTTATACACCAAATTTGGGGTTCCTAGCACCAAGTGGCCCCGGGATACGAGGCCCCAAATTCGGTCAACTGTGTCCATCTGCAGTAATGTCATTTCGGGACCCTTTGGGTCCAGAGACCCTAAATTGTGGCTGCAGCTAGGGGGCATCTAGGAACCCTTAACTACCGAGTTTGAAGTTTGGGGGACTATGGCTGCAAATGGGCACAGTGAGGCTGCAAATGGGCATTGTTGACCTGCTTTTCCACTTACAGTAGCTGCGCATTTCTCACCCTAGGCTTATACTCGAGTCAATAAGTTTTCCCAGTTTTTTGTGGTAAAATTAGATGCCTTTGCTTATATTCGGGTTGACTTATACTCGAGTATATATGGTATATATAATATATAATATATATTTAAAAGAAAAAAAAATTAATAATAATAATACATTTTTTTTTTAAAGGGGCCCTGTCCCACCGTGCTTACGCGCAAATGCGAACGCACACGTTACTCCCGCTTGCATATGTAAACGGCGATCACAGTCTGCTTCCTACGGCGCATGCGTGAGCCGCGCTGCGCTTTCTGAATGGTCCCGCGGTCTTCTGAGTCCTGTAATGTGTTCCAGAAGGCTACGGGGGGAGGGGGGTGAACTTCTGCTCAGATCGCTGCCGTGATCTGACCATAAGTGCGAGCGGGTACCTGTCAAAACCAGGTACCCGCTCCCCCACCCCCCCACAAAAGTGCCAAATGTGGCCGAATTAATTTTACCATGAAACTACCATTTTTGCATTACTGACGAAGCAGAAAAACTCTTTTTCCCCTCATTGAGCCCTTTAGGTGAAATTTACTTTAAAACGTTTTTTTTTTTTTCTAGGGTGTTTTTAGGGTAGTTTAGTTCATTTTATTTAATGTTCCTTGTATGTGTGTTTTTTTTTCTTGAGTAATTACATTGTTGTTTGTGTTCTATTACATTTTTTATTTTACTTCATACGCTATCTCTGTTGTTTTTGTAAATAAATTAATAAAAGAATAAAAAAAAAATCTGGACTCGGATAATTGAAAGGAACTTTTGTAACCTTCAGGAGCCATTTAAAGCTCATTGCACCCTAAAAAAAACAAAAAACAACATTTTGGCTGGGTTTTTAACAGAATTTTTGGGATAGTAGAACTCTGTTTTCCGCATCTTTACTGGCTCCTAGATATTTCAAAACATAAAAATAAACCCAAAATAAAATGGATTCCCCCTTTGCCTAGTGCTGAAGGGTGCGTCTCTTCTGTACATCTGTACATTACAAATAAGAAAAGAATACCGCAGACTAGTTTCAGCTGCTCAGCTAATATTTGTGGCTCTCTGCTATTTACTTATTGGCCCAATACAGGTCACATAATTAATTTGTTCAGCTCTGCAAATATCTACACCCTTGGGGCCCAACCTGCAGCCCATTGGCACTGATTGTGTGACCCCTGGGGGGGCCCTTCCTTGCAGGCGATATTCTGTGATTTGGTGCTTTTGCCAGCGAAGGAAAATATTGTGCAGCCAGACTTCTCTGGCAAATGGTTTAGTTTATTTTAGGCTATCTTACTTTTTTTGTGCTATCCATCTTTTGTTATGTTTTTTCCCCCCTCTTATCTTTTTATAATAGATCTTGCTGAGAGAAATATCATAAGGCACATAACTAATTTTTAAAGGGGACTGTTGGAAGCACGGCTGTTAAAGCATTGATTTGTAAAGGGGTGTAATAGCAGTGCTCTCTAGCAGTCTCATGAAATGTGTCTCCAGTATATATTGTCTCCTGAAGCATGTCTCCAGTCTCCAACAACTGATATTGTGTGTTCACAGTCTATGGACATCTCCTCTACCATTTCTAGTGTCTCTGACCATCTCCTGTACCATGTGTGCTTTTTTTTATCCTCTCTTGTTCCATGTCTGCCATCTCTGATCATCTCCTGTTCCATGTCTGCCATCTCTGATCATCTCTTGAATCATGTCTGCAACCTATGACTATCTCCTGAACCATGCCTGCCATCTCTGATCATCTCCTGAACCATGTCTGCAACCTATGACTATTTCCTGAACCATGTCTGCCATCTCTGACCATCACCTTTTTCATGTCTGCATTTTTGACCATCTCCTGTACCATGCCTGCCGTCTCTGACCATCTCCTGTACCATGTCTCTGCCATCTTTAACCATCACTTGTACCATGTCTGCTGTTTCTGACCATCTCCCGAACCATGTCTGCCATCTTTGATCATCTCCTGAACCATGTCTGCCGTCTCTGACAATCTCCTGTTCCATGTCTGCAGTTTTGACCATCTCCTGCACCATGTCTGCCGTCTCTGACCATCTCCTGTACCATGCCTGCCGTCTCTGACCATCTCCTGAACCATGTCTGCCATCTCTGACAATCTCCTGTTCCATGTCTGCAGTTTTGACCATCTCCTGTACCATGTCTGGCATCTCTGACCATCTCCTGTACCATGTCTCTGCCATCTTTAACCATCTCTTGTACCATGTCTGCTGTTTCTGACCATCTCCTGTTCCCTGTCTGCCATCTCTGACCATCTCCTTTCCAGTCTCCAACAGCTTCTATAGTGTATTCGGTCTCTGACCATCCCCTGTACCATGTCTTTTGTCTCTGAACATCTCCTGTACCTTATCTGCCATCTCTGACCATCTCCTGTGCCATGTCTGTAGTCTCTGACCTTTTTCCATAACATGTTTGCAGTCTCTTCTCTTCTCTTTCTGTAATTTCGTTAGCATTACATTCATTGATATGCAGCCCTTTGGGGATGTCAGTGGCTGTACTTTAGGGCACCTTATATCAAGTAACATGACCACCATCGATCTACACCCTTTGTCGAAGGACAGAGTAGGACTTTGCACGATGCTGGCTTCCAGCATAAGGTTTATAAACTAACTTGTTTTTTTTAATAAGTTCTAATGAACATTGCTATATCTTCTTGCAGATATGAACCCTGATTCCCCAGATATTTTTATGAGTGGACATTGTATCGATGGTCGTGTTTTGTATCCCGCTACTGGGTATCTTGTTCTGGCGTGGAGGACGCTCGCAAGGTCTCTTGGTGTGGTCATGGAGCAGACCCCTGTTATATTTGAAGAGGTCACAATCCACAGAGCAACAATCCTGCCTAAAACAGGTGACTATAGTGATTAGAGATAATGTGGTCACTGAAAAATCACATATCTTTCCCTTTAAAGTGTCACAAGAGAAAATATGGGGGGGCTGCCACTGCTAACCACTAGTTTCAGTACTTCTAGACTCACTGACTGGTAATAACTATACATATCAGGAAAGTCATAAAATGGTCACAATCTTATATATCTAATATAGGTATGCTAGAGGGTCCAAATTAAAGCCAGGCTCCTAGCATTTTCTTATCTCTCATCTTGGTCCCTGGTGGGTCAAGGGCAAGTTACAATTGACTTCTTTACTAAAATGGGCCTGTGTATATGTGTACCAAAAAAAGTAACCCTTTCTTCTATCTCTCTCTTCAGGCATTGTCCAGCTGGAGGTTCGACTCATGCCGGCATCCAAGCGGTTTGAGGTCTCAGAGAGCGGAAACCTAGCAGCTAGCGGTAGGTCAACAACTATTTTATTACCATAAAGAACACCTCTTCACCAACCACACAGAGGCAACCAGTTTGAAATGTACAAAGATAAAACTTATTAAAATTAACTTTCTAGGGAAGATTTCCACCATGGAAGAGAACACCCTGAATGATTTCCGCACACAGCCCACAGATTCTGTGATTGGGAACAGTGAGAAGGAAGATTTCCTCTTGTCAGATAAAGATGTTTACAAAGAATTGAGACTGCGAGGGTATGACTATGGACCCACGTTCCAAGGAATTATTGAATCCAACAGTAGAGGTGAGGTGTTTTGGTGTATTCTTGGTGAAAAGAATTGAATGTTGAGACACTCTTTATGGGTCTCTCCTGGTGATCTCTCTGTGTTGGGTTCCCAGGTCTGCTGTGCCCATTATGAGGGGTTTCCTCACTCCCTGTGCTGAGTTCCTGGGTCTGTACACCTGCTGTGCCCATTATGAGGGGTTTCCATCTTTCCTGCACTGAGTTCTCAGGTCTGTACACCTGCTGTGCTCATTATGAGGGGGTTTCCACCTTTCCTGCACCGAGTTCTCAGGTCTGCACACCTGCTGTACCCATTATGAGGGGTTCCCTCCATCCCTGTGCTAAGTTCCAGGGTCTGCATGACTTCTATTTCTATTATGAGGGGTTCCCTCTATCCCTGTACTGAGTTCCTAGGTCTGCACACCTTCTGTATACATTAAGATTAGTTCCCACCATCCCTGCTCTGAGTTCCCAGGTCTGCACAACTGCTGTGTCTATTATGAGGAATTCCCACCAATCCTGCTGGATTATTCACTTATTTTATATTATGTAACCAAAGGAGCTGGAACACACAAAGGTGGGCTGGAACACCCGAAACTCCCAGGCAGTCAAGAATAGAGTCAGGAATTATGGCAGGGAAGTCTCTGTTGGAATAAACAGGCCATATAAGAAGCCAGGGGCTGATTCAGCCCACAAAGCTCCATCAGTAACTAAAAGATTACTGTTTTTTTTTTTTTCTTTTGAAAGCCTATGACGTGCATAACACACCCAAAAAACTTCACCCGGTGCCAAAAAAATGTGCACACACATAAAGAGTGCTCACAAAAAAGTACAATGGGTACACAAACGTGCCAATTCCCTGATCCCCCAGGGCATTAGGTTCCAGACGGGGACAAAGGTACTTTACAATGGTCTATCTGGCCGAAACCAGACAGACCCCGTTCTCTGGAGGGTCTGCCGAAACAGAACCCACCCAAGTACTAGGTGGGGCTCCCCCGAAGGGAGACCCCATGGGTTAGGGCGAACTAAGCCAGAAGGCCATGTCCACCCCTTCCCAAGACTTTCAGGGCTGGCCCGAGGACCCATCCTTACTCTTCACACAGTGAGACAAACGTGTACAAGACATGACAAAACAAAGAAAAGGATTCAATCAAAAGAAAATAAATAAAAAAGTGGGGAAGGGATAGTGGAGAGGAGAGTGAAAAAGGTGGCCATTGTGTAAAACAATGACCAGGCCCTCCGGCCAGGAATAAAAAATTCCTCTGGTCCTAGCCAAAAGGCCCGGCCCAAGAGGCAGGTGCAAAAAAAGTGTGTTCTATGGTGCAGTGACCATGGTGCCTCAAATCAAAGTGACTGCCACTCACAGTGATTTTATGGCACCCCTGGACTGCCACTCCAGGGGCACTACTTCATAGGCTTTCAAGACCAACCCTGGCCACCAGCCCAGACCACAGCAGCCCCCACCCCAGGCAGAAAGGCATGAAGTTCTGGAAGCTTGGTGAGAGCCCTTTACCATCAGGCTTCACCGTCGTTCCGTCCCTCCTACCTAATTACATTCGGGAAATACTGGCCGCTCCCCCTGTGGGAGAAAGGGGAGCCAGCGTTCTCTCCCAAATAGAGCTGCCCCAATCCAGGCCAGAAGGCCAGGGTCCCGACCCTCCGGTTCAGACCCCGTGGTTCTCCATCCCCATCAGAAGGCTTCCCTTTCGGCTACGAACCGTCCAGGTCACCTTTACTCCAGCAGGTTTTGCATAGCAACCGCAATCCCATCTCTATCTCGCCATAGATCAGGAACGGAAGCAAGCGCCACCTCCTGGAAACTGATAAGAACAGATACTACACTTGATCTTAGCCAAAAGGCCGAGAGATTACTGTTGGGTGGACTGGCCCTTTGGGTGTTCCCCCCAAAGGTGATATTTCAGCTATAGGTGGCATCCGATGGGTCAGATCTTGGTTTCTGATAACTTGTGGGGACTTCCGGAGGGAGACCTATCTACTGTATTTTCTTATTTTTGAACTTGTGGGTGTTCCCTTCCAACTTCTTAATTTTCCAACCCTCCTGTGGAATTCTGTGATGTACAATACAGTAAAGCCCAACAGTACTGACCAGGCATGACCTGGTTGCAGTACTGGTTGCAGCAGGTGTGCACACCTGGAAAATCAAAAAAAGAGGGATGTTACAATCTACCTACATCTTTATTTGCCTTACAACAAAAAGGATGTTTTGGCACTATTGTCTCCTTTAAAAGCAACTTAGTGAAAGCTAGAATTTCCCTAGCTCTAGACTTTGGGTGTACTTCATATGCCTTAAGACTTCATTGAAGTATCTTCGGCGTATGCAGCGCCATGGTCCTCCTACATTGCCAACTGAGAACTTCTAGAGGCAGAATGGAATTACCCTGGGGGGATAGTGCCGAAGAGGAAGTGAGTATTGCAGTCACTGCTTTTTTATTTATTCTGTTGGGTTTAGCTGCTGGGGAACTATTTAATGAAGAAAACTGGCCAGAGTTAGGCTGTTAAGTAATGACAATGTATCAAACGAGATTTGATGTGAGCCAACTCAGGCTGTGAAGTGGTACTGGTCCTAAGCCCAACGCTGTAAAAGCCGGCTGGGGAAGGAGCTCGTCCTGGCTCCAAACTTCAATGTATGGAAAGATGGATGTCCTTTAATCCGCACATCCACGCAGACCCGCTGTATGTGTGGTATGTGGCAACCACAGCCTGGACTCTAACCAGGCCACGCCCCCCCCCAATGCATTTCTGGTGGGGACCATCCCCATGAGTAAGCTCCAAGAGGTGGTGCGAAACACGTTGGGGTGTGGCCTGGTTGGATTCCAGGCTGAGGTTGCCACATACCACACTACAGCAGGTCTGTGTGGATGTGCAGCTCATGGGACATCCTTTTTACCGTACAATGACAATGTATCAACCAATCAATAGGCCCATAGTGGAAATGAAAAAATCGCTTAAAGTAGAACTATAGGCAAAACTTTTTTTTCCCATTTTGGATTGAGCAAGAAAAGGTTATAACCTGTCAGACCTTTTTTTTTTTTTTTTTTTTTTTTTTGAGATCTGTGTCCCATTGCAGATATTTTCCTTCACTTCCTGTCCCATAGCCAAACAAGAAGTGAGAGGAAATCCATGAAAATTAAGGGAATTCATTGGGGACCCCCCAGGTCACCAAAACTAGTGTCATCATTGGAAGATTTCTCCTCTATTACTTTTCTGGGGACAACCCAAAATTTGGGATTTTCTTTTACTTTCACTTTCAATGATAATGGTAAACAGAGCAAATAGAGAGGGGGGATCTTTTTAACAGGGGCACACACAACAATAAAAACTGACAGGGGGTTCTAATTCCTCTGCACTCTGTCCAAAACTAAAAAAAAAAGTTTTGCCTTTTAGGTATACTTTAACTTCCAAATTGGTGAAATAGTTATGAGAAATTATGTTGTTAATTGAAATATGAAGCTAACCGCTGTATGTCTTCTTAGGCGACAGAGGGAAGTTGCAGTGGACAGGGAACTGGGTGACGTTCCTGGACACCATGCTGCAGATGATGGTCTTGGGAATAAAAGGCCGTAGCCTCCGATTACCAACAAGAATCCTGTCTGTACACATCAACCCAACAACACACGAGGAACACGTCTGTCCGGGTCCAAATGACAAGAAAGGTACGTGATTTCAAGCCCATGTGTGGGCTATGAGGGCATGTTATCAAAACAAAAGCCTTCTACTTCTTCTGGAAAATCTCTGCAGCCATTGAGCAGTAGTTCCATTATCTATCATTCCATTATCAAGGAACCAATACAGTCCTTTCCTCTTCAATATATCTGCAATGCCTGTGAAGATTCTCCTTTATCCAAGGTATGGAATAGCTGGTAGTAGTTGGTCACATTCAACTGGACTCGTTCTGTAATGTTGAAGACACTTCATAGATTCTCCAAGCCACTGGGGAATTGGGGTAGTTGCTTGTAGGAACTACGAAACGACTTCAACATTACAGAGCAATTACAGTTGAATGTAACTACTTCTAGCTATTCCTATGCAGGAAACTGATATCTCAATCAATGTTATAAGTAGACATGTGCAATTTCGTTTAGTTCCAAATTCGTTTTTTTTTAACGAATTTAGACAAATATCCGAATTTCCGAATTTTTCAGAATATTCGAAAATTCTGAAATACGAAAATAAGAATGAAAATCTGAAAATCCAAAAACCCGAAAATTCAAAAACTTGAAAATTCAAAAATCTGAATTAACTAACTAAAAATAACTTAAATTTGTTCGTTTTTCTTTTCTATCTTTTTTTTTTTTTTTTTTTTTTTAGAGAAGTGGGAAACTCAAAAATTCGGAAAATTTAAAAAATTCAGAAATTTGAAAATTCGAAAATAAGAAAGGAAAATCCAAAATTTCTATATAACTAACTATTAACTTATAGGTATTGGAATTTCCTTTCAAATTTGGCTGTTATGCCACGTACACACGATCGGATTTTCCGACAACAAGCTCACATAGAACATTTCCCGTCGTAAAATCCGATCGTGTGTATGCGGCATTAGTGAACGTAACGGATACAAATTTATCCAAAGTTACGAATTATCCGTAATAACGAATGCCGTGTCTAAAGGAATGGAACGTAACTAATTAATAATAATAAATAACAATAATAATAAAAAGGTATTATTATTATTTATTTTTATTTCGTTCCATTTCATTTGTTTAGATGTGGCATTCGTTATTTCGGATAATTCGTAACTTCAGATAAATATATATTCGTTACGTTCACTAACAGCCAAATTTGAAAGGAAATTCAAATACCTAGAATTTTATAGTTATTATTTAGATTTTTGTGATTTTCACATTTTCGTTGTTTGGAATTTTCAGGTTTTCCTTTCTTATTTTAGAATTTTCGGAATTTCGGAATTTTCAAATTTTAGAATTTCCGAAAAAAAACAAAAACGAATGAAACTAAAAGGAACACATTTTTTGGCAGTACACATGTCTACTTATAAGCCTTACTATTTTGTCTTTGGTAAACTGCAAAGCATCTCTCCCCCATTGATGGAGATGAGCAGAGGGGGTGTCGTTCAATTTTTTTATTAAGATTTAACATTTGACAAGGCACAAAAAGCATTGACATCATTCAAGTATTGACAATAGTAGAGTAGTCATTCACATTAGGTTGAAATATTACAGAACTTTTATGGCTTAGAGATGCTTACATAGTACTTGTCAGTGAATAAGTAAGATTTATCACTCAATTAAAGTCTAAGTAAGGTTGGACCTTCTATAAACGGGAAAGTAAAACGAGAGGCTTTAACATAGAAGCCAAAACCAACTAAACAAAAATAAAAATAAAGAAGAGAGGGAATTAGACATTACCACTGTCTTGTTTGTTATAAGTCATCGTTATTCCATATGTTGATCTAACAGTCGATGTTTTACAGAGAAATTTCTGAAAATTTGGATACCGATAATTGCCATCTATCTAGAAATTGGGGAATGGAGTTAGTCAGTTAGAGGAATATGAGAATAACTTTTCGTAGATATATTGGCCTTTAAATCTAGCTATTACATCTGAAACATTGGGTGCATTCGAGGTCTTCTCTTTTGAGGTGATGGTCAGGCGGCCTGCTATAAGCATGTTGGGTGACCATGCATCTATATTGTGTAGGTATAGTTTCGATATTTAGGTGTAGTAATCAATATTTCATATGCATTTGAAATACTGACTAATAATAAAGCTGTCTTCACCTTATTTTAACAAAGCTACACCTTTGGATACCTGTTAAGCCCCTTAAGGACCCAGAAGTATGAAGTATTCCTCTAAAAAAAAAAGAAGCTAAGAGTTCCTACAAGTATCATGTATAGATTTATCCACTTTTCCTTGGATAATGGTTCTTCATGAAATCTTTTTATCTTAATAAATAGTACAGTATAGGGCATTAGAGGTCTTCTATTTTGAGGTGATGGTCAGGCGGCCTGCTATAAGCATGTGGGTGACCACGCATCTATATTGTGTAGGTATAGTTTCGATATTTAGGTTTAGTTAGTAATCAATATTTCATATGCATTTGAAATATTGACTAATACTAAAGCTGCCTTCACCTTATTTTAACAAGCTACACCTTTGGATACCTGTTAAGGCCCTTTAAGGACCCAAAAGTATGAAGTGTTCCTCTAAAAAAAAAAAAAAGAAGCTAAGAGTTCCTACAAGTATCATGTATAGACTTATTCACTTTTTCTTGGGCAATGGTTCTTCATGAAATCATTTTATCTTAATCGTACAGTATAGGTCAGGCTTGATATTCGTAGACCTAGGGTTAAAGACTGGTACCGTCAAGTGACTGGACAGTGGCAAAGCTTTTGAGGACTTGCCTACTGGGTGCTCCCCTGAAACCCAACCCCATGAATCCTCAGTTTTTGCTATTATCTTAAGGTGATGGACCTCTTCACCCTTGCTGAAAAATCACTCCTAGCATAAATAATTTATTATTTCACTTCAGATTCTTCAACCAACTTTTTAGTCAACGCTTCACTGTTTTATTTCTTATCATTGTAGCTGTACCAGTTGCTGTTAACAACTGTTTAGCAAGGATAGTATCTGGAGGTGTTCAAATATCGGGACTCCATGCCACCACAGCTCCTCGTCGGCAGCAGCAGCAAACTCCGCCAACCCTGGAGAGCTTTGTCTTCACTCCGTACTTTGAAGAAGACTGTCTGCAAGGAGATAAGGACCTCCACGCGCTACTAGATCACTGTACAGGTACATGGTGTATCAGGGGCAACACATATGGACCCACTATAATGGGCTTCTTCACTGGCCAATAGGCAGGATAGGGAGATTATGTAATGCTACAGGGGCAAGAAGACAGGAGCGCAGGATCCACATTAGAATAAAAGCAACCAATTTAATTTCAAAGAAACGTAGCGGCAAGGAAGTGCTTTAACTTTGTCCTATCAGAATGGCTTATGGATCCAGGCTTTGTGGCGGGAGTGTAAGGTGCCTCAAATATATGCAGGCAACTCTAGGTGGCTGCATGGCATACCTTCTAATAGTGACAGTCACGTTAAATGGTAATTCCACTTTTCTTGAGAAAAAAAAATCCCTCTGGGTGATCAATGTACATTGCAGTGGTTTTAGGAAACTTACAGGTTCCTACCTGTTTCTGCTCTGAAGAAAAAGATGTGAATGGAGGTAACTGAGTCATTATAATCACCCGATGCACTCTTTGTGTTCTGATGAGAAATGCTGCGATGTCTGCATCCCTTTGGAAGTCATTAACCCTTAGGAAGTATCTCATCCAAATGAAATTCCTATTGCAAGGGATGCCTAAAAATCTGACTTGTATCTTACTGCAAACATCTGGGAAGACCAGTGAGACAATCACACAAGCAGGAAATTATATTTTTGGAGCCTTTTGCACACAAACTGTGTATAGAACACCTCTAGGTTTCCATTTTACATTGAATCACAATATGCCTTGTATAGCAATGGTATATACCAGTGATGGCGAACCTTGGCACCCCAGATGTTTTGGAACTACATTTGCCATTATGCTCACCTACACTGCAGAGTGCATGAGCACCATGGGAAATGTAGTTCCAAAACATATGGGGTGCCAAGGTTCACCATCACTGGTATATACTATGGTTTGGGTATTTTTTTATTTTATTTTATTTTTTTCCCTGAAAGTGTAATTACCTTTTAAAAGTGATAATATAAAGCTGTAGTATAGAGCAGACAATACATCTAGACTCCAGAGCAGAGAACTGACTGGTACACACCAAGTTCTATTGTTTTTGTCTTGCAGAAAAGATCTGTGAACTGGAATTAAAAGTGGCACAGCATGGGTTAAAACTGGATATTCCTGGAACCAAATCTGCAGTAGGTGGCCAGAGGAAGAAAGACTTGAGCGTGTCCTCCGACCAGGGTCTTCTCCATGTTCTCACAGAAATCTGTAACCTGGAACTCAATGGCAACCTGCATTCAGAGCTGGAAGAGACCCTTCAACAAAAAAGCAATCAGGTCCGAGAAGACCCCCTACTGAACGGGCTACTTAATTCTTCAAGCTTTAAAACGTGTCTAGATACAGTGCTGGAGAACGGCAGTGCACACAGGATCAAAATCATTGAGGTAAGTGCAGATAGCACTATGATAGAACTATACTTTGTCTACCTAGAGTACATTGGTATGTGATCTAGCTGCTGGAAAAAGAGGGGAGACAGTAAAGACCTTTGATCAAAATTGTGACTCTTGGAACTTTTTTTAGATGGACAAATGCAATTTAGGGGCATTTAGCTTACATCTGAGATCAGTTTAGGACACTTCCAAGTTCCTCCTGAGATCTTTCACTGGTACATTTGAACCATAGTTCTATCTAAACCAGAGGAGTCAAACTCCCATTTCGTCATAGGCTGCATCAGCATCACGGTTCCGTCAAAGGGCCGGTTGTTCTTGTAAGACTATATAAATGTAGCCAGGGCTTTTCTTCTCAGAGAATAGGTGCAGGAACTCAACCACGCTTGTCCAACCCCCCGACGAACTGCATCAAATGGTGGGTGTGGTCAAATTTGCTAACAATTTAAACAGGCAATAAATACAAGGAGCGTGTTATGTACAGAGTTCAGAGATGCACTATGTACAGAGTGCAGAGTTCAAGGGTACGCTGTGTTACAGAGTGCAGAGTTCAGAGATGCACTATGTACAGATTGCAGAGTTCAAAGGTGCGCTGTGTTACAGAGTGCAGAGTTCAGAGATGCACTATGTACAGATTGCAGAGTTGAAGGGTGCACTGTGTTACAGAGTGCAGAGTTCAGGGGTGCGCTGTGTACTGAGTGCAGTTTCAGGGGTGCCCTATGCACAGCGTTTAGAGCTTAGGAGTGTGCTACGTACAAAGTGCAGAGTTCAGGGGCGCGCTGTGCACAGAGTGCAAGGTTGAGGAGTGTACTACATACAGAGTGCAGGGTTTAGGGGTGTGCTGTGCACAGTGTGCAAGGTTGAGGAGTGTACTACATACAGAGTGCAGGGTTTAGGGGTGTGCTGTGCACAGTGTGCAGGGTTCAGCTCTCTTTCACAGGCTGTCCTCCTCTCCCTTCCGGCTGAAAAAAAGCCCTGGGTGCAAGGACCACATGAAATGGCCTGGCAGCCTGGATTCAGCCCACGGGCCTTGTGTTAGAAACATATGATCTAAACTGCATCAAGCTGTTGTTTTCACATTTCCATTGGCTTGTATGAAGACTACAGTACTGAACTAAAAAAAAAGCCTGTATACACCGGCCCTTAGATTCATGCACATGAATGCAGGAGGTAATGGTAGTCATCTCACAGGGTTCAAAAGTCCACCTAATGTAGCTCCCTGTGATGGTGTGCTTTCTTGTACTACAAATGTTGCAGAGGGGGTGGCTATCACCATTCTCACTGCTAATCCACAAGCCCATAGCTGTCAATCCCTACCTGACCACATCTTGTCCTGCCCACTGCTTTCTGTACTGACAGCACTGCTAAAACCCTCCCACTGTGAGCTGCAGTGCCTGGTAGAGGGAGCGCGTGAGACACAAATGAAGTGGCATTTGGCTCACACAGGGAAGGTAAAGGATATCATTTTTGTTTACTTTTATGAAGCCTGTGCATTGCATACCAACTGGATTTGGTACTTGTTTAGGTATAATTCACACTATATGCGGTGACAGACGTTCTACCGCATTGCAAAACGTCTGTCACTGCAGGGACACACAGGAAAAACAATTGTTTTCTATGTGTCTCATTCACACTGCAACTGCAGCATTCTGTGATAAAATGTTGGCCTTTTTTTTGCAGTACACCAGCCCGAATCGCACTGCAATGTTGAGCAACGCAGCGCATCATTGCAGTGAATAAAGTTTATGTTTTGTACACTTCAAATTAACCTAGTACAAAACAAAAAAAATGCAGCAGTGCGAAGGTGAATCGCTCCCGCTGATCTGCGATTTTTCAAAGAGGTATAGTGTGAATCGGCCCTTAGACTGTTTAGTTGTACTTTTAGGAAAATTAGTACCCAAAATGCAATTTTTTTTTTAGGATATTTTTCCCTCTGCTTTCACCTGTGATCTGGGCAGTAGTACACCTCCTGTATTAGAGCACCCCCATTCTGTATGAAGGAGCACACGGGGCACCGTTTGGATATATGGAAAAGGGTGGATGGAGGGCGCGTGATCAATTGCTCACATCAAAAAGTGTCAAATTTATTCATATGAAATAAAAACAAATAGATAATACCAAGACTACGCATCATGCAAACAGGTAGCAAAATATGTAAAGCATGGAAATTAAAAATAGGTTAAAAGTAACACAAGCCCATGTTGAGGTGAGTGTTTAAAGTCGGCTGACGCGTTTCGAGGATAACCTCTTCATCAGAGCCTTGAGAACCAGGGCACAGTCTGTATGGGTCGGTAGGCCAACATGTGTACATAAAAAGGAATGGCTAGTTGGGAAGTGTAGCCTGAGATGAAAAGTAAGTTTTTCTCAGTTCCATACCAGTCCACGTTCAAACGATCTATGTGGTATGTTGACGGTATGTGTGTTCTTCTTTAAATTGTTGAAGTGGGACTGTGGGGTGGAGTGGACCTGTCTCATGGGCTGGATGGAGGAGAGATTGCAGCCTGTCTGCGTCCTAAGGGGAGAAGGCTGTCCTGTACTCTAGGAGGATGGAGGAGGGTGAAAATCTCTTTGAATGATACTGGAGCCGTGTGTGTCTGAAGCTGTCTCTCCGCCTCAGACATAGATGAATGAAGGCAACGTCAAACGTCCCTTCCGCTCAATGCTCTTAAAAGAGAAATGTTTGTTTGGTTTTTTTCAAATGACATTTTTTTTTTTTTTTTTTGCTTTTTTGTGTAAATATGAGATCTGAGGTCTTTTTGACCCCATATCTCATATTTAAGAGGTCCTGTCATGCTTTTTTTTTTATTACATTCCTTGTGATAGGAATAAAAGTGACCCACATTTTTATTTTTTTTAAAGTACAGTGCCAAAATAAAAAATAAAAAGTAAAACAAATAAGAAAAAAAATTAAAAAACATTTTAAAGTGCCCCGGTCCTGACGAGCTTACGCGCAGACGTGAGTAGCGCCCGCGTATAAAAATGGTGTTCAAACCACACATGTGAGGTATCGCCACGATCGTTAGAGCGGGAGCAATAATTCTGGCCCTAGACCCCCTCTGTAACTCAAAACTGGTAACCTGTAGAAATTTTTAAACGTCGCCTATGGAGATTTTTAAGGGTAAAAGTTTGTCGCCATTCCACAAGCGGGCGCAATTTTGAAGCGTGACATGTTGGGTATCAATTCACTCAGCGTAAATTATCTTTTACAATATAAAAAAAAATTGGGCTAACTTTACTGTTGTCTTATTTTTTTAATTCAAAAAAGTGTATTTTTTCCAAAAAAAGTGCGCTTGTAAGACCGCTGCGCATATACCCCATGACAGAAAGTATTGCAATGATCGCCATTTTATTCTTTAGGGTGTTAGAAAAAAATATATATAATGTTTGGGGTTCTAAGTAATTTTCTAGCAAAAAAAAAATGATTTTAACTTGTAAACACAGTCTGAAAAATAGGCCATTTCCATGTAAAATTGGCTAAAATCCTAGTCTATGCCAGTACAGCATAGCTCCCAACTGTCCCTGATTTCGAGGGTCTGTCCCTGATTTGGAGCAATGTCCCTCTGTCCCTCCTTCCTCCTCATTTGTCCCTCATTTTGGTCTGATCTATATAGTTATATATAAAATGCACTTTTTATCTTTCAAAAAGTGTTTCCCAGCGCTAAACCTTTCATCCAATTTCTAAATTGCTGCATTTGTAAATTTTAAAAAGCCAATATAAAGGAATAGTAGTGGTAAAAAAAAGCACTTGTTGGTTTAACTAATAATTTTTTTTGTATAATTCTCCTTTTAAAGGGGGCGTGGCAGGGGGGGGGGTGTCCTATGCCTACATACTTTTGCTAATAGGTGTCCCTCGTTTCCCATCTCGAAAAGTTGGTAGGTACGGTACAGGGCTATAAAGAGAAACAAAGGTGTGAGCCTTCCAACAGGATTTCATATTGCATTAGGGCTTTGCAGACTTTCAATGAATCTCTCTTGTATCTATCTAACCACCGGACCCCTTACTATTTTCCGCAGGCCCTCGCAGAAAACGGCCATTTATCATCTCACGTGCTAAGTCTTCTGAACACCCAACCAATGCTGCAGGTGGATTATACAGCCACCGACCGGACACTAGAAGTCCTCTCGGAGCTGAGCGGTGACCTCGAAGTGGCAGGAGTGGCTGTAGAGCAGTGGGACCCGTTGGTCTCACCACCTAACAATTTAACAGGAGCCGACTTGCTGGTGTGTAACAGCTCAGGACATCTTCTGAAAGACCCGAGACAGGTTCTCCCCAATATGGCTGCCGCAGTAAAAGAAGGAGCTTTTGTTTTGCTGCACACGCTTCTGAAAGGGGACATCCTTGGAGAAAGCATAGCCTTTCTGAGGACGCAAAATCTTCAGCAGAAAGATGGGCTTCTCTCTCAGGTAAGATGCAATAAATTTAGCAATTGGCGATGCAATAAATTTAGCAATTGGCGATGCAATAAATTTAGCAATTGGCAAGCTGTTAGATCTGGCTGACCAAAGTATCTGTAGGAGGTGCTGTTATTATTGCTGTGGCCTCCAACCAGGTCTTTCCTCTTACTAGAGACATTCAATGAAGGCTTTAACGGGCATCAAAGGCCGTCCTTTCTTTTAGACACCCATCCTAACTTACGCTATATGGCCAAACATGTGTGGACACTTCTCCAAGTTATTAAGTTAAGGTGTAGGGTACTGGTAAGGCTACAACACACAAAAACATTTTTAAATGATTGTGCACGTCCAATCTTCTAACATTTTGGAGTAGGCCCTTTCCTGTTTCAGCATAACTGCCCGGTGCACAAAGCCAGCTCCATAAAGACATGGATTGATGAGTTTGGTGTGGAGGAACTCGAGTGGCCTGCACAGAGCCCTGACCTTAACCCTAATGAATGTCTTTTGGATGAATTGAAACACCTATTGCAAGTCAGGTCTTCTCGCCAGCAGTAGTATCACGCATCACAAATGCTCTCCTGCATTCCCACAGTGTCCCAATTCTTGTGGAAATTCTTTCAAGAGGGGGAGGCTGTTATAGCCACAAAGGGTGGAAGGGGGCAACTCCATATCAATGGCCATGGTTTTTTTAATGGGACGTCCAACAAATTTACAGTATATAGGTGTGATGGAAACCTTTTGCCATATTGAGTATTTTCAGTATGGTGTATATAAACCACTTCATGACCGCGCTATAGCTGAAAGACGGCTACAACGCTGGTCTCTCGTTCTGGGAGGGCGTCCATGGACATCCTCCCAGAGCCACGCCCCCTGGTGCACATCCAGCAATACTCTGTGATCGCAGTAAAGAACCAATCACAGCTGCCCTTTACCATGTGATCAGCTGTGTCCAATCACACCTGATCACATGTGACCAAACTTGCTGGTTATCGGCATTCCTTTCCTCACACGCTGTCACAGCATGAGGAGAAAGGAGGCCCGTAACCAGCAATTCTGACAGCACACATTTACATTGTTATTCAGGGCACCGATCATCGGTATAGCCCCATCAGTGCCCTGATTATCAGTATGGCCCCATCAGTGCCCTGATTTTCAGTATAGCCCCATCAGTGCCCTGATTATCAGTATAGCCCCATCAGTGCCCTGATTATTAGTATAGCCCCATCAGTGCCCTGATTATCAGTATAGCCCCATCAGTGCCCTGGTTATCAGTATAGCCCCATCAATGCCCTGATTATCAGTATAGCCCCATCAATGCCCTGATTATCAGTATAGCCCCATCAGTGCCCTGATTATCAGTATAGCCCCATCAGTGCCCTGATTATCAGTATAGCCCCATCAGTGCCCTGATTACCAGTATAGCTCCATCAGTGCCCTGATTACCAGTATAGCCCCATCAGTGCCCTGATTATCAGTATAGCCCCATCAGTGCCCCGATTATCAGTATAGCCCCATCAGTGCCCCGATTATCAGTATAGCCCCATCAGTGCCCAGATTATCAGTATAGCCCCATCAGTGCCCATCAATGCTGCATATTAGAGAAGCCTCATCAGTGCCCATTAGTGCCACCTATCAGTGCCCATCAATGCTGCATATCAGAGAAGCCTCATCAGTGCCCATCAGTGTACCCTATTGGTGCTTATCAGTGCAGCCTATCCATACCCATCAGTGCTGCCTATTAGTGCCTTCTCATCAGTGCTGCATTTCATTGCCCATTAGTGCCACCTATCAGTGCCCATCAGTGCTGCATATCATAGCAGCCTCATCAATGCCCATCAGTGTAGCCTATCGGTGCTTATCAGTGCAGCCTATCCGTGCCTATTAGGGCCTTCTCATCAGTGCCATCTATCAGTGCCGCCTATCATTGCCCATTAGTGCTGTCTATCAGTGCCACCTATCAGTGCTGCCCATTGGTGCCTCCTCATTAGTGCCGCCTATCAGTGCCCATCAGTGCTGCATATCAGAGCAGCCTCATCAGTGCCCATCAGTGTAGCCTATCAGTGCTTATCAGTGCAGCTTGTCCACGCCCATCAGTGCTGCCTATTAGTGCCTCTGCATCAGTGTCGCCTATCATTGCCCATCAGTGCTGCCTATCATTGCCCATTAGTGCCACCTATCAGTGCCCATCAGTGCTGCATATCAGGGCAGCCTCATCAGTGCCCATCAGTGTAGCCTATTAGTGCTTATCAGTGCAGCTTGTCCATGCCCATCAGTGCTGCCTATTAGTGCCTCCGCATCAGTGCCGCCTATCATTGCCCATCAGTGCTGCCTATCATTGCCCATTAGTGCCACCTATCAGTGCCCATCAGTGCTGCATATCAGAGCAGCCTCATCAGTGCCCAACAGTGTAGCCTATCGGTGCGTATCAGTGCAGCCTGTCCGTGCCTATTAGGGCCTTCTCATCAGTATTGCCCATTAGTGCTGTCTATCAGTGCTGCCCATTGGTGCCTCCTCATCAGTGCCGCCTATCATTGCCCATCAGTGCCGCCTATCAGTGCCCATCAGTGCTGCATATCAGAGCAGCCTCATCAGTGCCTCCTCATCAGTGCCCACCAGTGAAGGAGAAAAATTACTTATTTGCTAAATTTTATATTCAAAACTAAGTAAAACTCTTTTACTTAAATTTTCAGTCTTTTTACATTTGTTTAGTAAAAATTTAAAATCCAATGGTTATTAAATACCACCAGAAGAAAGCTCTATCTGTCTCAAAACAAATGATAACAATTTCATATGGTTATAGTGTTGCATGACCTGAAAATTCGCCTGGGCAGGAAGGGGGTAAAAGTGCCCGGTATTGAAGTGGTTAAACAATATATCATAATACTATAATGCCCCGTACACACGGTCGGATTTTCCGACGGAAAATGTGTGATAGGACCTTGTTGTCGGAAATTCCGACCGTGTGTGGGCTCCATCACACATTTTCCATCGGATTTTCCGACACACAAAGTTTGAGAGCAGGCTATAAAATTTTCTGACAACAAAATCCGTTGTCGGAAATTCCGATCGTGTGTACACAAATCCGACGGACAAAGTGCCACGCATGCTCAGAATAAATAAAGAGATGAAAGCTATTGGCCACTGCCCCGTTTATAGTCCCGACGTACGTGTTTTACGTCACCGCGTTTAGAACGATCGGATTTTCCGACAACTTTGTGTGACCGTGTGTATGCAAGACAAGTTTGAGCCAACATCCGTCGGAAAAAATCCTAGGATTTTGTTGTCGGAATGTCCGATCAATGTCCGACCGTGTGTACGGGGCATAAGAGTACTGCAGCAAAAGCTCAGATATCGACTGCAGAGTGGCATTGGGAATTATTTTCAAATGTCGGAAGCTATTTGCTTCACTAAATATGGGTTTGTCCTCATGCTGATGGACAGCTAGTTTTTCATTGGTTCAGTCCTCTTTAGTTGTGACGTGTTATGGAAGGGGAATGGCTGCACAAATGCAAATGTTTGCACATGTACGTGAAAGTTAAAGCCTAACTCCAGTCCTGATACAAGGAAAAACAATTGCTCATGCAGTGGGCCCCCCTCACACTGAAGAGGTAAAAGCCCTTTAAAGCTCTAGGGGTAGAGTAATAGGGTGTAATACACGATTCCTCCCTCCAGCAGGTTCCCTCCATGTATGTGACTGGTCCCCTAAAGCCTCCTCTCTAAGGCGCTCTAGGCCGCAGTTGCATGCTTACCTTCTCACATATCTCCAATGCGGCTTCAGTGCAAATTTGCACAGGAGCCCTGTGTGTCTTTTGGTTTGTTTCAGGTCCGGATTCAGCCAACAATTCTTGCTGAAATCGGACCTGAAACGGTAAACCAGGACGAACAGGACCCCTTTTGAGAGCCACATCGGCATTAGGTGTGAACCCAGCCTAAAAAAGGTTCTGCCCATCTGCTATAGCCATTATGAAGGACTTCCACTTTAATGGTTGGGTTTGTAATCTAATGTTATAATGTGGAGAATCCAACAGGATGATTGAGAACATCTACAAGTCCAAAGCGGGTAAGAAGCTAGCCAAGAACTATTTCAGGGAGATTCCATTAGATAAAAGATGACAGGGTGTAATTATTCCCCCAACTATCCAGCCTTGTTACTATATAGGCCCAAATAATTCTATAAGAAACTAATATTGAAAATGAGCAAAAACACCCTCATCTTATACTTTCTAAAGAGCACAGTTTAAATTGTTTTTATTTTTTGGAGATATTCTGTATCAGATGTTTCAAAGTATATGGGTCTGAAGTATTTACAATAATTGGACCACAGTGCCTTGAAAAAGTATTCATACCCCTTGAAATTTCCCACATTTTGTCATGTTACAACTGAAAAACGCAAATGTATTTTATTGGGATTTTATGTGATAGACCAACACAAAGTGGCACATAATTGTGAAGTGGAAGGAAAATGATAAATGGTTTTCCAATTTTTTTACAAATAAATATGTGTAAAGTGTGGGGTACATTTGTATAGCGCCCCCCTGAGTCAAAACTTTGTAGAACTGCCTTTCACTGCAATTACAGCTGCAAGTCTTTTTGGGGATGTCTCTACCAGCTTTGCACATCTAGAGGGACATTTTTGCCCATTCTTTTTTGCAAAATAGCTCAAGCTCTGTCAGATTGGATGGAGAGTGTCTGTGAACAGCAATTTTCAAGTCTTCCCACAGATTCTCAAATGGATTAAGGTCTGGACTTTGACTGGGCCATTCTAACACATGAATATGCTTTGATCTAAACCATTCCATTGTAGCTCTGGCTGTATGTTTAGGGTCGTTGTCCTGCTGGAAGGTGAACCTCCGCCCCAGTCTCAAGTCTTTTGCAGACTCTAACAGGGTTTCTTTTAAGATTGCCCTGTATTTGGCTCCATCCATCTTCCCATCAACTCTGACCAGCTTCCCTGTTCCTGCTGAAGAAAAGCATCCCCACAACATGATGCTGCCACCACCATGTTTCACGGTGGGGATGGTGTGTTCAGGGTGATGTGCAGTGTTAGTTTTTCGCCACACGTAGCGTTTTGCTTTTAGGCCAGAATGTTCAATTATCTGACCAGAGCACCTTCTTCCACATGTTTGCTGTGTCCCCCACATGGCTTCTCGCAAACTGTAAACAGGATTTCTTATGGCTTTCTTTAAAAAATGGCTTTCTTCTTGCCACTCTTCCATAAAGGCCGGATTTGTGGAGAGCACGACTAATAGTTGTCCTGTAGACAGATTCTCCCATCTAAGCTGTGGATCTCTGCAGCTCCTCCAGAGTTACCATGGGCCTCTTGGCTGCTTCTCTAATGAATGCTCTCCTTGCCCGGCCTGTCAGTTTAGGTGGACGGCCATGTCTTGGTAGGTTTGCAGTTGGTCCATACTCTTTCCATTTTCCGATGATGGATTGAACAGTGCTCTGTAAGATGTTCAAAGCTTGGGATATTTTTTTATAACCTAACCCTGCTTTAAACTTCTCCGCAACTTTATCACTGACCTGTCTGGTGTGCTCCTTGGCCTTCATGATTCTGTTTGTTCACCAAGGTTCTCTAACAAACCTCTGAGGGCTTCACAGAACAGCTGTATTTATACTGAGATTAAATTACACACAGGTTGACAAGGCACTGTATATTTTTTGGAGCATTGTTTGTATACCAGGCAGCTCTGGATCCTAAACTGAACTGCATAACCATTTTTGAAAAGGAATGTATGTTCCCCACTTACAGCTGAAATATCACTTTAGGGTAGGGGGACATTGTACCTGCTGATGTGCAGGTTAAAAAATTAAACTTGAGATACACAAAGCCTAATAGTTTTCTATCCCTGGCAGGCAGAGTGGGAGGAATTGTTCGAAGCCGCCTCTTTGGATTTGGTTGCCATGAAGAAATCTTTCTACAGCTCCGTCATTTTCCTATGCCGTCGACGTGGACCACAGAAGACGCCTATAGCTCTGTCGGTGGAAGACATGGATTGTTCATGGGTGGAATCGCTCAAGGTAGGCTGTTTCAGGAAGATCATGAATTCTGCCTATCCTGACACTTGGTTATTGGGATGTTCTAACTTGTTGTTCCTCCCAAAGCAGCATTTCTGATGCTGTCAATAAACTAAATCTTGATATTTCTAAACTAGAACTGGAGCAGGGAAGGGGTGGATGGGGATGGTCCATTGTATAGCTGCACCAGGTACATTTTTCCGTGCCATTTTGGCTTCTGCGGGATGGTCATGTGATGACATGTCACCAGCTGAATACCCTAAGCCAGTGATGGCGAACCTTGGCACCCCAGATGTTTTGGAACTACATTTCCCATGATGCTCAACAACACTGCAGAGTGCATTAGCATTATGGGAAATGTAGTTTCAAAACATCTGGGGTGCCAAGGTTCGCCATCACTGCCCTAGGCTTATGGAAAAGATTACACAGAAAGCATCCATAATAAGTCAGCACCTTTATCCTCCTGCAAGGTTATCTTATACCTACACAGCACCAACTCTGAGTGTCCAGTAACCGTAATATAGAGAACAGGCAACATTTCTTAATTAGCTATTTGCAGTATTAGGGCTATGTTCATAGATGTGTGCAAAGGATGTGCCTGGGCACACCCTACTCACCCCCTGTGGTGCAGATTCCCGCTGCTGCCTGGGCCCTGACCTCCCCGCAGAGCTACTGGCTTTCCTCCTCTCCTCTCCTGCTGACTGCTGCTGCAGGCACAAAGAGGGATGTTTATGGATAGAGAACAGGTGAAGATGCATGTAAATGTGTAATTTACAGGCCCCTTCCTTTTCTGAATGAACACAGTGAGTGATTGGTGACAATCACTCACTGTGTTCATTCATAATGGAAGCATAGTTAACTGTTTACTATGCTTCAATTTGCGAATGAACTGGAAGACGTTCAGCACAGAGCACTTCCCATTCATTCACTGTCCAGTGCAGCTGAGGCTACATGTGTGTTTGAGCTTTTGGGTGCACATCCTAATGCAATAGGCTATGCACACCCATTGCTATGTTTAGCACTTGTGATTGGGGAGTGGTAAAAACATAAAATTACACTGCTCCCCCCCCCCCCACCACCACCAACTGCCCCCTTTGAAGCTGGAAGGCAGCAAATGAAGGTGTACACATGCTGTGGCAAAAATGATTCCCCCCCCCCCCCCCGTTGGCTGAACGCTAATCATTCAGCTAAAAGGGGCCGTGCTGCAATTGACCCAATCCACTGTGGAACACTCTTTGGAGGGTGAAGCTTGTGCAAATGAGCCCCAGATGAGGTCCTCAAGGTCCTCCCCCTTGACTACTGCCCATAATTTGAAAAAGGTAGAATATTTCCAGGTGCACCTTTTCACTAAATTTACTTCCAGCGCTCAGCTCAGTCTCAGGACCTGTAGGGAACACTTCAGGTCCTACCCAACCTTGTAAAAGAAGAGGTATAATACTTGCCTGTCCTGTTGCTGTTTGCTGGCTGAACAATTCATAACATCTTATACACCTCTAGGAGATGCCTGATCTTCCGCAGTGTGCTGTGGTTCCATTTGCTGGCTGATACTGTATATCGATACAGGACACAGTCTGGTGGAACCACATTGTGCAATAGTGTATCGGGCATCCGAAGCTGTCACATTGCAATACTGCAGAAGAATCAACCTAGTGAAACATCATTATTATCTAATCTTGTAATCATTCCCATGATTCACTAATCAGAGGCGGCTCTTTAATTAGGCAAATCAGGCGGTCGCCTTAGGCCTCGCTCTCACAGGGGCCTCGCAGCTGCCTAATTTTCGTGACCCGCACTTTTTTGGGAAGGTCCCTCGCCCTGAGCGGAGCTCTTCTGGTTCCTCTCCACTCCAGTAAATTACCTGCATCGCCAGGGCCTTGCCAGTGTATCCAGGCTAAATACTGCTGGAACAAAGCCAAGTGGCTCCAGTGACTTTGGGCTAATGTGGGAACACCCGCCCCCAGCTTGTGCGGGCTGTTTGGTGTCCAACGCGCTGCGATCTGAACTCAGGGAGATATGCTGGCTGCCAGAGTGGACTGAAGCCGCAGCCGCCTCCTTATCAATACAGGACACAGTCTGGTGGAACCACATTGTGCAATAGCATATCGGGCATCCGAAGCTGTCACATTGCAATACCGCAGAAGAATCAACCTAGTGAAACGTCATTATTATCTAATCTTGTAATCAGTCCCATGATTCACTATTGTATTGAATGTAAATTATATAACTGGTGATACCACCACCCACCCAAAAACAGCCAAGCCTACTTTGTCATAGTTAATATTTTGTTTGTACCACACAGGAATTAATGGCAGATTCTACTGATCACCATATCTGGCTTACTGCCCTGAAGCAACCAAATTCCGGTATTGTTGGGATGGTAAACTGTCTGCGCCAGGAACCTGGGGGACACCGACTCAGGTATTTATTGTATTTATCTAATGCCATTCTATTCCACAATGCTTTATGACAGAACATGCAATAAGCACACATGCATACATACATTGTAGGACAGCTCGGCTGGGTGTTGGGGTGACTTATCACTTGATGCAGAAGGTGAACAACTAGTTTCTGAGTGTTTACATGCATAGCCACCATAAATAGCAAACCAAAACACCTGCTCAGTGTTCTTTAAGCTCAGTGGCCTAAAGGATGTATTTTAAACTCCTAGACCCACTGCCCAGATGCAGCCAGCTAGAAGAAGATGCACCCACAGGGTGTCAACCATGTCTGCTTTAGTCAGTTCTGTTTTTAATTTGATGTTGAGCTAATGACTGTAAACACAAGGCTTTTTTTTCCAGCAGAGCAGCTAAGAATAGACAGTTAACAAGTGAAAAGGGTGCCACCTGCTGGAATGTAAATATTTTTTTTTAAATCATGCACTATTTTAAAAATGAAAAGGCACCTGAAAATTATTATTATTATCATCATATGTATTTTTTGATCCTGAACATAAATAAAAAATAAATCCATACAAAAACGCTGCACATTCCCTTTAGGTAAACTTTGTAATGTATTTGCTTTTTAATCATATAAGGTGTAGATTTATTGAGTTTATAAAATTATAACATGGATGACACTTTTAAAGAGTCTGATGAAGTCTTTACACCCTGAAACAATTGTTTGAAAATTGTTTTCTCTGTCATCGGATAGTATAACTTCAATCAATGTTATAAGGTGGCATTGCTGTATGCATAACCCTCATAATAATTTTCACATGACATCAAATTTACTGTCTGATCTGTTACCTCAATTTACTGTGGAGCTCATGTTTTTAAACTTGTGTCTTGTATAGTCTATGTCCAGAGCCTTTTTTCAAATAAAATTAATCATTTTTGAATAAAAACTTTATTTGAGTTTATAAAATTAAGCAGCTCTTGAATATCTTCATAGGTAATTATTTGTGCACCGATCTTCCTTGCAACACAATTATCTTGTGATTTTTCACCCCCAGGTGCATCTTCAATTCTGAAGTGGAAGCGTATGAAGTTCCTGACAAGGAGCTCCAGCAGCTGCAAGGCAAAGATTTGGTGATGAATGTTTACTATGGCGGGAAGTGGGGGTCATTCCGCCATGTTCCCTTTCAGAAAGGTTAGTACTTGATTTGAGAAAGGTTAGTGAGTAGCATGCATCTGTAAATATGCTTTGAGTTCTTAGTGTGTGTGTGTGTATATATATATATATATATATATATATATATATATATATATATATATATATATATATACAGTATCTCACAAAAGTGATACACCCCTCACATTTTTGTAAATATTTTATTAAAACTTTTCATGTGACAACACTGAAGAAATGACACTTTTGCTACAATGTAAAGTAGTGAGTGTACAGCTTGTATAACAGTGTAAATTTGCTGTCCGCTCAAAATAACTCAACAGAGCCTCTAATGTCTAAACCGCTGGCAACAAAAGTGAGTACACCCCTAAATGAAAATGTCCAAATTGGACCCAAAGTGTCAATATTTTGTGTGGCCACCATTATTTCCCAGCACTGCCTTAACCCTCTTGGACATGGAGTTCACCAGAGCTTTACAGGTTGCCACTGAAGTCCTCTTCCACTCCTCCATGACGACATCACAGGGCTGGTGGCTGTTAAAGACCTTGTACTCCTCCACCTTCCGTTTGAGGATGTCCCACAGATGCTCAATAGAGTTTAGGTCTGGAGACATGCTTGGCCAGTCCATCACCTTTACCCTCAGCTTCTTTAGCAAGGCAGTGGTCATCTTGGAGGTGTATTTGGGGTCGTTATGTTGGAATACTGCCCTGCGGTCCATTCTTCAAAGGGAGGGGATCATGCTCTGCTTCAGTATGTCACAGTACATGTTGGTATTCATGGATCCCTCAATGAACTGTAGCTCCCCAGTGCCGACAGCACTCATGCAGCCCCAGACCATGACATCCCACCACCATGCTTCACTGTACGCAAGGCACACTTGTCTTTGTACTCCTCACCTGGTTGCCGCCACACACGCTTGTCACCATCTGAACCAAATAAGTTTATCTTGGTCTCATCAGACCACAGGACATGGTTCCAGTAATCCATGTCCTTAGTCTGCTTGTCCTCAGCAAACTGTTTGCGGGCTTTCTTGTGCATCATCTTTAGAAGAGGCTTCTTTCTGGAACGAGAGCCATTCAGACCAATTTGATGCAGTGTGCGGTGTATGGTATGACAGGCTAATCCCCCACCCCTTCAACATCTGCAGCAATGCTGGCAGCACTCATGTGTCCATTTTCCAAAGACAACCTCTGGATATGACGCTGAGCACATGCACTCAACTTCTTTGGTCGACCATGGTGAGGCCTGTTCTGAGTGGAATCTCTACTGTTAAACCACTGTATGGTCTTGGCCACCGTGCTGCAGCTTAGTTTCAGGGCCCTGGGATCTTCTTATAGCCTAGGCCATCTTTATGTAGAGCAACAATTCTTTTTTTCAGATCCTCAGAGACTTCTTTGCCATTGAACTTCCAGTGACCAGTATGAGGGAGTGAGAGCAATAACACCAAATTTAACACACCTGAGACCTTGTAACACTAACGAGTCACATGACACCGGGGAGGGAAAATGGCTAATTGGACCCAATTTGGACTTTTTCACTTAGGAATGTACTCGCAAGCGGTTTAGACATTAATGGCTGTGTGTTGAGTTATTTTGAGGGGACAGCAAATTTACACTGTTATACAAGCTGTACACTCACTACTTTACATTGTAGCAAAGTGTCATTTCTTCAGTGTTGTCACACGAAAAGATATAATAAAATATTTACAAAAATGTGACGGGTGTAATCACTTTTGTGAGATACTGTGTATATGTGTGTATATATATATATATATATATATATATATATATATATATATATATATAGATTGCAAGCCAGCAGAGGTAGCGGTTTTTGTGAATGCCAAGTTGAGGTTTATTATACTAATCTGTGTATTTATTTTTATTAATTTTTTTCAATAAGTTTTTTTATTGGTTTTTCAAAACTTGACAGAAGTTGGTACACAACACAGAGATAATGCATACAGTGTACTTTAGTAATAGGTAAACAGGCATTTATTGCTAAAACATGCACAAACCTGGATGTGCAAAACAGTGCTTGCTAGTAACACATTAGGTGAAGATAAGCAATGGGACCTACATAGGTACTAGTGCAAACAAAATTTATGTGAATAAAAATTTTAAATGATGTGAAACAAAAAAGTTGTATAGTTGAACAGTCCTTAAAACATATGTGAACATATGACCAAAATTAGTCCAAATGTGACAAACAAAGTCCCAAAAAAATCTTTCAAGTACTCCAATGGAAAAAAAATCTTCCTACGTGGATCATATGGTGACAATTAAGTGTGGATTTACACTCACCAGGTGTTGTAGATCCCCCTGCCTTATGACAAGAGGGATCATAAAGGGCTTGTGGGGTCTCCCAGACCTTCTCGCGTCTTTTAGGCAAATCCTCCAAAGTCCCCCTCCTCCAGGTAAAGCATAACTTCAAGACAGGATGTCACCAGCTGTAAAGGAAGGATAAACAGAGGACGGACTCCTCATAGTGTAAAACCATATAGGTAGTTTTATTAAAAGCCTCAATGGGCTGCAGCATAAAAAAGGTAAAAACAGTCTATGACCCTCCAAATGCGAACAACCGCAAACACAATGAGGGGTTGTGGAAAGCCGTGTAACCCACACCAGATTTAGCGTGCGTTCCACAAAGACGTGACGTAGCACAACGTGCGCTCCAGCTTTACGCGTTTTGTCATCAATAGTGATGTCATCAAAAGCTTCTGATGATGTCTCAATTGATGACGAAACGTGTAAGACTGGAACGCACATTGCGCTACGCTACGTCACGTTTTTGTGGAACTAGATTTCTGTGAATGAATAGACTATAAGCACCGATGGCCTTTGTGGCTGACAGCTTGTAGTTCTCAATGAACTATGAGGGTGCTGGTGAGCGCTCTCGCAGTTCATTGATTCTTCCTGGACTGAAATAACTATTGGAAATGCAAACGTTCCCTAGTCTGACCTTCAATGGCAAAATTGGACATGTGTCCTCTAAGGCCCAATTCACATCTATGCATGTTGCTTTTGAGCGTTTCTTCAGTGCTTTTTGTGTTTTTGAACACGCAATTTGCGTTTTGCGTTTTTTATGCTTTTTGGACAAATTTGTTGTTAGGCAGATTAAAAAATGCAAATCGTGGCAAAAACGCACTACATGCTTTTCTGCAGCTTCTCTATTGAAGTCTATTGAACCAAAAAACGCAAAAAAAAAAACCAAACAGTTTTGCATTTAAAAAAGTCCCTGACCCTTTCCAAAAGCACACAGGCACAAAAATGCATTGATGTGAACGTGTTCCATGTTAAAAAAAATGTCCTGCGTTTCTGCAAGAAGCATTAAAAAAAAAAAAAACGCATTGGTGTGAATGGAGCCTAATATATGTCAACACCATTTGAACCCATACCATCGATACAAGAGTTATAAGGGGGTAGCAGCTCACAGGATAAATCACGTGTGTGTGTGTGTGCAAACAGCAAATTGTCCAGAGTCTGAGTGTCCACCTACTGGACTTTCTCTGCCAATAAGCGTTGTCTGACTCTCATATTTATGGATATTTAATCTTGTTTGTGCAGATCAAGCTCAGGATAACACTCAGTTTGCTTTTGTGAATGTCCTGACCCGAGGTGACCTCTCCACTCTGCGCTGGATCGCCTCTCCCCTGCGTCACTTTCAGCCCACTAACCCCAATGTGCAACTGTGTAAAGTCTACTACGCCTCGCTCAACTTCCGGGACATCATGCTGGCAACCGGGAAACTACCCCCTGACGCCATCCCAGGTAAGATCTTCTATTGCTATAGCAGGAAACATAATGGTCAACCAATGTATAAGATTGCACAGTGCTTGGTAATAGACATGTGCACTGACAAAAAATGTGTTCGTTTTCTTTTTTTGCTTTTTTCGGAAATCCAGAAATTCGGAAATAAATTCGGATTTTTAAATTTCCGAATTTCGAATTTCCGAATTCAAATATTTAAAAATTCGAAAATCTATCGGGGGGTGTGGTCAGCCGCAGAAAGGTATGGCCGCACTGTAAGGGAGCTCCGCTATCACGGACTTCCCTGAGCTATCTACAAAGCGACTTGAGAGCCCTGAGTACCACCAATCTGCACCGGAGACTAGCGGGAACGGAAGGATGATGTCAGCCAAACGCAAATCCAGAGAGGGGCCCCGCAAATTGAGTGCTTTCTGCAGCCCGGCCGGGACTCAGAGAGACCAAGATGGCGCTAACCCCGCCCTTCACTGTAATACAGAAAGACAGGCTGCTCGCTCAGAGCAGGATGAGGAGAAGCACTATGCCTCACAAAGCCAGATCATTAATGAATGCCAGGGTGACATTCTGAGCCCAGTGAAACAAAGGAGAAGGATTTCTTCTAATGAAGGTAAATCTACAGCTAATCCTGACTACACCTACACTCCAGAAAGCAACCCATATGATGATAAATTAAATGCCATACCAACAGCAGGGCAACCCATACTTGACACAACAATCGAAGATATGCTAAGGTCTCTCAGGGGTGCTCTGCAGCACAATATGATAAACTATATGCAAAAAATCTAGAGTGGAGATTGATGCATTGGGAGAAAGAGTGGACTATATGGAGAATGAAATGTGCGACTTTACTTCAGCGCACAACGATTTAGTGGACTCCCATTTTGAACTAGAGGAAGAAGTGAGACAGCTCAGAATTAAGGTCGGAGATATCGAGGACAGAAGTAGAAGAAATAATGTAAAATTTTGAGGAATACCGGAAAATGTGAAGCCGTCAGATCTGAAATGCTTCATTAAAAACATGATCTCGGGGGGGCGTGTCCGAATGGCGAGGTGAATGGACGCACTGCAGAGGAGCTCTGTCTAGCCCTCTGCAATCCACTGCCATCCGGCATCCACAAACATCAAAAACTGCCCCAAAGCCTATCTAATAACCACTGGGCACTAGGAGAGCCTTTTACTGAGGACATTGGAGCAGATTAGCCGGCGGACTACTTTGTTTTCAGGCCGCGGCCGGCCTTCTACAATCTACAGCCATCCGGCATCCACAAACATCAAAAACTGCCCCAAAGCCTATCTAATAACCACTAGGCACTAGGAGAGCCTTTTACTGAGGACATTGGAGCAGATTAGCCGGCGGACTACTTTGTTTTCAGGCTGCGGCCGGCCTTCTACAATCTACAGCCATCCGGCCTCCACAGACATCAAAAGCTGCCCCAAAGCCTATCTAATAACCACTGGGCACTAGGAGAGCCTTTTACTGAGGACATTGGAGCAGATTAGCCGGCGGACTACTTTGTTTTCAGGCCGCGGCCGGCCTTCTACAATCTACAGCCATCCGGCCTCCACAGACATCAAAAGCTGCCCCAAAGCCTACCTGGTAGCCACTGGGCACTGGAGGAGTCCTTCCCTGAGAATATTTAAGTAGATTGGCTGACGGATTGCTTGTTTTCGGGCCGCGGCCGGCCTCACTCCACAGGCGCCGGCCGCCATCTTGCGGCCTACGAGACACACAGAATCCCCGGTCTCGGGTGCCGCGGAGGGCGATCGGGGGCCCTGGGGCCGGGAGGGCTGTATCCGGAGCGGAGGGGACACCAGACAAGGCAGAGAAAGCAGGCACTGGATGCTTGCGGCAGGCCCGAGGCCTGTGAGGCCCCCAGCATCGCCGCATCTTGGCGCAACGACCGGAGGTAAGGGGGTCATATAATTCACCCTCACTTAAAGTGGCCCCCCCTGGGCATATCTGACAAGTTTATAGCCAGCTCAGACCCATCGCTGACCCCGGTAACACTAGAGACTTCCAGTGACGGCCGCCATCTTACCATCTTGCGGCCTAGCTTACAAGACGGGCCCGCACTATCAGAAACTGTGCCCTGGCTGGACGGTGCTCTCCCCCTTGAACCCATACGGTGTCCCAGCCTTGCGCCCATGTTAATAGGGTGACACCGCTGCTCCCGCAGGCCTGGTCACCCTCCCCAGTCCCCCTCATCTCCGTGGAAGATAGGTTTTGATGGAGAGAGACTAACTATGGATGGCTGAAGACCCGCACCCCTGAGTCCCGTGCTATCCCGACAGCTACAGGCTATTTACATAGCATAGCACACCCACATAATACATGGCGGCAGCTAGCTCACACTCCACGGAGCTTACCGACCCCCAACAAGGCACCATACAGAGGTATCTACTTAGAACTACGCCGATTGATCCCCGAACTCCCAAAGACAAGATGGCACCCGGCCGCAACCCGGGGAAGACCAAGCCTCCCGCCTCAGCAGCAGCTCACACGGCAGAGGACAATAATGAGAGACTTCAGAATTCTACGGGAGAGCCCTCAGCCTCCTCCACAAGGTCAGTCTCATCGTCCGACACAGGCACCGGGGAATCCCAGTCTGCTACGCATCCCCTATCAGGAGAACCCATTAGATCGGAAGCTGCTGCCCTCCTCTCTGCCTTCAGAATGGATTTCGAATCCTGGGCAAGCAAAATGGAAGATTCCCTCCACGTGGAGCTGAACGCCCTGAGGCAACAAGTCACAGCTAACGAGGAAGCAGTATCGGTCTTAACCACGGCTCAGGATGACCACGAGGCACGTATAACAGCCCTTGAATCCTCATCCGCGACACATCTTAGGCGCATACGTCACCAGCAACTCCGCATAGAAGACAGCGAAAATCGCAGTCGCAGAAATAACATTAGACTGCAAGGCATACCGGAGGCAACATCTGGAGCAGAATTGAAACCCACTGTCATAACTATCCTCAATAAAGCACTGGGAAGAGAGGCAACATCACCAATTGAACTGGATCGTGTTCACAGAGTAGGAGGACCAGGGGGGGCCCGAGATGGTCGCCCCCGCGATGTTCTATGTCGGGTCCACTATTACACTTTAAAAGAAGAGATCATGCGAAAGGCATGGAACTTGGGTCCTGTTGACTTCTTTGGTGCCCCTATTCACCTATACCCTGACTTATCTCGCAATACGCTGTATATGCGTAGAGTGGTGCGCCCTCTACTTGACCTTATACGGCAAGCTGGAGCTACCTATACATGGGGTCACCCCTTCAGCATCAAGGTGACACGGGGCGGCAACAGGTTTACGCTCTCTGATCCAGACCAACTGCCCGACTTTTTCCTCTTTATCGAACAAGATCCAGTGGAAGTTTTGAACTGGTTAGACCCTCCAGAGGATAGATCAGGCCAGGTGGGACTTGGTCCACTTCCACAGCGCCGCAGACGTCCTAGATCCAGATCAGTTTCCTCTGGCCCAGGGATAAGAAGACCTACTTCCCCAGAAGATTAACTCAACAATTAATTAGAGACTGATGGCTTGTTTTGTCTCCACTGGTTCTTTCCCTGCTCTTTGCCAATTTACAATTTGGCTGGGGTTCGGGTGAGAACATAGATTGGAGTCAATCTTATGCCTCTCATTATGAAGAGCGTCAGGTAATGCGAATGTCTACCAATGCTATGTTTTTGTGTTTTTCTTTTTTCCTTTTTATCTGACGTTTTTCTAAAGATGTTTTGCATTGTCTCAGATTGATTCCTCTCACCTTCCCATGATGATATATGCAGTGGGGGAGGTGTAGCGGGAGTGGGGGGATACCTTCCTCGGAGGGGGGTTTGGTACCCGGTTTTACTCGGTCTCTGCTACAGAGAATATAGGGTTTAAAGGACGTTACACATGGAGCAGAGGATTGCCCCCATGGGGGGATCCCCCACTCTCCCTGCCCTCCATATACCCACCCAATTGTCTTGGCGCAATAACTTTCTTTATATACATGAGACAATGCAATAGTTTTATATATACCTCAGGGTTACTTATTTAAATCCAATGCACACACTTGGTTGATTGTTATCATTTGTTGTGGTTAAGCTGCCTTATGCCCCACACTCGTTTTAAATATCAAGTGTGCCACACATACTACTTGCATGCCTGATATGCTGTCGGGAACACGGCTCAGACCCATTCATCTCGACTTTTCCCCCACAATAGGACAGGCACGGTTTGTGCCTAAAACGTGAATTTTCACGCAGTGTTCTGCGTTCGCGGACACATTAGTTTTCCAGACACATCTTTTTAGGTGTCTTTTCATTTATATCGTATTTCTTCCATTATCCTCACGCTCCTTTCATTTTTCTTCCTCCCCTCCCTCTCTTCCCCCCCTTTGTCTGTTTATCTTTTTCTTCATCTCTTCTTTCTTTTTCTTTCCTGCTCCCTATACCTTTCCTCCATATCTTAATACTTTCTCCCTTTTACAGCTTTTGGCACTCCAGCATGGCTCACACGGTGACTTTGCGCCCACACCTGAAACTTTGTTCGTATAATGTAAATGGACTTAACATAGCGTCGAAACGTGGGCAAATTCTATATCAGATGCACAAAAGACAGGTCAGCATACTCTTGCTGCAGGAGACCCACTTCCATTCTGACTCCACTCCTTCCTGCTCCAATAGATATTTCAATAGATGGATACACAGTACCAACCCGACACAAAAATCTAAAGGAGTATCTATTGCGTTTCATAAAACACTCCCTATTGAGCTGCTTGATCAGGTGACGGACCCCCAAGGCAGGTATGTCTTTGTAAAAATTTTATTATGGGGGACTAAATTTACAATAGCCAACGTATACTTGCCTAACACACACCAAGTCCCATCAGCCTTGCAATACCTAAAGATTTTGGCGGGTTTCACGGAGGGCAAGCTCATACTCGGAGGGGACTTCAATACTCCCCTGGATCCACTTTTGGATTCATCGACATCTCGTTCGTCTATATCCTTTCCAAAAATACGGGCCCTAAAACGTACCATCTACAATATGCATCTCATAGACGTATGGCGAATACTGTACCCGGACTCACGAAACTACACACACTTCTCCAACATCCACCAATCATACAGTCGTATAGATTATTTTTTAGTCGAGCACGGCTGCTTAGATTGGTCCCCCAATTGTGAAATAGACCCTATGGTTTGGTCCGACCACTCACCCATATTCCTGACGCTTACAATCCCCTCTACTCCAATAAAAGAATGGACATGGAGGTTAAATGACTCTCTCTTGACTGAACCAGGGTTTGAAACACAGATAGCAGAGACGATATCAAACTTTTTCACAGATCACACATCTGATGACACCTCACCACCCATGAAATGGGAAGCATTGAAGGCGGTATTACGGGGTAGGTTTATTCAGATGGGTGCTCGCATGAAAAAAGAACGTTCAACTGCGATAGTTACGGCAGTACATAAGCTAAGGACACTAGAAACTACTCATAAACGCTCCCCGACGGTTGAACTGCTTACGGAGGTTTCTTCTGCTCGCACCCAGCTTAGAGAGTTATATGAGGCATCAGCCCGCAAGTTTGCGAACAAACTAGCTTTTCATCAATATAAATTTAGAGATAAATGTGGTAGATCCCTGGCTCGCACCCTCCACACCAAACAACCTAACTCCTTTATACCTCATATACGGGACAGCTCTGGGAAAACTGTTTCATCACCTTCCGAGATGGGACAGGTGTTCCGGGACTTTTATCAATCCCTATATAATATACCTGCAGCGAGCTCCACTGATCCTCCCCTCACTACAGTGGAAACACAAGCCTTATACATCGAGCAAACTGCATTACCCACTCTAGATGGCGAGACGATAGAGGACCTTGAGGCCCCGATTTCGGAAGACGAGGTTGCCCGCGCCATTACTTCTACCCCATCTGGTAAAAGCCCGGGTCCTGATGGCTTTACTCCGAAATTCTATAAACAATTTGCTACCCTTCTTACTCCCTTCTTGACAAAAGTATTTAACTCCATCTCTGAACGATCAGTGTTCCCACCACAAACCTTAGAGGCACATATTACCCTCATCCCCAAACCAGACAAAGACCTGAATGTTTGCGCTAATTACCGACCTATTTCGCTAATAGGAGTAGATCTAAAGGTGTACGCAAAAATTTTAGCTAATAGGTTGCAACCATTGTTACCCCGTTTAATACACCTAGATCAGGTTGGCTTTGTGAGTGGAAGGGAGGCGCGTGACAACACCCTAAAAACACTCCTCATTGCGGATTATGCTCGGGCCCACAATATCCCATTGTGCCTTCTCACAGTCGATGCGGAAAAAGCCTTCGACCGTGTCGACTGGCAATTTCTCCGCTTATCATTACAACAACTAGGTCTAGGCCAAAACATGATCTCCAGAATAATGTCCCTCTACACATCTCCTTCCGCTAGGATTAGACTAAACGGCTCCCTATCCCCTAAGTTTACTATACACAACGGAACGCGGCAGGGGTGCCCCTTGTCCCCCATTCTTTATGTAATTGTCATGGAACACCTAGCCATTGCCCTTAGAAACAATCCGGCCATACATGGCGTTAGAGTAGGCCCACTACACACTAAAATTGCCCTATTTGCTGATGATCTACTCATATTTGTAACCCAACCACAAATTTCTCTACCCTCCATTATGCAGGAGTTTCAGAGGTATGGAGAGGTTAGTAATTTTAAAGTTAATCTAAATAAGTCAGAAATCCTCAACATTTCACTCCCAACAGCGGCTCTACAACAGCTTACGACTTCCTTCCCTTTTAAGACAAGCTCCACATCTATCCGCTATCTAGGAATCCATATTCCAACAGTCTCATCCCAACTATTCTCCAGCAACTTCACCCCTTTACTTACCAGAACTCAAGCGGATCTGACCACATATGCCTCTAAACAGCTCTCCTGGCTGGGTAGGGTGAATGTCTTGAAGATGGATGTTCTCCCTCGATTCTTATACCTTTTCCAGACCATTCCTATCTATATCCCCACCTCGTTCTTCAAAAGGCTCCGTCAGATCTTCTCTAAATTTATATGGCAGGGACGTCTCCCCAGGATAAAACATGACACAATGATTCTCCCGAAAGTCAGGGGGGGTGCGGGGGTCCCAGATGCCTCTATATACCATAAGGCAGCGGTACTCGTGCGTATAGTGGATTGGTTCCACCACTCTTCCTCCAAACTTTGGGTTCAACTAGAGAAATATCTTAATGAGGCTGATCTTTGCGCCCTGCCGTGGACCCCTATGGCTGGGCGTGGGGACGGCTTATTCTCCACTGCTCTTACTCGCCAAACTCTCCAGATTTGGGACCGCATGATCTCAGCGAGTAAATTGTCTAAAATCCAGGGCCCAATGACCCCTCTCTTCGGGACTCCGGCTTTCCCCCCAGCAGCGAACAAGTTAAGATTTGGACCCTGGAGTAGGGATAGCCATAGACGTTTAGCACAGGTCTTACGCGCTGACCCATCCTTGAGAACGAACATACCCTCTCGGACGGAATTAGGGACCTCAACAATGTGGTTACAAAGGGGTCAAATAACGTCATACATACGCACTTTCTCATCCATCTCAGAGATACTGGCCGACCCATCAGACTTTGACGAACTGCTTTTACAACCAGACCCACCAATACATGTAGTATCACTGTTGTATTCCCTACTACTGAACGAATATGCCCCTGACCTTCCAACATATACACAGAAATGGGAAGCGGAGCTGCAACACTCCATCTCCCCCACTGATTGGCAAAAAAGCTTTATCCTAACGCATAGGTTTTCCCTGGCAACCAAGAACCAAGAAAAAGGGTTTAAATTATTAACGAGGTGGTACAGATGCCCAGTAGATATTAAAAAGTTTAACCCCTCTTTGACAGACGTGTGTTGGAGATGCCTGTCCCCTAGCGGGACAATGCTTCACATCTGGTGGGCTTGCCCTCCAATCTGGAAACTATGGCAAAAGGTCTTTGATCTTTACAGCAGGCTGATGGCGACATCAATCAAACCCACACCAGAGATAGCCCTATTATCTATACTCCCAGGCCCCCTCAAGTCGATTAAAAAAGATGTACTGCGCCACTTTCTGGCAGCAGTTAGGACAGTGATCCCCCGACATTGGAAAACGACAGATGTGCCTTCCTTGGGAGAATGGGTGGTTGAAGTGGACCAGATAAGAGATCTGGAGCGCCTGTTCGCGGAGGAAGTGGGAAAGGAGGAGCAGTTTACCGCCACCTGGACCTCATGGTCCATGTTTCGCTATTCTGATGAGTTTTCCCTTTGGGTCAGAGATACCCCACCCTTACCCGCCGATTAGCCATGCTGGAGTGCCTGGTGCCTCAGGTACCATCCCACACTTCTACTCACGTTCTTATTTCTGACTTTTTCTGTCTCCTCTTTGTTAAGTACTGAACCGACCACTCACATATATAGTTAAAGATCATATCTTTGGACTAGCTAAATGACTTGATTATCTATAATAGGTGAATAAAAGACTTCTACAGCAGTCTAATTCGTTGAGAGGGAACCCTCAGATAACACCAACCCGCGAAACTACAAGGTTCATTATATGTTGGCCCCCACCCGCATATTATTCCTCTCTTAGAATAAAGATTTCAATATACAATATGATATACCAGTAGTTCACCGAAAGCTGTATGTTAAAATGATCACTCCTGTTTATACATGGGTAAAGTACACCTCACTATTCTATGTATACTATATGTGTTGCCAAACTGTAAAGAATGGTATTTTTCTGTTATATTCTTTGTGTTCTTACTTTTGAAAATAAACTAAGATTGAAAACAAAAACATGATCTCAGAGCTAATTCCTTCAATTCCACAACAAGAGCTTGAAATTGATAGAGCCCACAGACTACCTAAACCGCATCATATCGCAGAGAAACTCCCGAGAGATGTCATAGCCAGAATTCATTTTTTTGGAGTAAAGGACCAACTTATGCAATACGCACGCCGCCACTCAACACACCCTGACCCTTATGCAGGTATAATCCTTTACTCGGATCTATCTCAAGCGACAATCTTAGCTCGCAAAAACCTAAACTCAATTACAAAAATCTTGCGTAACCATGGCATGATTTACAAATGGGGATTCCCCACAAAATTACTTGTGGATAACAAAGGAACCTCTTACTCAGTCAACAGCATGGAACAAGGCTTGAAAATCCTTCGCTTAAATCTGGAGAATAACAAAATGGATACTAATGAACCTGGATCATTATCCCAAGACCGGAATAAAAAAGCCTAAAAGAGCACGGTCTACAAAAGATAAGGTTCAATCCTCTTATACAATTTGGACCCCTGCAAGCACCTTCCATGTTTAATCCTCAGGATTTAAATGAAGCTCAGGGAAGCCGGATCTCGGGAAATTCTGTGTTGTTCCCGATAACCCCCTGACTAGGAGTACATGTTACTGTACACTGGAGTTGCATCACAACGCCTCTTCTTTTTTTCATGTTTTTTTTCTGTTTATGTTGAATGACCTTCCCTGTTTTGTTTTTTTTGTTTTTTGTTTGTTTTTTTTGCCTATATATTCTATTTAGAACACCACCTCCATCTACTGAAGGAAAAGTATAACTACACCGTCATGTTGCTTTTTCCATATTTCAGCAATCAACTCATATACAAGTATGATACTACACTTCAGCATCCATCCTTATATCAACAATGACTCTTAAACTTATGTCAATGAATGTGAAGGGCCTAAATAGCCCATTTAAACGGAGAGCTCTATGGTCGGACGCTATTAAATTTGGAAGCGACGTCATTTGTATACAAGAATCTCACTTTGCAAAGGATAACCCACCCAAATTTAAACACCATAAATTTCCACAAATTTTTGCTTCCAGCAATATCAAAAAAAAAAAAAAAAAAGGAGTGATTACGGCTATAAAAGACACTGTTTCCTTTCAACAAATAGGTATCAAAACAGATGCCCAAGGAAGATTCATAATTCTGGTAGCTTCAAGAGACAATACGATATACACAATTGTCAACATCTATTCCCCCAACAAAAACCCTCACCAATTTATCCAGAAAGTGATCAAGAAAGCAAAAAAAATACAGAAGGGACACTTCATTGTTTGTGGAGATTTTAATGCACCAATGGATCCGGACATGGACACATCCAAGAAAGGAAAGACTGCCAGAAGAGGACTGGCCAACATCTTCTCAGCCCAAGATATGTATGATCCCTGGAGATGCTTACACACTACAGAAAAAGACTTCACTTTTTTTTCTAACGTTCACAAGTCATATTCCAGAATAGACTATTTCATCACAGACAAAAATCTCCTCCCAAATATAACGAATGCTAACATTCACAACTTAACGTGGTCAGACCACACACCAATTACACTCGAAATACAATTCAAACCAAATCTGTCCCAATAATTACTGTACTTATGGAGGAATAACACATTTATTCTTTCTCAGGAGAAACATCAGTCTGTGATGAAAAAAAGCCTTGAGGAGTTTTTTGTATTGAATGATAATAATTCTGTCAACGACTATACATTATGGTGCTCTCACAAAGCCTATGCTAGAGGCCTTCTAAAACAAATAGCCGCCAGAGAAAAAAAAAGGTAAAAATAATAAAATAAATACATTACTAAAGATATATCCAATCTGGAAGAGTTGCATAAAAAAAACCCCAAGACAAAAATCTAGAACGCCAACTTAGTAACTTAAGAGCTGAACTCAGATCTGTACTAATTGCTGATCATGAAAAATATTTAAAAAAAATAAATTTAAAATATTACTCTCAAGGAAACAGAGCACGTAAACTGCTGGCTTCTCCACTGCGCCAACGTCAACAAAAAAATAAAATTCTTAAGTTAATCCACCACAACTCAAGCAAGGTAATACTCAATCCCCAAGAAATTGTAGATACATTTTCACAGTATTATGAGGCGTTCTACAAATTAAAAGATGATAAAAATACTCTCCAACCTGACACCATCAAAATTAAAGCATTTCTAGACAATGTCACTCTACCCTCCATTGACCCTATGTCTTTAGATCAGCTTAATAAACCAATTTCCAGTGAGGAAATTATAAAGGTCATAAATGAACTGCCAAAAAATAAAGCACCAGGAGCTGATGGCCTATCAGGAGAATATTACTTGGCCTTTAAAGACACCTTAATTCCATACCTGTCCAAAATGTTTAACCAAGGGGCAAAAACCTTTTCAAAAGAACTTCTAGAGGCCATAATAATAACATTACCAAAATCAGGAAAAGAACACCTATATCCCCCTTAAATTATAGACCCATATCTTTAATAAATTCTGATATTAAAATATATGCAAAGATTTTGGCCAATAGACTAGTTAACATAACCCCCTCATTAATTAAACCTGACCAAGTAGGCTTCGTGTCAGGGTACTCACCAGGGCCGAGATGCTGAGAGCGGCTCCCCTTGCAGCTGAGTGCGCTATACCCCTGGAGGTGGCACAGAGGGTATTGGGGCACAGAGAGGCACGGGTCGCCAGGCACTAGTAGGAGCCTGCGTGTTGAACTTCTGTCTGGTAGTAGTCCGTGCAGGGTACACCCGGACGGTGATCAGAAGAGGAATCAGACTGGGGCTCCAACACCTTGGTCCTGAAGTAGATAACTGGAACAAAGTATGTAGAGAAGCCAGGGGGTCAAACACAGCAAGCCGGTAGGAAGGAAGTCCGTTTAAACAAGCCAAGGTCATACACAGGAGAGTCCAAGACAGGCCGGGGGTCAAACACTGGAGCAGGCAGTAGCGAAGTCTTTAAAGAGAAGCCGGGGGTCAAACACTGGAGCAGACTGAAGAGGAATCCGTTAAGCAAGCCGAGGTCAAGGTGCAGGAGAAGTTCAAGGATGGTCAAGGAAATCCGGGTCACAACAGGCAGGAGTCAATAGCAGAACAAGGAACAGGAACACAGAAGCTGAAATGACAAACCAGCAATAAGCCAGAGAGCTGGGCTGCCTTTTATAGGGCTAATAGGGGAACCCACGTGTGCGGCTAAGATGCGTACGTGCTTACGCCGTTTCGCCGTCCGCTGACTTGCACGTCTATGTGTGCCGTTACGCCGTGACGCGGTCTGCTGAATCGCGTACCCGCATACGCCTATTAGCCATTCTGCCACGCAGGCGTACAGGGAAATGCCGGTACTGGCAAACAAAGTTTCTGCTATTCCTCTGACAGTGCCCCCCCCCCCCCCCCGAGGGGCAGCCTCCGGATGCCCAACCTGGCTAATATCCCTGGGTGTCGCCTGTGAAAATTCTGAACCAAACGAGGTGCGTGTATATTACTGGCAGGTTCCCAGGAGTTATCTTCCGGTGGGTACCCTTTCCATTTCACCAGATACTGAGTCTGCCTACCCCTCTTTCTACAGTCCATAATTGCTTCCACCTCAAATTCCTCTTCACCCTCTATCTCCACTGGTGGAGGTGGAGGTTCCTCCCTTCCTGAAAAAGAATTGGGAACTACTGGCTTTAGTAGGGATGCATGGAACACTGGATGGATTCTAAGAGTACTGGGTAAGGTTAGTTCGAAGGCCACAGGATTAATTACCCTTTTTACTTCAAAAGGACCAATGAATTTTGGGCCAAGTTTACGTGAGGGACAGGGTAATCTAAGATTGACAGCAGATAGCCAAACCTTATCCCCAACCTTAAATTCCGGATTGTTTCTTCTCCCTTTGTTGTAATATTCCTTATAGCTGTCTTGAGCTTCCTTCATGGCCTTTTGGATCTGTAAAAGATTAGACTGGATGAGATTTACTCGATCTTGAACTGCGGGGGTTGTGACTTCTGGAATGGAGTTTGGCAAAAAAGATGGGTGGAACCCATAGTTGGCCCAAAAAGGCGTCTGATTGGTGGCAGAGTGTGTGGCATTATTATAGGCGAACTCCGCACAGGGGAGAAGGGTTGACCAATTATCCTGAGAGCTAGAGCAGAAACAACGGAGATATTGCTCCAAGGTCTGATTTGTCCTTTCTGTTTGGCCGTTGCTTTAGGGATGGTATGCTGAAGAAAAGGAGGTTTTGATTTCCAGGGATTTACAAAGGTCTTTCCAGAATCTTGAGGTAAATTGAATTCCTCTATCAGAGGTGATGTTGTGGGGAACGCCATGGAGTCTTATTATTTCTTTAATAAAAACATTTGCTGTAGCCAAAGCAGAAGGGGTACCAATCATGGGTAGAAAGTGTGCCATCTTTGAGAGGCGATCAACCACTACTAAGATGGTGGAAAAATTTTCAGAGGGAGGTAGATCAACAATGAAGTCCAAAGAAACCTCGCTCCAAGGTCTTTCAGGGATAGATAGGGGTCTAAGGAGGCCCCAAGCTTTAGTGTTTGACCCTTTGCTGCGTTGGCAGGTAATGCAGGATTGAACGTACTTTTTACAGTCTTGCCTCCAACCCGGCCACCAGAAAGAGCGGTGAACTAATTCAGAAGTCTTCCGTACGCCGAAATGTCCTGCCATTTTGTGATCATGGAAAGTCTGTAAAATTCTAAGCCTTACAGAGGAGGGGACAAAAACCTTGTCCTGGGCCCACAGCAAACCATCTCTTTTTTCTAAGGAGGACATCTCGGATTCCGTGCATTGCCTAGAGGCCTGTTCAATAGCAGATTGAAGGTTAGGTTGAATGAGATGAAGAAAATTGTGAGAGGATAGGATGGTTTCAGGTTCTGTTGACTCATTGGCCTCTGGAAACATACGGGAAAGTGCGTCCGCCTTCCCATTTTTTGACCCAGGTCGATAAGAGATATGGAAATTGAACCTGGAGAAGAATAATGCCCATCGGGCTTGTCGGGGCCTAAGACGTTTGGCTGTTCGGAGATACTCCAGGTTCTTGTGGTCCGTGAAGATCATGATGGGCTGGGACGCACCCTCCAGTAAGTATCTCCATTCCTCAAGGGCAGTTTTTATGGCTAATAATTCCCGATCACCAACATTATAATTTTTCTCTGGAGGACTTAGTTTGCGGGAGGCAAAGGCTACTGGATGGAGAAGTGCCTTAATACCACTTCTCTGAGACAAGATGGCTCCTGTGGCGGATTCTGAGGCATCAACTTCAAGTACATAAGGTAGAGTGGGATCCGGATGCTGAAGTATGGGAGCTGACGTGAATAGATTCTTTAGTTTGGCAAAGGCATCTTGAGCTTCCTGGGACCATCGGAATTTGATTTTTTGGTGAGTTAATTGAGTGATGGGAGAGATAATTGAGGAGAACCCCCTAATAAACCTGCGATAAAAATTGGCAAAGCCAATAAATCGCTGGACTCCTTTTTTGTCTGAGGGGGCCGGCCACTCCTGGATGGCTTTAACTTTTTGTGGATCCATGGCTACCCCTTCAGTAGTGATGATGAAGCCAAGGAACTGGATGGTAGTCTTTTCAAATTCACACTTTTCTCCTTTTAAGAACAGGCCGTGTTTTCTGAGAACTGAGAGGACTTTCTTGACATGGTCTCGATGTAATTCTAAAGTGGTAGAGAAATTTAAAATATCGTCAAGATAGACAATGACAAAGTTATCTAGGAATTCCCGGAAAATATCATTGACTAGATGCTGGAATGTAGCTGGGGCATTACAGAGCCCAAACGGCATCACCAGATACTCAAAGTGACCGAATCTGGACCTGAAGGCTGTCTTCCATTCGTCCCCAGCACGTATCTGAACAAGATTGTATGCCCCTCATAAATCCAATTTGGTAAATATTTGGGCAGATCGAAACTGCTGGAACAGTTCAGGAATGAGGGGAAGTGGGTATCGATTTTTGATGGTGATTTTATTAAGTTCTCTATAGTCTATGCATGGTCTGAGAGATCCATCCTTTTTCTCGACAAAAAAGATACCAGCCCCTGCTGGGGAGGAAGAAGGACGAATAAATCCTTTTTCAAGGTTTTCATCAATGTAGAGGCGGAGAGCTTCCAACTCGGTCTCCGACAAGGGAAAAATTCGGCCAAACGGAATCTCGGAGCCGGGCAACAGATCGATGGGGCAATCATAATGCCGATGAGGTGGTAAACTATCGGCCTTCTTCTTATCAAAAACGTCCAGGAATTCGTAATATGCTGCAGGGACATGTGTAAGCGTATCTGGCACTGGTTGTATGGTCAAACAGGGGACAGTCTTATTGGAGGTTGGCACAAAACAATGCTGGGAGCAGTATGCTGAAGAGAAGAGAATTTTTTTTTTACTCCAAAGGATCTGAGGGTCGTGTGCCATTAGCCACGGGAACCCCAAGATAATGGGAAACATGGGTGAGTTGATGATGTTGAAGCAAAGAAATTCCTGATGACCAGAGTCTGTAGAGACAAGAGTGGGCTTGGTTTCTTGAGTGATGGGTCCTGAGTTGGGTAGAGACCCATCTGCCAGGAAATCTGAAGGAGCTGTTCTTTATCTTGAAGAGGGATGTGCAGACTTTGGGCAAGAGATGCATCCAGGAAACAGCTGCATGCTCCGGAGTCAACGATAGCCAGCAGTCGAATTCCCTCTTCCGCCACCTGTAATGAAACCGGTAGGATAAGGTGAGACTGGGTTGAGTCAGCAACTTGAAAGTTCATAGCGTGCCGTAAGCGGTACTTACTGGGTCTCACAGGGCAGTTACGAAGGAAATGGCCAGCTTCTCCGCAGTAGAGGCAAAGATTGGCTTGACGCCGTCTCAGTCTCTCATCAGGAGTGAGTGGGGACCGGACCAGTCCCAGTTGCATGGGCTCACTGTCAGCAGAAGCTGAGGGACCCGCGATAGGCACAGGAACCGGAGGGACCCGGGGTAACATCCAGGTAGGCCGGGAAGACTGGAAGCGTTCAGAGCGACGCTCCCGCAGGCGTCTGTCGAGCTTCGTGGCGAGTTGGATCAGATTTTCCAAAGAGTCAGGGGTATCCACTCGTGCCAATTCGTCTTTAAGTGTTTCGGAGAGGCCCTGACGGTACTGGTATTTAAGGGCGGCCTCATTCCAGGTGGTGTCTCCAGACCATTTACGAAATTCCACGGTGTAATCCTCTACTGGTCTTTTTCCTTGGGTAAGGGTGTGCAGAATGGATTCAGCAGTAGCTGTGCGTTGCGGATCATCATATAACTGAGCCATAACGGCAAAGAAAGTTTCAACTGAGTCTAATAAAGAACTCTTCTGTTCAAGAAGATTATGAGCCCAAGATTGTGGTTCTTCAGATAGTAGTGAAATAACGAATCCCACTTTTATGGATTCTGCATGGAAAGTCCTGGGTTGAAGAGCTAGATACAGTAGGCAAGCATTTTTGAAAGCTCTAAATTTCTTCCGGTTTCCAGAAAAACGTTCCGGAGTGGGGACTCTGGGTTCAGGGAGAGTCGTTACAACTGAAGATGCTGGGGTGACTTGACCTTGGGGAGAGGCCACCCCGCTGGCTGAGGCTGCATCTGAAGGAGCTGGAGCAGACATCAGGTGCTGGAGACGACCCTCAATTTGGAAGTAGCCATCTTGGAGTCTTTGGACAGCCTGAGTAAGAGCTGTCACCTGCTGGCAGAGTGCCTCAAGGGGAGAACCAGCTCTGTCGGCCTCTGACATGGCTGGTTTGTACTGTCAGGGTACTCACCAGGGCCGAGATGCTGAGAGCGGCTCCCCTTGCAGCTGAGTGCGCTATACCCCTGGAGGTGGCACAGAGGGTATCGGGCACAGAGAGGCACGGGTCGCCAGGCACTAGTAGGAGCCTGCGTGTTGAACTTCTGTCTGGTAGTAGTCCGTGCAGGGTACACCCGGACGGTGATCAGCAGAGGAATCAGACTGGGGCTCCAACACCTTGGTCCTGAAGTAGATAACTGGAACAAAGTATGTAGAGAAGCCAGGGGGTCAAACACAGGAAGCCGGTAGGAAGGAAGTCCGTTTAAACAAGCCAAGGTCATACACAGGAATCAATCAATAGGAGAGTCCAAGACAGGCCGGGGGTCAAACACTGGAGCAGGCAGTAGCGAAGTCTTTAAAGAGAAGCCGGGGGTCAAACACTGGAGCAGACTGAAGAGGAATCCGTTAAGCAAGCCGAGGTCAAGGTGCAGGAGAAGTTCAAGGATGGTCAAGGAAATCCGGGTCACAACAGGCAGGAGTCAATAGCAGAACAAGGAACAGGAACACAGAAGCTGAAATGACAAACCAGCAATAAGCCAGAGAGCTGGGCTGCCTTTTATAGGGCTAATAGGGGAACCCACGTGTGCGGCTAAGATGCGTACGTGCGTACGTGCTTACGCCGTTTCGCCGTCCGCTGACTTGCGCGTCTATGTGTGCTGTTACGCCGTGACGCGGTCTGCTGAATCGCGTACCCGCATACGCCTATTAGCCATTCTGCCACGCAGGCGTACAGGGAAATGCCGGTACTGGCAAACAAAGTTTCTGCTATTCCTCTGACACTTCGTCAAAGGTAAGCAAGCACCCGATAGCACCAGAAGGATGTTAAACATTATCAACATAATATCTCCACTAATATTCTCCCTAGCGATCAAACCTTTAGCGGAATACATACGCTCTTCCCCAGATATCAAAGGTATTACCATTGGCCAAGATGAACATAAATTAGGCTTATTTGCTGATGACATTATACTGACATTAAATAAGCCTGAGATATCTTTACCATCAGTAATTACAGCACTAGAAAAATTCAAGGAGGTGTCATACTACAAAATCATTCAAAATAAATGTTATATCCTACCTATGAATATACCTGCTACAACAATTAACAACTTAAGTACAAAACATGCATTCAATTGGGACCTCGATAACATATTTAGGGATACAACTCGCCTTTCCACCAATAAAAATATATGACGTAAATTTCCTTCCCCTCTTAGAACAAATTAACCAAGACCTAATAAATATACAGAAAACCCATTTATCCTGGGTCGGTAAAATAGATGCATTCAAGATGCAAACTGAAAGGTTATGCTAAGCATCCATCTTGTTCTGTCAGCCATCTTAATATTCACAAGTTTCCATTTTACAATATGTACAGTTTGAGTATCTCTTTAGCTTTCCAGAAGTCTTTATCAGCATGAATTCTTGTAAATGAACTGTTTCACACATTTCTTATCTAAATTCCTTATTCCCTTGTAGTCAGCAGCCTGAGAACAAAGAACAAAGGCTACTTGTTTTAACCAGCTGTAACTGCTTATGAAATTAATATCTAGCGCGCATGTTTCTTCTGAATATTCTGTGTGATTTGTAATTTGCTATAAAAGATGCCAAGACACGCACCAATACAGACAATTCCCAAAACATAATTATTGAATGCGTGTCGTTCTTAGGACTTGGCTCCAGATATATCTGAAATTGCATAATACATCGATCCGAGGTCTGAGAGGTTAAGGGACTACCCTAGACACAGGATTAAGCCTTACACAAACCTTACCAAAAATTCCATACTATATTAGATGCCTCTCTGTCCCAATACCTGCCAAATTTTTCACGCAATTGAATACTAAGCTTAAACAATTTATATGGAATAAAAAGAAACCCAGAGTCGCATTTTTAATTCTAACCACCATTAAAACTTATGGAGGAATTAATCTACCAGACGTTAGCAATTACTATTATGCATTCATTTTAGACCAGATGAAATATTGGTTCTCCCCAGAGAAAGATAAGCTGTGGCTAAACATAGAACAAGAATCTACTAAAAATTTTGACTTAGCCCTAGCAATAGCCAATGCCATACTTCCTAAGATAATCACTCCCAATCTACTAAGTACTAAAGCTACAATATTTGCTTGGAAACATATACTTTCTAAAACTAGACATATAGAAAAAAAATCCAAAATATGTCTTCCTACAGAAGTTATTAACTACTGTAGAATTTGTTTATCAGTGGACGAATGGATCAAACAGGGATACCGATTACATGAAAATTATAAATTATAAGGATGTTATTATGAGTAAGCTTGGAAAGTGTAAACGTTTAAAGGATTTCAATCCTAATAACTTGATAGAATTTCCATCGATAATATGGGAATATTAGTGAGTATGTGTGAGTGCGCTGCCCCCTTTTCTGTATATATCACCACCTGTATTCCTTACCAACTACCAATGATCAATATTCCACGTGCATATATTTAAACTATAGATCAATAAATCATATGTATAACAAAAAATCATATATATAACAAGAAAAGTCCTTCAAACATGTAGCAAATTCTTGTGTCCTTTAAAGTGACTGGCGTGCTCCTATGTTACTTCAATATGTGACTGAGTGGGACCCTCCACCATTCAGATTGGCCACTCACCAGATGTTTCACTAGGGGTACGCCTTTGGTTCATTCAGGGATAACCATTCCACACAGGTACCACTTCTCACCAGTACACAACTTGTGTTCTAATACTCCTCATAGGAAAGCATAGGAACAGAAGGCGATCATAGCGCAATATGTTTAAACCATTTATTTTAAAAGATATCAAAGGTTAAAATCACTCACATTTAAAAGTGCCCTTTTGCCGGCACGAAGCTTTTCCAGCAGTTACGGACGAGCGTCTAATAGCATGGTTCGCCTGGTACTGTAAGCGGTCTCCACGCTTGGCTTGCACTCCAAGCCTCGTTTCCGTTTTCGTCCGGTCACGTGATGCGTGAAAATCTCCCAGCAGCCTCTACGCGTTTCGCATCATCAAATGCGTCATCAGGAAGCTGCCGTTTGATTGGTGCCCTTTCTATTTATACTATGTGTGGCCGGAAGTGTGCATTCCGCCATTTTAACTAAGGTGATGCTCCCATCTGTAACTTCCTTTCTGTTATCGCCATTTTGACTAAGGGTTTTTCCCTTTTGTTTAATACACGCTTATATCACTAATTCCCCTTTACATTTTCTTAGTTTATATTCCGATTGATGGGGATGTTAGCCCATCTATATCTGCTGGAGAGGCTTTTACAATGTCTTAAACACATTACACATTTTTTAAAATATTGAACCTTCTGCCCATTCTGCCCTAGCCGTTCGTCCATGTACAATATGGGACAGCAAAAAAACCCATTCTTTGCAATAATCTTCAAACAGATATTCTAAAACCATATATACTTTATCTGTATGACCCCTATCTCTATACTTTTCTATGTATAAAACTTTTTTATGTGATAAAAAATCAAATAGATCAAAAAATACAAATGTAAAAAATGAAAAACATATCAAAATGAAAAAAATGAAAAAAATATATATAATAAATGGAAAAATAATACATGAAAAAAATATGAAAATAAAAATAAAATAAATAAAATGAAATAAAAAATGAATAATAAGAAATAAAATAAATAAAAACTAAAAAATAAAATATAAAAAATAAAAAATAAAAATTAGAATTTAAAATTTAAAAATAAAATAAAAATAAAAAATAAAAAATAAAAATAAAATTAAAAATAAAAATGAAAAATAAATAAAAATAAAAATAAATATAAAAATAAAATGTATTTCTATACTAGTTAGTAATTTTCTAGATAGCAGTTGATGTCAAGTTCCACGTTCATCCCTTTTGGTTTCATAGTTTCCATTTTAAATATCCAATGGGTTTCATTTCTTGATACCTCCCTTCTCATATTAGTGTTTCTCCAATCTTTTTCTATTCTATCTATTCCATAGAATTTTAAATGTTGGGGGTTTCTGCCATGTACATCCCTGAAGTGTTTAGATACACTATGGTGTTTAAATCCTTTTTTGATATTTCTAACATGTTCTCCTACTCTCACCGATAGGGCTCTCGTTGTTCTACCCACGTATTGCAGCCCACAACTGCACTCCAATACGTAGGTAACATGTGTGCTAGCACATGTTATGAGCTTATCGATTTTAAAGGTTTGCTTGTTGCTGCTTGATACAAAATTAGTTGTTTTTCTATCACTTTTATTGGTAGACTTGCACGCTTTACATTTTCCACACCTGAAAAAACCCTCCTGCTCAAAAAAGGTTGTCATCCTTTTAGGGGGGTCTGGTACATTTTTTACTATTTTATCCCTAATCCTTCTAGCTCTTCTATATACGAACGCTGGTTTGTTTGGCAGGACCTTGCTCAACTGTGGATCATTACTGATTATGGGCCAATGTTTTGTTATAATTTTTTCTAATGTTTTATATTGTTTGTTGAATGCTGTTATAAATGGTACTTTATCCTTATGGTTATGATTTCTAATTTTATTGGTTAGTGTTAGCTCTCTATCCATATTGGCTATTTTAAGACGCGTATCCTCCAGTGTGTCTTTGTGGTACCCCTTATCTATAAATCTCTTAATTAATATATCTGTCTGTTGAAAATAATCCTCTATTTGGTCACAGTTTCGTCTTATCCTAATAAACTGGCTTTTTGGGATTGCTTTTTTCCAATGGGGGTGGTGACAACTCCCCATCGGAATGTAACCATTCCGATCCGTATCTTTGAAGTGTGTTCTAGTTCCCAATTTGTTTTGGTTCTTATAAATTTCTAAATCCAAAAAATTAATTTTTTGTTGGTGTACTGTAGCTGTAAATTTAATATCATATTTATTATGGCCAATATGTTGGATAAATGCTTCCAGTTGTTGTTGGCTGCCCTTCCACACTATCAAAATGTCATCTATAAATCGTTTGTATAACAGCAGGTGTGGCCAGCATCTTCCAAAAATCTCTTCTTCCTCCCATTTACTGAGGAAGATGTTGGCCACACTTGGTGCATACTTGTTGCCCATCCCTACCCCCTTTATCTGCCTATAGTAATTATGGTTGTGCCAGAAGAAGTTATTCCCCATGGCCATCCTTAATCCCTCCAGTATAAACCTTCTTTGTTTCAATTTTAGGTCCGATAATTTCTTCATTCCCCATGCTACAGCTGCCAGAGCGTCCGTTTGTTTTATGTTGGTGTACAACGACTCCACATCCATTGTTACCAATAGTGTGGATTCGTCCACCTGTAAATTCTTTAGGTTGTTAATTACGTCCTTACTATCCTTGAGGAATGCCTTGCCCTCTCCCGCTATAGGTTGGAGGAATATATCCAAATACTCCCCCAATCTTGAATATACTGATTCTATGCCACTAATTATAGGCCTTCCTGGTGGTCTAGTTTTGTTCTTATGGATTTTAGGGACCTGGTATATTACTGGTATCCTTGGTGCTTCTGTCAACAAATATCTACCTTCTTTTTTATTTATAATATTGTCGGCTATGCCCTTATTTAAATACTCTTTTAACTTCTTCTTTAATTCTCTATTGGGATTCTTTTTCAGGGGTTGGTATGTGCTTATATCTTTAACTAGTCTCTCCAATTCTGCATGGTAGTCCTGTTTGGTTAATATCACTACCCCTCCCCCTTTATCCGCTGGCCTAATTACTATGTTTTTCCTTTTTTCTAGTTTCTTCAGTCCTTGCCATACTCTGTCTTTATTACACTTTACCGGTTTAATGTTTCTCAGTTCCTTCTCTACTATTCTTTTAAACACCTCGATGTGTTGATTGGTGTTCGACCTAGGGTTGAACGTGGACCTGTTCCTCAACTGGCTATGTGTGTATTCCATTTCATTAGTTTGATGTTGGGGTTCTCCTTTCTCTAAATAATATTTTTTTAGATTTAGTTTCCGAATAAACTTTTGCAAATCAATGAATGCTTCGAATTGATTAAAAGTTGCACTGGGTGCATACTTGATGCCCCTATCTAATACCAACAGTTCCTCATGGGTAAATGTTATGTCTGTTAGGTTAAAAATCCCCTCTCCTAATTTACTCTTTTTCTTTTTGCCTCCCCCTCTGCAGCCTCTTTTTCTCTTTGATTTACACTGCCTCCAGTTTCCTGGGGGTTCCTGTTCCAGCCCCCCCTGCTGGTTTGGAATACTGGCATGGGTGGTTTGTAGGGTTCCCTCCAATCCCGCCATTCCCCCTGCCACATGGGTGGACCGTAATTCGGGCCATAATTATAATAGCCCCTCCCCCTCCCCCTATAACCTCCTCTCCAAGGTCTGGGATATGATCCCATCGGGGGTTGGTAGGGGGCCGTATATGTGCTGTTGTTCCCTTGGTCGGGTTTCTGGGTATTTATTTTCTTCTGATTATCATACGGGGTTTGTACTGTTGCTCCAGTGTCTTTTCTAGTCAAGTTGGCGATAGGGGTCCCTGATATTCTACTCGTTCCTACATCTGCAAGCATATCCCCGATGTTAACCTCCTCATCCAGGGACGTGTTCGCAGAGTTGATGGGTTTTTCCTCCTCCTGCCACTTGTATACTTTTCCCTCTGCGTAATCCTTTTTGTCCCTTTGGTACTTTTTAACCTTCTTATTTTTTACTTCATTGTCCAATTTAGCTAGGAATTCTTGTAATTTAGCCGCCCTCGTTTTGTACTCATTTGTTTCAACATGGGGTAACATATTATCTCTAATTGTACCTATGGTGGATTCTACTTTTTTTAATTTGATTCTTCTCCTTTCAATGATCATGTCTAGCAGTCTATTTTCACAGCCATTAAAAAAATCAAACCAAGTCCTTGATAGGTTTTCATCTGTTATACCATCATTGGGACCTAGGTCCCATCTTAACCTCCTAGGGGTGATTTTTGCCTCTCTGTATTGATCTAATGTATTAATATCCCACCAAATCCTAATTTGTTTGTCCATAGCATACCCATGAGGAACTGTTGGTATTAGATAGGGGCATCAAGTATGCACCCAGTGCAACCTTTAATCAATTCGAAGCATTCATTGATTTGCAAAAGTTTATTCGGAAACTAAATCTAAAAAAATATTATTTAGAGAAAGGAGAACCCCAACATCAAACTAATGAAATGGAATACACACATAGCCAGTTGAGGAACAGGTCCACGTTCAACCCTAGGTCGAACACCAATCAACACATCGAGGTGTTTAAAAGAATAGTAGAGAAGGAACTGAGAAACATTAAACCGGTAAAGTGTAATAAAGACAGAGTATGGCAAGGACTGAAGAAACTAGAAAAAAGGAAAAACATAGTAATTAGGCCAGCGGATAAAGGGGGAGGGGTAGTGATATTAACCAAACAGGACTACCATGCAGAATTGGAGAGACTAGTTAAAGATATAAGCACATACCAACCCCTGAAAAAGAATCCCAATAGAGAATTAAAGAAGAAGTTAAAAGAGTATTTAAATAAGGGCATAGCCGACAATATTATAAATAAAAAAGAAGGTAGATATTTGTTGACAGAAGCACCAAGGATACCAGTAATATACCAGGTCCCTAAAATCCATAAGAACAAAACTAGACCACCAGGAAGGCCTATAATTAGTGGCATAGAATCAGTATATTCAAGATTGGGGGAGTATTTGGATATATTCCTCCAACCTATAGCGGGAGAGGGCAAGGCATTCCTCAAGGATAGTAAGGACGTAATTAACAACCTAAAGAATTTACAGGTGGACGAATCCACACTATTGGTAACAATGGATGTGGAGTCGTTGTACACCAACATAAAACAAACGGACGCTCTGGCAGCTGTAGCATGGGGAATGAAGAAATTATCGGACCTAAAATTGAAACAAAGAAGGTTTATACTGGAGGGATTAAGGATGGCCATGGGGAATAACTTCTTCTGGCACAACCATAACTACTATAGGCAGATAAAGGGAGTAGGGATGGGCAACAAGTATGCACCAAGTGTGGCCAACATCTTCCTCAGTAAATGGGAGGAAGAAGAGATTTTTGGAAGATGCTGGCCACACCTGCTGTTATACAAACGATTTATAGATGACATTTTGATAGTGTGGAAGGGCAGCCAACAACAACTGGAAGCATTTATCCAACATATTGGCCATAATAAATATGATATTAAATTTACAGCTACAGTACACCAACAAAAAATTAATTTTTTGGATTTAGAAATTTATAAGAACCAAAACAAATTGGGAACTAGAACACACTTCAAAGATACGGATCGGAATGGTTACATTCCGATGGGGAGTTGTCACCACCCCCATTGGAAAAAAGCAATCCCAAAAAGCCAGTTTATTAGGATAAGACGAAACTGTGACCAAATAGAGGATTATTTTCAACAGACAGATATATTAATTAAGAGATTTATAGATAAGGGGTACCACAAAGACACACTGGAGGATACGCGTCTTAAAATAGCCAATATGGATAGAGAGCTAACACTAACCAATAAAATTAGAAATCATAACCATAAGGATAAAGTACCATTTATAACAGCATTCAACAAACAATATAAAACATTAGAAAAAATTATAACAAAACATTGGCCCATAATCAGTAATGATCCACAGTTGAGCAAGGTCCTGCCAAACAAACCAGCGTTCGTATATAGAAGAGCTAGAAGGATTAGGGATAAAATAGTAAAAAATGTACCAGACCCCCCTAAAAGGATGACAACCTTTTTTGAGCAGGAGGGTTTTTTCAGGTGTGGAAAATGTAAAGCGTGCAGGTCTACCAATAAAGGTGATAGAAAAACAACTAATTTTGTATCAAGCAGCAACAAGCAAACCTTTAAAATTGATAAGCTCATAACATGTGCTAGCACACATGTTACCTACGTATTGGAGTGCAGTTGTGGGCTGCAATACGTGGGTAGAACAACGAGAGCCCTATCGGTGAGAGTAGGAGAACATGTTAGAAATATCAAAAAAGGATTTAAACACCATAGTGTATCTAAACACTTCAGGGATGTACATGGCAGAAACCCCCAACATTTAAAATTCTATGGAATAGATAGAATAGAAAAAGATTGGAGAAACACTAATATGAGAAGGGAGGTATCAAGAAATGAAACCCATTGGATATTTAAAATGGAAACTATGAAACCAAAAGGGATGAACGTGGAACTTGACATCAACTGCTATCTAGAAAATTACTAACTAGTATAGAAATACATTTTATTTTTATATTTATTTTTATTTTTATTTTTATTTATTTTTCATTTTTATTTTTAATTTTATTTTTATTTTTTATTTTTATTTTTTATTTTTATTTTATTTTTAAATTTTAAATTCTAATTTTTATTTTTTATTTTTTATATTTTATTTTTTAGTTTTTATTTATTTTATTTCTTATTATTCATTTTTTATTTCATTTTATTTATTTTATTTTTATTTTCATATTTTTTTCATGTATTATTTTTCCATTTATTATATATATTTTTTTCATTTTTTTCATTTTGATATGTTTTTCATTTTTTACATTTGTATTTTTTGATCTATTTGATTTTTTATCACATAAAAAAGTTTTATACATAGAAAAGTATAGAGATAGGGGTCATACAGATAAAGTATATATGGTTTTAGAATATCTGTTTGAAGATTATTGCAAAGAATGGGTTTTTTTGCTGTCCCATATTGTACATGGACGAACGGCTAGGGCAGAATGGGCAGAAGGTTCAATATTTTAAAAAATGTGTAATGTGTTTAAGACATTGTAAAAGCCTCTCCAGCAGATATAGATGGGCTAACATCCCCATCAATCGGAATATAAACTAAGAAAATGTAAAGGGGAATTAGTGATATAAGCGTGTATTAAACAAAAGGGAAAAACCCTTAGTCAAAATGGCGATAACAGAAAGGAAGTTACAGATGGGAGCATCACCTTAGTTAAAATGGCGGAATGCACACTTCCGGCCACACATAGTATAAATAGAAAGGGCACCAATCAAACGGCAGCTTCCTGATGACGCATTTGATGATGCGAAACGCGTAGAGGCTGCTGGGAGATTTTCACGCATCACGTGACCGGACGAAAACGGAAACGAGGCTTGGAGTGCAAGCCAAGCGTGGAGACCGCTTACAGTACCAGGCGAACCATGCTATTAGACGCTCGTCCGTAACTGCTGGAAAAGCTTCGTGCCGGCAAAAGGGCACTTTTAAATGTGAGTGATTTTAACCTTTGATATCTTTTAAAATAAATGGTTTAAACATATTGCGCTATGATCGCCTTCTGTTCCTATGCTTTCCTATGAGGAGTATTAGAACACAAGTTGTGTACTGGTGAGAAGTGGTACCTGTGTGGAATGGTTATCCCTGAATGAACCAAAGGCGTACCCCTAGTGAAACATCTGGTGAGTGGCCAATCTGAATGGTGGAGGGTCCCACTCAGTCACATATTGAAGTAACATAGGAGCACGCCAGTCACTTTAAAGGACACAAGAATTTGCTACATGTTTGAAGGACTTTTCTTGTTATATATATGATTTTTTGTTATACATATGATTTATTGATCTATAGTTTAAATATATGCACGTGGAATATTGATCATTGGTAGTTGGTAAGGAATACAGGTGGTGATATATACAGAAAAGGGGGCAGCGCACTCACACATACTCACTAATATTTTTACCCATCTAAATGAAGGGTCGTTTTTGAGTGCAGCATACCTAATACTTGGTACATAGTAAAACAAAATAAAGTTTGGTTTTGCGCCGGTGACACGCACATAGATATTCACGATAATATGGGAATATTTATCTCACCAAAAGACCATATTAGGAAAGGCATATCCTTCTTCTATGATATGCTATCCTCCCAAGCAGATAATAAAAATGCTCATATGTTGAAATGGGAGAGAGATTTAGAGCAAAACTTCTCGAGACCAGTGGAAAAAATCATTCCAAATAATTAACAAATCATCATTGTGTATCGAACACTGGGACAATGCTCAAAAAATAACTAACAGGTAGTATTTAACCCCTTATAAATTATCCAAAATCTATCCATCCACATCCGACATCTGTTGGAGGTGTAATGAGCATACTGGAAATCTTATACACACTCTCTGGAATTGTAAAACCCTGAAAAGCTTTTGGAACTCAATTTCATCCTTCATAGCAGATATTACAGGAAACCTCTCCACGCTTACTCCTTCGTCAGCCTTATTAGGTATAGACCTTGAGAAATATCCCACTACACATAGAATTATTGTGCTCCACATTTTAATAGCCTCAAGACTCACAGTAGCTAACTTCTGGAAATCTACGGAAGCACCCAATCTATCTACTGTCATAACCAGAATATCCAAGCACAATTTGAATTATTGCTTGCTTATGAAAACCACTCCATCACTACCTTTAGTAGAAAGTTGAAAATGTGGTTATCCCACCCTAGAGCCTACAATTACTTAAAAGAATGTAAAATTTTAATTTATCCTACAGCCTGAAATACTTTGATCAATCAATTAAGCAATATTCCGACGTAGAACACTATTTCTGATATCCTTTATTTTCTGGTTATCCTTTATTTTAATTTCCCCCTTCCCAATATTATTTCCCTACCTAAAGTTTGTATAGGCTGAATCATAGTTTAACGTGGTGACCTCCCAGACCTACAGTTTGAACCCATTAGGGGTAGGCTGGACTAGGCCATCAAGGCTTGAACAAATTCTATACTATATGTCTTCACAGTTTTATTGTATTACAAATGTTGTGTAATATATGCAGCAACTTTAATTGTTATGTTCTTAATTGATAAAATAAAAATTTATTGATAAAAAAAAAATTCAAAAATCTGAAAAAAAGAAAGAAAATCAGTAAAATGCGAAATAATAACTTACTAATAATAACTATTAAATTATAGGTATTGGAATTTCCTTTCAAAATTGGCTATTTGTGAACGTAATAAATACAAATTTATCTGAAGTTACGAATTATCTGAAATCACGAATGCCGCATCTAAACAAATGGAATGGAACAAATTAATAATAAATAATAATAATAAAAAAGGTTTTATTATTAATATTGTTATTTATTATTATTAGATCGTTGCGTTCCATTCGTTATTTCAGATAATTCGTAACTTCGGATAAATTCGTACTCGTTACGTTCAATAACAGCCAAATTTGAAAGGATATTCCAATACCTATAATTTAATATTTATTATTAGTTATTATTTCAGATTTTCGAATTTTCAGTTTTTGCATTCTTTTGAATTTTCAGATTTTCATTCTTATTTTTGGATTTTCAAATTTCCAAATTTTTGAATTTTCAAATTTATGAAATTTCGAATTTCCTAATTTAGAATTTTTGAATTTCTGAAATGTTCCAATTTCCGAAATTTTGCAATTTCCGAATTTTCTGAATTTTTGGAAATTTGGAAATTCGGAAATTCGGAAATTCGAAATTCTGAAATTTCGGAATTAACGAAATTGTCAAAATTCGTTAAACGAATTGCACATGTCTAGTTGGTAAGAGGACTTTGCTAAGCAATAGATGCAACCATTGAATTTGATACTGCTGATACTCATTTGAGTTAAAGGACACGTGCACTTTCAGTTATCATTTATTTAGATAATGGGTTCCTGTTTTGTTCACCACAACAGATTCTGCAGTTTCAAATTTATAAAAAAAAAAAAGAGTTGGCCAATGGAGAATTTCCAATCAGATGCTTGCTTGGATGATTAGTTGCTATTGGCCACAGAGTTTAGATAAAGAGCTATCCAGAGAAATGTCTCATCCTTCAGTCTAAAAAGCAATTTAAAATTTACATTTAACCATTTTTTTTTAAATAAAGTTGGGAAGGGGTAAAACTCGTCGGATTATTTTTTAGCTGTTTGTATCCTGTTAAGGAGGATCCACCTGTCCTGGGGGTGCAACAGGCAATAAGAGGAAATTGCTCCAAAGTGAAGAGAATTCCCAGAGAGTAGCCACCAGAACATGTGTTCTAATTAGAGGGGTTCTCCCCACCTCCTCCACTGGTGACAACTATAACATTTGGGATTTTCCATCAATTTCTGTCATGCTGATAATGGTCACCAGGAAAAACAAAAAAAATGTGTATCTTCCCAAGTTTCCCAAAAATAGGTAAAATATAATTTGTGTTCCATGTAGATGGCATTGAATAACCCCCTCCTTTTTTTACTGCTGTATATGATTTGGAATATTTTGATCTTAGCTAGTATGTTGCGATATGTTTTTTGGTGCATTGTTAAACATTCATTTTTCGTCTTGTTTTCTTTTTTCGTTACAAGGTGACTTGGCGCTGCAGCAGTGCATGCTTGGAATGGAGTTTTCTGGCCGTGACCCTGCTGGCAAAAGAGTCATGGGGCTTCTTCCAGCTAAAGGTCTTGCTACCGCTGTGGATGCTGATCAGCGCTTCTTGTGGAATGTTCCTGAGAACTGGTAAATAAAACCAATGTATAATGTAGATCAGTGATGGCCAACCTTGGCACCCCAGATGTTTTGAAACTACATTTCCCATGATGCTCAGCTATACTGCAGAGTGCATGAGCATCATGGGAAATGTAGTTCCAAAACATCTGGGGTGCCAAGGTTCGCCATCACTGATGTAGATAGTTGTAGGGCAAGGTAACAGGTTCACTTGATTGCACTCCTGAACCCTCCCTCCCCTTCTTCCCCTGCTACTAATTCCTACCTTCTGCAACCCAGTTGTCCTCAGAGCCAAGTGAAGTGCCCAGTACCAACACCAAGCCTAGGTAATGTCACATGGGCTGCCCTTTACTTTGCCCCAAATTATCAAAAGGTTTATTTTTAAAGGATCAATCTGCACAAAACGGATAACTTTATTTTGTATAGATGCTGGTGGATTAAAATGCAAAGATTTGCACTATATGGCCAAAGCTTTGTGGACACCAGACCGTCAAACTAATACGAGCTTGTTGAACATCCCATTCCAAAACCATGGACATCGATAAGGCCTAGGGTCTCCTTTGGGGCTATAACAGCCTCATTTCTTCTGGGAAGGCTTTCCACAATATTTTGGAGTATATCTGTGGGAGTTTGAGCCCATTCAACCAAAAACTATCTGTGAGGTCAAGTATCAATGTTGGATGAGAAGACCAGGCTTGAAATCCATTGTTTACTACATCTCAAAGGTGTTCAGTTGGGTTGAGGTCAGGGCTCTGTGAAGGCCACTAGAGTTTCCCCACACCGAGCCTATCAAACCATGTCTTTTAGGAGCCGGCTTTGTACACAGGTGTACAGTCCTAGGGCCTCCCTCAAACAGTCACCACAGGGTTGGCTAAGATATCTAGAATGTCTTTGTATGCTGTGGTATTAACATCTGAACTTAATAATTTGTAGAGTTGTCTACATCCACTTGGCCATATAAGCTTTTATACAAGCTGCTTCGTTTCTTTTCTGCTATTGTAATTGGTTAATGCGTAACTGTTTTTTTTTTTTTTTTCCTTGTCTGTGGTTGCACTTTTTTAGGATTTGCCATCTCTGAGGCCTGTGCATGTATACATATTACGTGTGTGTGTATACATATTAGCATACATAAGAGTACTCAGAATACATATTTTACATACAGTATATACATACTAGAGTACATAAGAGTACTCAGAATCCAGCACTGTAAACACTAATACAAGGCATCCCTCTTCTCTTGCAGGTCATTGGCTGATGCCGCCACGGTGCCAGTGGTCTATGCTACAGCTTACTATGCACTGGTTGTACGAGGACGTTTACGGAAAGGTGAAAGTGTTCTCATCCACTCTGGATCAGGGGGGGTCGGTCAGGCAGCTATTGCTATATGTCTTAGCATGGGGTGCCAAGTGTTCACAACAGTGGGTAAGTTCTCTTGAATTATATATTTTTCTAATTTAGTTTTTGCATGCATGGATATACTGTGTGCACCTAGTACCATTCTATGAAAATATATCTCTGTAGAGAAATATGTAGGTGTTGGCCATCTGCAATCACATTTCCACTGTTTTCTATCAGGATTTAAAGCCAAAACTCTTTATTTAATTTTGGGTTGACCGGAATTTTTTTTCCCTTCAGCATGGGCACACAATCGCATACTTGCAGTATTGTTAAAATAGTAATACAAAATAGTACACAGATTCCAGCTCTAGTTTCTAAAATCACTACAGCAGCGCTATTGTCATAATAGATTATGGCCATAGGTTCAGTTGATAGATGGTGAATAAAGTCTCAGAAGATACAGGAGTGATGATCCTATGATAACAAAACAATAGTGCACCTCACACCAAAGTCTGTGCGCCACACTCCCCTTTGGGGTTCACACTCACCAGAGAGATGGACACATCAGGCATTGATTTGTATGGGCAATCGTCAGCCTCAGTATCATGGAAGGGGTCACATTTTGTCCTGTGATATCCATCGGTACTCGGATAGAAGAGAGTCTCAAATATCGTGATATTGTTTCAACTCGCGTTTATTAAAGTGTTCAATCAATACATCCCATCCATTTCCATCAATAAAAGTGCATATGAGGTAAACTTTAAAATGATCCGCGTTTAACACGACCCAGGTAGTCTAATGCCGCGTACACACGAGCGGACTTTTTGACCGGACCGAGTCCGGTGGACAATTCGACCGTGTGTGGGCTTCATCGGACCTGCAGCGGACTTTTTCGGTTGAAAATCTGACGGACTTTAGATTTGGAACATGTTTCAAATCTTTCAGACGGACTCAAGTCCGGTCGAAAAGTCCGCTCGTCTGTATGCTAGTCCGACGGATGAAAACCGACGCTATTGGCTACTGGCTATCAACTTCCTTATTTTAGTCTGGTCGTACGTCATCACGTAGGAATCCGTCAGACTATGGTGTGATCGTGAGTAGGCAAGTCCGTTTGTTCAAAAAGTCCGTCGGAAGTCCGCCGAAAGTCCGTCGGATAGACTGTCGGACCAGTCCGGTCGAAAAGTCCACTTGTGTGTTTGCGGCATTAGACTCACACAATAGGAAGGCAGCGTCCACCACTTACTTCCTGGTTCATCACTTCCTGTTCGTAGAATGCAAATGTAATTTCCAGTTGCCGTAAGGTCCCAGGCTGACGCGTTTCATCATGACGACTTCCTCTGAGGAAGAGGAATACATACCAATCTTTTTAAATGTGTTTTTTTGAAGCTGGCTCTGAGCACAGAGGCACGGTCATATTGGAACAGAAGAAGCCCCCAAACTTTTAGCAAAAGGTTAGAAGTGCACAATTATGTAAAATGTCTGTTGTAGGATTTCTGAGGGGTGCCCACATACTTTCTTTCCCCATAGTTGGGTGTAATGGTCAGATGGCCACCTATGGATTTAACACAATTACACAACACCAACTGTTAAAATTGTCTTAATTCTCTGTCCCTTATTCAGGATCTGCAGAGAAGCAGGAATATCTTCAAAGCAAATTCCCACAGCTCAACGCCAAGTGCTTTGCAAATTCCAGAAACACCTCTTTTGAACAGCACGTGCTCAGTGTCACAGGAGGAAGAGGTGAGCGCACAGCATGAAGATGCTAACTTTGCTGCCATTAATCTGTCAAGACAGAACTGATCCCACCTTGTTGTTTCCTCCCCAGGAGTGGACCTGGTCTTAAACTCTCTGGCAGAGGAAAAGTTACAGGCCAGCCTGCGGTGCCTGGCGCGTCACGGGCGCTTCCTGGAAATTGGCAAATATGATTTGTCCAACAACACGCCACTGGGTGAGTATAAGCAAAGTTTCCTATATCAAAGAAAAAGGGCACCGCCATCATAGACCAAACCTCGATTAACAGGGCGAAACATGTCAGGGGGGCATGTGGCTGGATCAACACTGGCTGGGACCAGATTCATCTACATACTAATGCACTGGGCTGATGAGCGGCACCCCTTTCTTCTCTTTGATTCTTTGATAATGCCACTGGGTGAGTATAAGCAAAGTTTCCTATATCAAAGAAAAAGGGCACCGCCATCATAGACCAAGTCTTGGTTAACGGGGCGAAACATGTCGGGGGCATGTGGCTGGACCAACCCTGGCTGAGACCAGATTCACCTACATACTAATGCACTGGGTTGGTGAGCGGCGCCCCTTTCTTCCCTTTGATTCTTTGATAATGCACTTACACCTCTGAATGGTGCACTGACGTCAGCTCCCGTCACTGCAACTGTCAGGAAAGATCTGTGTCTCAGTTTAGCGCTTGACTGCAAGTTTCATTTGGATCAAAGTTTCCTATATGTTATCTTGTCCAATGTTCAATGTTCGATGTGCCATATCTGCAGGGAATGTGTTCTACAGAAGCAAATAGGGCCTATGCGGACCAGCATTGGGATTGTGTTTATGGCATCAGTTTGACATTCGAACAAAACACAAGATTAGGGCTGCAACTAACCATTATTTTCATAATCGATTAGTTGGCCGATTATTGTTTTGATTAATCGATTAATAACCTTAAAAAAAAATTGGTGTATAATTTAGTTAATATGTAAAGTTTTTAAAAAAGGCAGTTTTATTCTTAAATATCTCTATGCAGTGGTAAATATAAATAACCATTTATATGGTTAGGGAGCAAAATATCGAATCCACTCTGAGAATAACAGACAGAAGAGATATACTGTATATACTATTGGAAGAGATATACTGTATATACTATTGGAAGAGATATACTGTATATACTATTGGAAGAGATATACTGTATATACTATTGGAAGAGATATACTGTATATACTATTGGAAGAGATATACTTTATATACCATTGGAAGAGATATACTGTATATACTATTGGAAGAGATATACTGTATATACTATTGGAAGAGATATACTGTATATACTATTGGAAGAGATATACTGTATATACTATTAGAGGAGAAATACTGTATATACTATTAGAGGAGATATACTGTATATACTATTAGAGGAGATATATTGTATATACTATTAGAGGAGATATATTGTATATACAATTAGAGGAGATATATACTGTATATACTATTAGAGGAGATATACTGTATATACTATTAGAGAAGATATACTGTATATACTATTAGAAGAGATATACTGTATATACTACTATTAGAGGAGATATACTGTATATACTACTATTAGAGGATATATACTGTATATACCATTAAAGGGTGAATCTGGTAAATATCAGACTTGGAGATCAATTTTTTTATTAAAAAAACAAAAACAAGCAATGTCTTCCTTCAAAAAAAAATGTAATTTTAAGAACGTTCGTTCGATTTTCTAATCGTTAGTGGGGTCAAATTAACGTTCATTTTCAACCACAGTTATGGGAAATTTTGGAAATAATAGAAAACTTCTTGGTCAAAAGAATTTTCAGACAGTGTACGTGGTTTTCGTTCAGAAATTACATTCGTTTTAAAAACTGAATGTTAAAAACAAGTGAAAATTTCAAACAACATTCTTTCATTCAGCGAAATGTACATATTTTTTCCGTCTGAAAATTGATCCGTGTGGTCAGCATAAGGCTCCATACACACCTATGCAGTTTTCTTTTTGCTGTGCGTTTTGATTTTTGCGCACGTGATTTTGCTGCGATTTGCGTTTTTGCATTTCTTTTGGCCAATTTGTTGTTGGGCGGATTAAAAAACACAAACTGCTGCAAAAAAGCATTATATGCTTTTCTGCAGCTTCTCCATTGAAGTATATTGAACCAAAAAAGCACCGTTTTGCGTTAAAAAAAAGTCCCAGACCCTATCCAAATACGCAGCGGCTGAAAAAAGCATAGATGTGAACGTGTCAACTGCAGTGCGTTTCTGCAAAAAGCACCAAAAAAAACACATAGATGTGAACCAGGTCTAAGACGTTTAGTAACATAATGGGGTTAAAAAAACTAAAATTAGCCCTTTATAGTACAAAAAAAGCAAATAATCATCACTACTGTAAGGGGTTCATTTTTTTACCGTAGAACAGTGAAAGTAATATTTACAGTAGCAATTATTTGCTCTTTTTGCACTATAAAGGGCTCATTTTAGTTTTTTTACCCCCATTATGTTACTGGCCGATTAATCGATTATGAAAATAGTAATCGATTAATTTCATAATCGATTAGTTGTCAATTAGTTGTTTCAGCCCTACACAAGATGCTGTAACCCGATTATCCAGACTAGAGGTTCATGCAATCCCAGTGCCATAGTGACGCTTCTACAAGCCGCTAGAGCAGGTACAGGTAAAGTCACTATGACTAAGGCCTCTTCGGGCTGAAACGCGTCAGTGCTTTCTTGTATACTGGAATCTTTTAAACTGCTGTCACATACCTGACTGTAGTGCCCGAGATGATGAGGGTGGCTTCTTGCACAATTCCCGTCTAAGCATCCCTGGTAGTGGAGACAGGGACTGCTAGGGCAGTGGAAGGGCGCAGGTGCCAGGAAGCTGTAGTAGTGAGCTGTAGCTTGGAGTCCTTCCACTGGTGGTGTGGAGTCTGGTCACAAGCCTTCTTCATTGGGAAGCCCGGCAGACAGGTGCAGAACCCAGGATCAGGTTCGAGGTCGGGAACAGGCAGAAGCCCGGTAACTTGCTGGCGGTGGGGGTACCAAATCAGGAAGCGGAGACTTAGTCAGTAATCTAAAATTGAAGTGGGGAGTTTGGGACTTTAAATGAGGCCATGGACAACGTTGAGGTGGATAAGATGAAGGTACAAATTTATTGATCAGATGAAGTGCATAAAGCATATCAAGACAAAACCACATAAAGAAAGACATTGTAATAAATATCATTTCATAAGTAATCACAAACACATGTGTATGTGCATATGCGATATAGGCATCAAGAATACATCAAACTTGACGCCACGTAGTGGTCTCATTGGATAATATATTCATATATAGTCGTGAATCTAAGCCGGCGTCGGTAACATAAGTGAGCAGCAGATATAAAAGGCAAGGGTGATCCAAAAGAGGTGTCAGATGTGGCCGGGTCAGGAACAAGGTTAGCAGACATGGATTAGAATCAGGAACCAGAGCTGAAGACAATCCAGCACTGAAGCCAGGTAGACTCTCCATTTATATAGAATCTGTGGGTGCGTGCGCGCGCCCACGTGTACGCGCATGTGCCCGCATGTATGTGCCAATGCTCATCTGCATGCACATTCTAGTCCTTTCTCATCTTGGGCTTCTGTTCTCGTGACTCTGCACATGCCCATAAGAATGAGCACCTGCTGAACGGCAATGAGCACCTGCTGAACGGGAATGAGCACCTGCTGAACGGGAATGAGCACCTTCTGCATGAGATCCCTGACACCTGCATCGTAAATAAAGATTTTTTTTTATCGCTGCATATCCATTGGATTTACCTGTAGCTGGAATCAGTTTGACATTGGTTTGAGACCATTCTGAGGTCATTCAAAACTCATTGACAGATGACAGATGATTTCACCTTCAGTTGACCTCCTTCAATCCGGTCTTGTATTTTCATAGACTTGTATGGGAATGCAAAATTGGCTTGCAGTGAAAAAAGCCTGTCGACAATGGCCCTTATGTCCAAAAGAAAAAAGGGTCACATCAAAATCAGGGGAGTGAGTGGCATGGGAGCTAGTTATTACCTTCTTGCGCATGGGGTATTATTTTAAAAAATGAGGGCTAAGCCAGAGGTGGACAAATAATTTTGGAATTGAGGAGCCATTCTTTCTAATCCAGGAGCCATCGGGATTTTTTTTTAGGAGCCAGCTTCATTGACAACAACAAGGAAACTTCAAAAGTTAGGCACTAGTTGTATTGAAGAGGAACTGCAGTCTGCTCACAGAATTTGTAATAAAAACATCTTTGCCATTCTGAACCTTCCCTCCAACCACTTTGCATATTATATCATATATACTGTGATTCTATACGTGCCAAATATGCTGCAGAAATCTCCCTCCACTGAGTCTGCCTCTAAACCATTTTAACTGTGGGCAGCTGAAGCTGCTCCCTGTTCACTTCCTGGATTTACACAGACACACAGAGGCACACCTCCAGCTCTGCAGCCTTGCAGCTCTCATTGGCCCTCTTATGACTCCCCTCCCTTCCTGGCAAACTCTCACGAGCGTGAAAGAGAGAGCTGTGCATGATGTCATAAGTCTAGGCTAATGACCAGACAAGAAACGGGAAGTGGGCTGTATAAGGTATTTACTGGCAGATTTTTTTTTTTATATAACTAGCCAAAGTTAAAACAAGAAGGGCAGAAGATTTAATAGATGGAAAGATGAAAAAATTACTGACGGTCCACTTTAAGGATAATCTTGCATAGTTCTAATTTGGAATTGTTGTTTTTAATGATATTACATATTGCTTAAGGCAGTGATGGTTGCTTTTTTTTGCTTGTACTATTCTTATATGCTTATGGGTACTCTATATGAATCTTTGAAACGTTTTGTATCACTTTTTATGGAAAAATCAATAAACCTTATTGGAAAGAAAAGTTAAAGCGGAGTTCCGCCTGGGGTAAAAAAAATTAAAGGTCAGCAGCTACAAATAATGTGGCTGCTGACTTTTAATTTATGGACAACTTACCTGTCCAGGGAGCCCCACGATGTCGGCACCCCAGACGATTTTCGGATCGCCTGTCGGGTGCTGCCGCCGGCATTCGTCGCAGGAGAAACAGTCAGTGAGGCCTTTCGGCTTCACAGCCGGTTGACTACTGCGCAATTGCTTGAAGTGCGCTGTGCTTTTTTATTTGGCCCGGCGACGGAGGAAGGGGGAGGGGGGGCAAACTTCCGAGGGACGGTGCTGCGGCGCAGTCTTCCGGAAGTGGGCAAGGGTACCTGTCAAAAATGGGTACCCATTCCCCCCCTCCCCCCCTGAAAGGTGCCAAATGTGGCCTGAGGGCAGATAAGCGGAGGTTCCACTTTTGGGTGGAACTCCGCTTTAAGTAGCATTGGCTACTAGGCTGCTCGGATTGGTCCAGCGCTGGGCTAAGCACAGTAGATTCTGCTTAACCCTTGGTGTCAGCTCCTACAAGCCCTTTAAGGCACGGGTGTCAAACAAAAGGCCCGCAGGCTGAATCCGGCCCTCAAGGTCATTTCATATGTCCCTCTCCTGCAGCTGCAGAAGAGCTCCAGCCCTCAGGTTCTCCTCCAGACCCTTACTTTCTGCTTTCAAGCAATGCATCCAGCTTCTTCCCAGCAGCAGCATAAGGAATGGGGGGTACACTGTGATGTAAGGGAGAGTGGGCGACTCAACTTCTGATGGTGGGGTGGCTCTTGACTTCTAATGTAAGGGGAGGGGGAGCGCTGGACATATAATCTTAGAGATACAACCGACCCTTTTGAGGACAACCATAATGCTGATGCGGCCCACAATGAAATTGACTTTGGCACCCCTGCTTTAAGGGGTTACACTTGACGGGACATTTTTTATAATACGCTGTTCTCCTTGCTGTCTCTCTGCAGGTATGGCTCTGTTCCTGAAGAATGTGGCCTTTCATGGAATCTTGCTTGATGCCCTCTTTGAAGAGGGGAATAGAGAATGGGAGGAAGTGTCTGACCTGCTGAAATCTGGCATAAGGGATGGAGTGGTGAAGCCACTTAAGAGCACCATCTTTACTCGGGATGAGGTGGAACCGGCGTTCAGGTTCATGGCACAAGGAAGACATATCGGAAAAGTTCTGATAAAGGTGAGATGGTGGTGGTAGAGTCTGGGCAACAAAAATGAATGCAGCTTTGTATTCATTAATACATTATTAAAGTGGTTGTAAAGCCTAAAACATTTGCGTTTCCTGCATTAAGGTAAAAACATTTTCAGTATGTATATCGCCCCCCCCCCCCCTTCCCTTATACTTACCTGAGCTTGATCTCGATCCAGCGCTGTGCCAGAGAGTAACAACTCTCTCCTCTTCTCCCCGCTCTCACAGGCTTTACTGAGAGCCATTGGCTCCTGCTACTCTAAGTGAAAGCGCTTGTTACCCCAACACTTCGTATTCCTGATATGTGCCTGCTGTACCATGTACTGGTATGAGAAAGTAGCCTGTTCTCTTTGTATTTCTTCCTTCATGGGAAATCCCTGGTGTTCCTGCCAGTCCTCCTGCTTTCCTATTAAAAACTGACCGCACTAAGCGGGAGAGCATACCATAGTCTCCTCCAATGATCAGACTTGTCCTGACACCCCCCCCCCCACACACACTGCACAACCATTCACTGGGAAGCTCAGTGTGCTGCTGCTTCTCCTCCCCCTAGCTGTTATGCAGCTGAAAACAGAGGGAATGTGATCACTTTTAAAAAAAAGGGAAAAAAGGTATTTAGAATGTGTTTTTATTTTTTTTTTTATTTATTTTTTTTTATTTTATATATATATACAACAATGTTTTGACTTTCATTCCTACTTTAACCACTTTGCGCCCGCGCTATAGCTGAAAGACGGCTGCAGCGCGGACGCTATCTGCCGGGCGGCTGTCCTGGTGTTTACTTCCGCGATGCGCACTCCCGCATATATGAGGGTCAACCCCTCCACTCTTATAGGTATATCTGAGATTCCCCCCCAAATTGGTTGCCACTGGTTACTCCTTACACCTCCACATTAGTCTCGGTATCTCATAAAAAGCAGACATCAATCATTGCGCAACATATTTTTAAAATGTATTAAATCAATAGAGTAAAACCCAGCCAGACCCTGATGTATTCCATGTTCCTGGCAGCTAAAATCTCTATAGCCACAGCATGGAAAAGCCCCGTCATAGATATGGCCCTGATGAAACGGAAACTTATTTGGATCGTGCTGAATGAAAAGGTAGTGAGCATCTTGCGAGATAAGTAACCAACCTTTGAAAAAGGTTGGTCTCCTTGGCTAAACTATTTGCAGGTCCCAGGAGACCGAGGCCGATAATGACTGGAGCATCCCCGGACGGACTCACTTCTTCCCTCTTTCTTTCTTTACCATTTCTATTGTTCCTCTGATCCTAACCGATCTAGGAATCATGTTATATCCGCTTTTTGGCTGTTCGCAAAGATACAGTGCGACCGGGTCAAAGTCCAGAACACCCTTTAGGCCCCATACACACTATTAGATTTTCTGCAGATTTTTGTCTTCAGATTTACCAAAACCATGTAGTGCAAGGGCCTGCCTGATTGCATACAAATTGAACCTCTTAAGCCTCGTACACACGATTGGATTGTTGGCTAACAAAACTGTGGAATTTTGTCTTAAGGGCGTTGGCCCAAACTTGTCTTGCATACACAGGGCCACACAATTGTTGGCCAACAATTACGAACGTAGTGACGTACTAGACATACTACGAGCCGATAAAAAGGGAGTTCAATAGTCATGCACCACCCTTTGGGCTCCTTTTGCTAATTTTGTGTTAGTAGAAGTTTGGTGAGTGTTGATTCGCACTTTCCTTTTCATTTCATTTCTGAATGTCCGTTCGTCAACCAGACATGTTGTGGAATCGGAGGAGATAACGTGTTATTTATTATTGGCCTTGGAGTTATTGCTTTGACATTATTTTTTTGCTTGAATAATAATGATTTGATTTGGTATATTTTCTATATTTTTGGATGCATAGAATGCACTTTTTGGTTAAGTTCTATTGGCAGATAGCATGTCTAATTTTATTTTTTTAATGCATAATAAAAAAATAGTGGAGAATAATACTTGGCTGTGTGTTTTACTTCAAATGACAGTTTGGGAGTAGGCAGTTACATTTTAAAAAATACAATGTAAAATTGACAAGGGACACCAACATAGTTGTATCTTTGATTTTAAAAATGACGGGATAACTTCCGTCACACAGAATTTGAGAGCTGGTTCTCAAGTTTTCCGACAACAAAATCCGTTGTCGTAAATTCCGATCATGTGTACACAATTCCGACGCACAAAGTGCCACGCATGCTCAGAATCGAGCAGAAGAGCCTCACTGGCTATTGAACTTCATTTTTCTCGGCTCGTCATACGTGTTGTACGTCACCGCGTTCTTGACGTTCGGAATTTCCAACCAACTTTGTGTGACCGTGTGTATGCAAGACAAGTTTGAGCCAACATCCGTCGGAAAAAAAAACATGGATTTTGTTGTCGGAAAATCCTATCGTCTGTACAGGGCATTACACTGGTTGTCATTGGGAAATAGGCCACTCTATAGTGGTGGTAAGTGGTAGAAGGTCCCATAGTAAGTGGAAAAAATGCTCCTCTACAGATGGGTAAAAAGGTAATTGGTGTCCTTAGTTACTTATATGAAAAGTAGAAGTTGATCATTGCTCAAAGAACCAAAAGTCACTTCTGGAGGTCTCTTGGTTTAAAAACGCTGATGTATGTGCTGTGATTTGAGACAGTTGTGTCTTCCATTGCAGGTATGCGATGAAGTCGGATCTGTTAGGGATGTTGACATTCTACTTCCTGCCATCCCGCGGACGTCCTTCCCTCCGACAAAGTCCTACATTATCACTGGAGGACTGGGCGGGTTTGGCCTGGAGTTAGCACAGTGGTTAATCGAAAGAGGCGCTCGCAATCTCATTCTGACCTCTCGATCCGGGATAAGAAATGGTAAGCTTTCACAAAATGCCCATACCTGATTGTATATTGTGATGAATTTATTTCTTTTGGAACTCAAGCACATGGCCGTATTTGCTGTATAGCATACGTTTTGGCCTTGTTCCCCACCAGGGAGCCTACAGGTGCTACATACAACTACCTATAGAAGTCAAAGGCTTTGTGATTATATGTATTAGACTGTGCAATTCGTTTAGTTCCGAATTAGTTTTTTAACAAATTTTGACAAATTCGTTCATTTCTGAATTTCTGAATTTTTCAATTTCTGAAATTTCGAATTTCCGAATTTTCGAAAATTCAAATTTTTGGAATTTCAGAAATTGGAGATTCGGAAATTGGAAAAATTCAGAAGTTCGGAAATTAAAAATTTCGTAAATTCGAAATGAGGAAATTCCAAAATTCGGAATTAGGATGTTCCAAAATTCAAAAATTTGGAAATTTGAAAATGCAAAAATAAGAATGAAAATCTGAACATTCAAAAGAATGAAAATTTGAAAACCCAAAAATCTGAAATAATACCTAACTAATAATAAATATTAAATTATAGGTATTGGAATTTCCTTTCAAATTTGGCTGTTAGTAAATGTATTTGAACGAATTATCTGAAATAACGAATGCCGTATCTAAACGAATGGAACATAATGATGTAATAATAAATAACAACAATAATAATAAAACCTTTTTATTATTATTTATTATTAATTTGTTCCATTCCATTTGTTTAGATGCGGCATTCGTTATTTCGGACAATTCGTAAATTCAGATAAATTTGTATTTGTTACGTTCACTAACAGCCAAATTTGAAAGGAAATTCCAATACCTATAATTTAATAGTTAATTATTATTAGTTATTATTTCGAATTTTACTGATTTTTCTTTCTTTTCTTTTTCAGATTTTCAAATTTTCGGATTTTCGAATTTCTGAATTTCCGAATTTTTGAATTTCGCAATTGCGTAAAAAATGCTTATGTATATGAATGTAAAACTCTGTGTGCAAATTTCTGCATCCAGACTTGTATGTGGAACACATATGCTTGTTTATGTAGGAACTTGCATATAGCAGGGTACAGCTATGTACAGCCATTGGCAGTATTAGCATATGTCTGTCCCCCTGTGTCCCATCCTTTTAGGGTAAACAATATTTTCATATTCTCACACTTCCCTGTAATTTTTTTAAAAAATTTTTAGAAACTGCTAATAAAATTAGTTTCCACTAATAGTCTATATCAGTGGTCTCCAAACTTGGGGAACTGTTCCACCAACTGACACCAATGTTGGGGCACCATTCCCCCTACTGACACCATCAATGGGGTACTATTCTCCCCATTAATATCAACAACGGCCCCCCTAAAGCCGGAAGGACAGTAAACTGGCCCTTTGCTTAGAAAGTTTGGAGACCCCCGGTCTATATGGTTTGTACCGGTAACATTTTGACAATATATGAAACCTTAATCAAAACATACAAAGTTGGATTAGCTTGGGTGGTGAGTCCTAGCTGTGGGGTCATCGATGGTTTTGGGTTGGAAAGATAATCTAGACTTTGTTCTTATTTCCAGGTTATCAGGCAAAACAAGTGCAGAGCTGGAAGGAAGCGGGGATAACCATTGTGGTTTCAACCAAAGATGTGGCATCTATAGGGGGGACGAGACAACTAATTGATGCTGCTTCGCAGTTAGGGCCAGTGGGTGGAATATTCAATCTGGCCATGGTAAGAACATCATTTTTTGCATAACTTTGAGGTATGTCTACTGAATGCAGTAAACCACAATTACATGGTTTTTCAAAACCCTCATGTCCCCCATTTATCCTGGATGGCAGTCTTTTCTTCAGTCTTGCACAGTTGTACAGGTTCCTCTCCTGTACTGAAAATGCTTACTCTGATTTCACTGCACACTGTGAGCATCTCATTGTGCACTATAAATTCTAAGTCAGATAGAGCCTGGCTGGAGGACATCTACCCGCTAAACTATTCCAGAATGATATCAACCCATCAAGGCATTTTGCTATTTGCATAAATCTTCCCATGAGATAGACCACTGCTTGCATCATGGCTGAGGGTTCTTGAGAGGAACACTGAGGCACGGGTGCTGTGATATTTTCAGTAAGTTATGTTCAGCACCCTGCCAGCCCCAACCACCAGCCATGATCTGTCTGCACTGCATAGAGAAGCACAGTGATGACGTTAAATGAGGTATAGTGAAAAAAAAATCATTAACATGGTGATGATGTCGTAAAGTAGGAGCCAGGGAAGGCAAAATAATGTGTGTATGTGTGTGTGTGTATATATATATATATATATATATATATATATATATATATATATATATATATATATGTATGTGTGTGTGTGTATATATATTGTACAGGACGCCAAGGTTGGGTCCTGGACTGGTGCTATATAGCACCAATATTTGGGTTATGTTCCCTTTAAGGGAAGTGTGGTAGTATTCAGGGGGTCACCCAGGATGGGTGAGGAATTCCTGGGAAAAGCCTTAATCAGGAGAGGACTGACTCGCAGTTCTCTCTGTGTTAATGGAGAGATATTTGGGACCCGGAGGCTCTGAAGTGATATTCGGGTGGGACAGAGCCTCCAACCCTGACTACAGGGATTCCAGCACACACGGGGTTAAGAGCCTCCAGGAAGCAGCTCTTAAAAGACAGGAAGTAGTGCTAGGTGTGTTGGTGAGGAGGAGTTGGTGAATACACCTGTCTTGGAGAGCTTGAGTCTGCTGGAGGTTGCTAAGGCCTCATGCACACGAGACGCCGGTGCAAACTCTGCTGAACACATGTTTTTAAAAGCTGAAACCGGCGTTTAGAAACGCCCGTTTTGCCGCGTTTGCATGCCGCGTTTAGCCGCGTTTTACCGCGTTTGCGTCTAGAAGCGTCTGCAGAGCAGAGAATGACATTTTCCGACCTGATTTTGGGGCCCCATATCTCGGGGCCACTTGGTGCTAGGAACCCCAAATTTGGATATGTAGTGCTAGTTCCACTGTGTTTGCACACCACATTTGGGGTTCCTAGCACCAAGTGGCCCAGAGATATAGGGCCTCAAATTCGGGTCGTAAAATGTTCCTTTAAAAACACTTATAAACGCAAACGCGGCTAAACGCCGGTACCGTGTTTAGCCACGTTTGGCGTCTGAAACGTGGAAAACTTTTGCGTCTGAACCCATTTTTTTGCCTCTGGAAAAAAGAGGTTAAACGCAACTGCCTAAAAACACCAAAAAACTAGACTGTGTACATGGACACATAGGATAACATTGAATGGGTTCAGGGGCAGTTGAAAAAAGTGTCCAACTGCCTCTGAACATGTGTTTTTTTTTTTTTTTTTTAATCAGATTCTTTTTATTGATTTTTAAAACATAAGAAGAGAAAAAAACTCTTCCTTAAAACAAAAACAAAAACATACATCAAATTACGTTGCCAAGGACATATTATTATCCAAATATACAGTCAATCAGCTTATGTTTCCTGCAATATTATGGTATATATAGGCTTACAATCAATGAAAACAAATCTTTACATATCTATACCAATTTCAGCTTTACCTCGTATTTTCTATAATTAGTAAGTGTGTCCTTTTAGTACTTTGTACCCCTACTCCGCTCCCGGTCCTTCAACGGACAATCGGTCGGTGTACAGGTACCTCTCCCCCCTAAACAATGGGGGGGGATAATGTCTGCTTTCTTCTTTTAACTAATATATAATTAAAACCTTATAACTCGTCACCGCAGAGTAAGACACCTTCTCATCAAAATTATTGACAGTTTGATCTATATTCTGAGTCCCTATGACATCATAGCATCCTGTATCCATTCAATGTAGACAGCCTCCCTCCTCAAACAAGGGGGGTAGGCGTCTGCGTTCTGCCACCTAGTATTTTATTTTGGACCAATTGGAAGGGGGCTAAACCAGGTACCTCCAACCAAGGATCCCATATACGTTCAAATTTTGCTGGGCTACCGCTGTGTTGGTATGTCAGCTTTTCCCTCAATAGAGTTTCATTTATGGTATTCACCCATTCTGCGTGTGTCGGTGGTGTCACCGAAAGCCATTTCTTAGCTATAAGTTTTCTAGCAATAAACAACATTCTGGTGATTGCTATATACGTATGTGGTGTATATAGTTCTTCGTCCAACCAACCCAACAGACACAGCTTGGGGTCAACCACAAATGTAAGATTCCATATTTTATTTATAGAGATGATTATTTCAGACCAGTATCTTTGTAATTTTGGGCACTTCCAGAGCATGTGTATAAGGGTGCCATTATCTACCTTACAACGGGGGCAAAATGGTTCATCTCTTCTGTTCCATTTATATAATTTATAGGGGGTACGGTAGGTTCGGTGTATAATGAATAGTTGCGTGAGTTTTTGGGAAGAGGAAAGAGACACTTTAAGCACAGTCTCCATTATAGCAGACCATTCCTCATCTGTAATGTGACCTATATCCTCCCCCCAACTTGTCCTACATTTTAGTGACATAGTCTTGGATATCTGCATTATTAGTGATTCATATATAGATGATATCTGCCCTTTCCTAGACATTGAGTTTACCAGCTGTGTGAGCACCGTTGGTCTAGTTAATTCCCACTTAGAAAGTGTAGTTTGTGCTGAGATGGCGTGCCTAAGTTGTAAATATTGAAAGAACACAACATTTGGTATGCCATATTCTTCTCTTAGGGATTGAAAGTCCCGTAAAAGTCCTCCTTGGTATAACTGCTTAATATACACCACCCCACTCCTAGACCATACAGAGAAGCCCTTTAATTTACACAGTTCGGGAAAATTGCTATTGTTCCATATACGAGACCATTCAGAGTACCCTTCATAATGAAAATGTTGCTTGGCCTTGTTCCATATCTTATCTATAAGCACCAAAGTTTTGTATTCAGGTACCCTACGGAATTCTCCTGCTTCCAAGCACTCCACAAGGCCCCCATTCGAGAGTAATGTACATATAATATTGCTCGCAGGGTCAGATAACTCAGAGTCCTGCCAACCCGTCAGGTGTTGCAATTGGGCCGCTATAAAATAATAATATGGGTTTGGGACTGCCAGCCCGCCCGAGTCCTTTGCCTCCTGTAGTGTTTCCAATTTAATACGCGGCACCTGTTTCCTCCAGATCAAAGAGCGAAATATGGTGTTACATTTTTTGAAAACGTGTATAGGGATCCATATAGGGGCGTTGTGGAGCGCATACAAAAGTTGTGGACCCCAGACCATTTTTATCAGGTTACATCGGCCAACTACCGAAAGGGGCAGTTTTATCCAACTGGCTGTTTTTTCCTGGAATTTTTTATTCAAGGGATTTATATTAAGTTTAACATATAGTTCTAAGTTGGGGTGGATGACTATGCCTAAGTATCGGAAAGTATCTACTACCTTTATCTGGTCTGCTGCTGAGGGAAGTGGCGACACAAGGGGGTCCAATGGTAACAATGTGGATTTGTCCCAGTTTATCTTGAACCCTGAATAGGATCCAAATTTACCAATTAACTCCATGAGACTTGTTAAGGAGGCAGACGTGTCGCCCAAAAAGATGAGCGCATCGTCAGCATACAAGGCTATTTTATCTTCCAAATTCCCCCTTTTAAAACCGCTTATAGCCAGGTTCTCTCTGATAGCAGCAGCCAGAGGCTCTATGGCCAAAGCAAAGAGCAATGGGGATAATGGGCAGCCTTGTCTTGTTCCCCTGTGCAAATCAAAGAAGGAGGACAGTGTGTTGTTAATTCTAATACATGCTTTTGGTTTTCTGTATAGTAGTTTGATCCAGGATATGAATGTCTCTCCCAAGTTGAACTTCTCTAGCACCCTCCAAAGATAATTCCATTCTACGCTATCGAATGCCTTAGCGGCGTCTAGGGACAGGATAGCTCTTTGACCTGTATTATCTGTTGGGATTTGCATGTTTAAATATAGTCTGCGAAGATTGTGTGCTGTGGATCTGTTCGGTATAAATCCCGATTGATCCGGGTGCACTATTTTTGTCACCACCTTGGACAACCGCATAGCGAGGACTTTAGTGAGCAATTTCAAAACATTATTCAAAAGTGATATGGGCCTGTAAGACTCAGGTTGGATCGGATCCTTCCCGGGTTTCAACAGGACCACTACCACTGCCTCGTACATGGAGTCTGGTAATGAATCATTGGTGTGTGCATCCTTAATTGTGTGTAGCAATTCCGGTAAGAGTATGCCACCAAATTTTTTATACATCTCTACTGGGAGACCATCATTCCCCGGGGCCTTAGAATTGGGGAATGTTGCTAATGCAAGTTGCAATTCTTCTAGAGATATAGGTGCATTTAGTAGTTTTTTGTCTTCCCCCTGTATTGTCGGAAGTGAGATTCCATCTAAAAACTCAGTTAAGTCTTCTTCAGGGTAACTCACCTTCGAGGAATACACATCCTGGAAAAAAGTACAGAATCCCTGCATAATTGAAGGGGTGTCCATAGCTACTTGTGTTGGTGATACCGCCAAGCGGTGAATAATTGGTGATGGCTGCTGTGATTTGGCTATTACCGCTAACATGTGTCCTGTTTTTTCTCCCTCTTCAAAGTATGTTTGTGCGGTAAAGAGACGTTTGTTTTCTGCTTGTTGGGTATGTATGGTGCGATACATTTTTTGTGCGTCTTTCCATTTTCTTTCCTGAACATGTGTTTAACAGCGTCTCGTGTGCATGAGGCCTAAAAGATTTAACAAGGACTGGGGTGAAGACCCATCCACAAACTATATGTGATTTTTTACTCTTACTTTGTGCTGAAGATACTGAAGTGGACTTTGTTTTGTATTTTTGCTTGTGTGCTGCTGGAATCCCCCAAACTTTAATATATATATATATATATATATATATATATATATATATATATATATATATATATATATATTATATAGTTGTGCTCATAATTTTACATACCCTGGCAGAATTTATGATTTCTTGGCCATTTTTCAGAGAATATGAATGATAACACGAAAACTTTTCTTTCACTCATGGTTAGTGTTTGACTGAAGCCATTTATTATCAATCAACTGTGTTTACTCTTTTTAAATCATAATAACAGCAGAAACTACCCAAATGACCCTGATCAAAAGTTTACATACCCCAGTTCTTAATACCATGTATTGCCCCCTTTAACATCAATAACGGCTTGAAGTCTTTTGTGGTATTTGTGGATGAGGCTCTTTATCTTCTCAGATGGTAAAGCTGCCCATTCCTCTTGGCAAAAGGCCTCCAGTTCCTGTAAATTCTTGGGTTGTCTTGCATGAACTGCACGTTTTGAGATCTCCCCAGAGTGGCTCAATGATATTAAGGTCAGGAGACTGAGATGGCCACTCCAGAACCTTCATTTTATTCTGCTGTAGCCAATGACAGGTCGACTTGGCCTTGTGTTTTGGATCATTGTCATGTTGGAATGTCCAAGTACGTCCCATGTGCAGCTTCCTGGCTGATGAATGCAATTGTTCCTCCAGTATTTTTTGATAACATACTGCATTTATCTTGCCATCAATTTTGACCAAATTTCCTGTTCCTTTGTAGCTCACACATCCCCATAACATCAGCGATCCACAGTATGATCCACTACGTTTTTCACAGTAGGAATGGTGTACCTTTCATAGGCCTTGTTGACTCCTCTCCCAATTGTAGTGTTTATGGTTGTGGCGAAAAAGATACATTTTGGTCTCATCACTCCAAAAGACTTTGTGGCAGAAGGTTTGAGGCTTGTCTCTGCACTGTTTGGTGTATTGTAAGCGGAATACTTTGTGGCATTTGTGTAGTAATAGCTTTCTTCTGGCAACTCGACCATGCTGCCCATCTTTCTTCAAGTGCCTCCTTATTGTGCATCTTGAAACATCCACACCACATGTTTTCAGAGAGTCCTGTATTTCACTTGAAGTTATCTGTGGGTTTTTCTTTGCATCCCGAACAATTTTCCCGACAGTTGTGGCTGAAATTTTAGTTGGTCTACCTGACCGTGGTTTGGTTTCAACAGAACCCCTCATTTTCCACTTTCTGATTAGAGTTTGAACACTGCTGATTGGCATTCTCAATTTCTTGGATATCTTTTTATATCCCTTTCCTGTTTTATATAGTTCAACTACCTTTTCCCGCAGATCCTTTGACAATTCTTTTGCTTTCCCCATGACTCAGAATCCAGAAACGTCAGTGCAGCACTGGATGACAGATGCAAGGGTCTGTCAGGAGTCAAGAAACTCATTGACCTTTTATACACACACTAATTATAAGCAAACAGATCACAGGTGAGGATGGTTACCTTTTTAATAGTCATTCAAACCCCTTTGTGTCAACTTGTGTGCATGTTATCAGGCCAAAATCACCAGGGTATGTAAACTTTCGATCAGGGTCATTTGGGTCTCTATCGTTCTTATATGATTTGCTTACAACAAGGAGTTCTGAATTTTGAATAATTGAAAACTCTATTTCTGAACAGGTGCTTAAAGATGCCATGATTGAGAACTTATCCACAAAACTGTTCCAAGATGTGAACAAACCAAAGTATGATGGCACCCTAAATCTGGACAGGTAACTACAAATTATAAAACCTCCCTGGAACAGATGGTTATAAAAATTGGGTAGAGATGAAGTATACAAAGATGAAGGCTGGCATGGTAGCATATGCACCTATCGTCTTATTTTTACCTAGAAGGCTGGCACAAAGAAGATGACAGGGCCACTTTTAACCCTTTTTCTGCCTGGTCTGCACTCTACTTTTAACCTCAGATGTGCAGACCATTTTTGTAATATTTCAATTTTTTTTTTTTTTTATTTAGGGTTATCAGAGTTTTTTAAATATTCACCATTCTCCCCCTGCAAACCATACATTTTCTGAGAGCAAAGGAGTAAAAAGATGGCTGTACTGATTTTGTAGGTCATGTGATAGTTTGGCTAATTTACAAATACAATAACCAGAAATATTGTCCATAAAGCTGGCAAAAAATGTGAAATCCGCAAAAATTAAGTTAAACTCTGAAATAATAACTGAAAATATTTGCTCACTAAAAATACGCATACCTTTTCCTGCTCAATGTACTTAGAATGTTCTATAATAGTACAACTATGAATAGAATCTGTGTAATTGTTTATGAAATACCAATTATTTTTGCCAATCATCAAACTCAAGTAAAAATTAACCAAAAAAAGTAACGTAAAAATGTGGTTAATCACAGTTCATTCATGATTTAGCACATAGAGCCAGGCAGGTTTGGACAGCTTTTTTCCCCTTAATAAATGAAATCATCATTTTGTATCTATTTGGGTTATCTTTGTGTACTGTAATAATAAAATTAGTTTGATCTGAATCATGTAGGTGTGAGAAATATGCAAAAAATAAAAAAATTAGGGGGCAAATGCTTTTTCACAGCACTGTATCTTCACTGGTTCAACTGATTGATTTTTTTTTTACAGCGTAAGCCGTGAGAAGTGTCTGGAGCTCGATCACTTTGTGGTGTTTTCCTCTGTGAGCTGCGGGCGAGGAAACGCTGGTCAGAGCAATTATGGATTTGCCAACTCAACCATGGAGCGGATTTGTGAAAAGCGGCGCCAGGACAATTTGCCAGGTATGGGAACCTGTTATAGAAAATGTATCAGTAGATTCGGGATATACGGTATCACCCTGCCCGAGACACGCTAAACTGTAAACTGTACATGATGCAATACAGATAGGGATGAGCTTCGTGTTCGAGTCGAACCCATGTTCGACTCGAACATCGGCTGTTCGACCGTCCGTCGAATTGCGAACGTTATGGGCCGTTCGCGCCAAATTCGTGTGGCGCGTCACGGCCCATAATTCACTGCGGAATCGCAGTGCATTGCTGGCTGATGATTGGCCAAGCATGCACTATGACCCGCATGCTTGGCCAATCACAGCGCCGTCAGTAGAGAGAGCTGTAATTGGCCAAAGCCAGGGTGGCTTTGGCCAATTATGGCTCAGGGGATTTAGTACACGCCCCACACTATATAAGGCCGCCTGCACGGCGGCCCTGTGTAGTGTGTTCCGGTGTGCTGATAGAGAGAGAGACAGACAGTGTCATTTGATTTGAGAGCTAGATTAGGCTAGATCTGTTCCTGCTATTTACATTTAGTGCAGTGCGTCCTGCTCACAGTGTTCAGCTAGATCCGTTCCTGCTATTTACATTTAGTGCAGTGCGTCCTGCTCACAGTGTTCAGCTAGATCCGTTCCTGCTATTTACATTTAGTGCAGTCAGTGCGTCCTGCTCACAGTGTTCAGCTAGATTTGTTCCTGCTATTTACATTTAGTGCAGTCAGTGCGTCCTGCTCACAGTGTTCAGCTAGATCTGTTCCTGCTATTTACATTTAGTGCAGTGCGTCCTGCTCACAGTGTTCAGCTAGATCCGTTCCTGCTATTTACATTTAGTGCAGTGCGTCCTGCTCACAGTGTTCAGCTAGATCCGTTCCTGCTATTTACATTTAGTGCAGTGCGTCCTGCTCACAGTGTTCAGCTAGATCCGTTCCTGCTATTTACATTTAGTGCAGTCAGTGCGTCCTACTCACAGTGTTCAGCTAGATCTGTTCCTGCTATTTACATTTAGTGCAGTGCGTCCTGCTCACAGTGTTCAGCTAGATCCGTTCCTGCTATTTACATTTAGTGCAGTGCGTCCTGCTCACAGTGTTCAGCTAGATCCGTTCCTGCTATTTACATTTAGTGCAGTGCGTCCTGCTCACAGTGTTCAGCTAGATCCGTTCCTGCTATTTACATTTAGTGCAGTCAGTGCGTCCTGCTCACAGTGTTCAGCTAGATTTGTTCCTGCTATTTACATTTAGTGCAGTCAGTGCGTCCTGCTCACAGTGTTCAGCTAGATCTGTTCCTGCTATTTACATTTAGTGCAGTGCGTCCTGCTCACAGTGTTCAGCTAGATCCATTCCTGCTATTTACATTTAGTGCAGTGCGTCCTGCTCACAGTGTTCAGCTAGATCCGTTCCTGCTATTTACATTTAGTGCAGTCAGTGCGTCCTGCTCACAGTGTTCAGCTAGATTTGTTCCTGCTATTTACATTTAGTGCAGTCAGTGCGTCCTGCTCACAGTGTTCAGCTAGATCTGTTCCTGCTATTTACATTTAGTGCAGTGCGTCCTGCTCACAGTGTTCAGCTAGATCCGTTCCTGCTATTTACATTTAGTGCAGTGCGTCCTGCTCACAGTGTTCAGCTAGATCCGTTCCTGCTATTTACATTTAGTGCAGTCAGTGCGTCCTGCTCACAGTGTTCAGCTAGATTTGTTCCTGCTATTTACATTTAGTGCAGTCAGTGCGTCCTGCTCACAGTGTTCAGCTAGATCTGTTCCTGCTATTTACATTTAGTGCAGTGCGTCCTGCTCACAGTGTTCAGCTAGATCCGTTCCTGCTATTTACATTTAGTGCAGTCAGTGCGTCCTGCTCACAGTGTTCAGCTAGATCTGTTCCTGCTATTTACATTTAGTGCAGTGCGTCCTGCTCACAGTGTTCAGCTAGATCTGTTCCTGCTATTTACATTTAGTGCAGTCAGTGCGTCCTGCTCACAGTGTTCAGCTAGATCCGTTCCTGCTATTTACATTTAGTGCAGTGCGTCCTGCTCACAGTGTTCAGCTAGATCTGTTCCTGCTATTTACATTTAGTGCAGTGCGTCCTGCTCACAGTGTTCAGCTAGATCCGTTCCTGCTATTTACATTTAGTGCAGTCAGTGCGTCCTGCTCACAGTGTTCAGCTAGATCCGTTCCTGCTATTTACATTTTTTTCCTTTAAAAATGACATTTGGTGCAGGGACTGTTCTAAACATGGGAAACACGCGTCACTTTACAGGCATACTATAGACACCCCCCAGGTACGATATTTAAAGGAATATTTCACTTTTTTTTTTTTACTTTAAGCATCATTAAAATCACTGCTCCCGAAAAAACGGCCGTTTTTAAAAGTTTTTTTTGCATTGATACATGTCCCCTGGGGTAGGACCCGGGTCCCCACACCCTTTTTAGGACAATACCATGCAAATTAGCCTTTAAAATGAGCACTTTTGATTTCGAACGTTCGAGTCCCATAGACGTCAATGGGGTTCTAACGTTCGTGCGAACTTGCGGTCCGTTCGCGGGTTCTGGTGCGAACCGAACCGGGGGGTGTTCGGCTCATCCCTAAATACAGAATAGTGCCATTTCCACTCTCTTTAGTCATGGCCTAAGCATATGTGGTCTTCTGAAAGCTGGCCTCCCCCCATACTAAGCAAGTACACTTCAAAGGGAATGTGGAGTACCCTAGAACCTATTCCTCTATTTTATTTAAGATTGTAAAGACTACAAAATAAAATTTGAAATTTCAAAAATATATTTATCTTGTTTTTTTTCATTCCGGAAAATATGAATATTTTGTTATGTCATACCCAAGCTGTAGATGGAGTTCTAGACACCTTTTCAAGCTTTTTATTTATATCCGCTGTTAAAAAAAAAAAAAAAAAAAAAAAAAAAAGGTTGTTCACAGGGTTCAAAAGCTGCAGCAGTGTCTCCTTCCCTCTCTAGCCTACCTTGTAAAAACACTCCATTAAAAATTTAAACACACATAAAAAGTCTGAAAGGCATTCTTTTTAGAAAGTGCAAACAAATTGGCACTGCCCCACCTATAACTGGCCTTTTAGAGCAAGGCGCACTGGAAGGGTGATGCATGTCAAACAAAACCAAAAAAATTTCCAAGCTCGACTTACCGACTAGCCTGCAACCAACCAAATTATCCCGTCTAACATTATGCGTTTAAAACAGGGGTTTAGTTTGCACACATTTCCAAATACATGCATAAGCTACGGGCCCCGTCAAGGCACCCTGTTTTCTGTAGTCCTAACTCTAAATTTTGAGAGCCTCCACAGTGGAAGCATGTCCACTATAATGGATAGGTAGAGGGCAGGTGAGTTTCACTTTAGAAATCCTATAATGCCTTGTGAATCCTGCGTCATGGATGAACATACAAATGTATTATTATTATTTTTTATTATTAGGAAAACAAAAAATCAGACACAGTAAAAAACTTTTTAAACAAAATATAAACTTTAAAAAAAATCTAATAAATTTGCCCCCCCTAAATCATTATAATTGCTGCTCAGTTGGAGTGTCCACACAAGACTTCAGAGGCCATGCATGGTATTGGTACTAGGAAAAAGGTCACTTCAACGCTTTCCCTGAAGTTCTCCCCTGACACCTACCAGTAATGTTTTAATGCTCATTTTCTAGTACTTAATCTTGGTCTGGTTCATTTTTTTGTAGGCTTGGCAATACAGTGGGGAGCCATCGGCGATGTAGGAGTAGTTCTGGAGACCATGGGAAATAACGATACAGTGATAGGAGGGACGTTGCCTCAGCGGATAAGCGCTTGCCTGGAGGTTCTAGACCAGTTCCTGAACCAGCCTCACCCCGTTATGTCCAGCTTTGTCCTGGCTGAGAAGACCATCTCTGTCAAAGCCAAAGGAGCTGGTCAACAAGATTTGGCTGAAGCCGTGGCTCACATATTGGGTAAGGATATTATAGAAGAAGTACAGAGCACCTACATAATTTATTCAACTTTCTAAAAAAACATTCTGAGAAACCAAGGGAGGGGGACAATGGTGGAAATACGGCTTTCCATATGAAGCTATTGTGTTCATGTCTCATGGTACTGAGCAAGAATTTGAACTGTTTCTGTTCCATGGGTGTCAGATACCTAAGGCTACCATAAAATTGTAGATACTATCCCATGATACATGGTTTTCACTAACAATCTTCCCATCTATATGGTGTGAACAGTCACATCAGCCAACCACAGAAGACTGACAGCTTTGGTAGAGTTGGGGAGGACGGAATATTTTCATTAAAACTTCAGTTTACCTCTAGGAAAAGGCATAGCGATGACCCAACATCAGCTTTTGGTGCCTCCTGAGCAGTAAAGGAGAAGTCATCCAAAATTAAACTGAGTGGGATATCAGGTGAGAAGGAGATTGATGCAACAACTCGGGGTCTGTTCAGGGTTGGGCAGAAGAGGTGGCCATGGTCAGACTTTGTCCTGACACTGGGTCAAACAGTCAGATTGTATGGCCACCACTAGTCAGGCTAGCAGAAGTCATAATCCCAGTGGGTCCTTTACCAATTGGAGTAAATTATGTCATTTTTGTAATATAAATGTATTGTTCTTTTCCTGATCTTTCTGACAGGTGTCCGGGATGTGAGCAGTTTGAATCCTAACACCACCTTGGCTGACCTGGGTCTAGACTCTCTAATGGGTGTGGAGGTTCGTCAGACGCTGGAACGGGATTATGATATTGTCATGGCAATGAGGGAAGTTAGACAACTAACGATTAATAAGCTGCGTGAGCTCTCTACCAAATCTGGAAGCGTTGAAGGTGAGAAAATACAAGTCTGCAGATATTTAATAGTAGCCAACTTCTTCCTTGTTCTCGGGGCCGACCCACCGATGAGGTCTGTGCTGAGCCAGCTTCTGGCTTCTTAAATGGTTACACAATGAGACCTCTCTGCCATAATTCCCAAGTCTGTTTCTGTCCACCTGGGAGTTTTGGGTGCTTCTCCTATTACATTCTAAATAATATAAAGAGATGGATCACCGACCAGTGGAAGGAGGTTCTGATTCTCCTATAAAGACCTTTTAGTTATCATTAAAAGAATCATCAGCAGGAGAAACAAGGTCTTGATTCCACTATATAAATCTTTAGTTATCACTAGAGGGATCACTGGGAGGAGGAAGGAGGTTCTGATTCCTCTATATCAGTGACGGCGAACCTTGGCACCTTCAGATGTTTTGGAACTACATTTCCCATGATGCTCAATTACACTGCAGAGTGCATGAGCATCATGGAAAATGTGGTTTCAAAACATCTGGGGTTCCAAGGTTCTCCATCATTGCTCCATATAGATCTTTATACCACTAGAGGGATCCAAGCAGGAGCAAGAAAGACCTGATTCCTCTATATAGATCTTTAGATATCACTAGATGGATCAACAGGAAGAAAGAGATCCTAGTTCCTCTATATATATCTTTAGTTAAACTTAATTTAGAATACTGTGTCCAGTTCTGAAGTACATAGATACAAAAAGATATTTATAAGATGGAATGAGTCCAAAGGCAACAGAAAAGATCTGAGGGATAATACATATCAGGGAAAAGTGCAGGGACCTAAAGTATAACTAAAGGCAAAACTTTTTCTTTAGTTTTGGATGGAAGGGAGAGGGATTAGAACACCTGTCAGTTTTTATTGCTGTCTGTGCCCCCATTAGGGAGATTCACCCTGTCAATTTGACCTGTTTACCGTTATCATTGAAAGTGAAAGTAAAAGAAAATGCCAAATTTTGGGTTCCAATGGGGATGCTAGTTCTGGTGACTCAAGGGATTCCCTTAATTTGCAGGGATTTCCTCTCACTTCCTGTTTTGGCTATGGGGCAGGAAGTGAAGCTAAATTTCCCCCAATGGGGCACAGAAAGCAAACCAACAGGGGTTATAACCCTCCCTTCCTCTATCCAAAATGGAAAAAAAAAAAAAAAGTTTTGCCTATAGTTCTACTTTATTATGTAGAGTCTTGAGGAAAGAAGAGAAAAGACAGGCATGACTAAATCCTTCAAATACATAAAGGGTGTAAATGGGGTCCAAGAGGGCAGTATTTTCAATATAGCCAATGGGATATGGGACATGACTTCAAATTTTCAAGAGCAAACCAACCCTAGAGTTGTATTTTGCGGAAAGAGTAGTTGATGCTAGGAACAGACTCCCATCAGAGCTAGTAAGTCAATCAACAGTAATTTAAACAAGCTTTGGACGAACATAGCCCTATACTCAGACAAATGGCTAAAAAATATCCAAAAGAAGGGAGGCAGTTTTGATGGGTGATTTGGTCTTTTTCTGCCCGTTCTCTATTCTACGTTTCTCTTTTTTTTCTTTTTTTTTTTTTTACGTATCCAGTAGGGATGGTGGAAGCCCCTCAAAATGGTAGGAGCCCTTCAGCAAGTATACAAAATTATGCAAACCAAGGGATCTCAGCCATAGAGTTTTCGAAGGGTAGAAGTGCCTGTTGGGTCGTGTAATTCTCCAGCATCTACCAAATATCAGTTTTAGGTGGACTGACCCTGAGTTACATATTACTTTGGCAAAAAAAAAAAATAAAACTATCAATTGTATGACAAGTAAATACAACCGTAATTTACAACGTTAAAAGAAGGTGCATTTGTAGTGTTCTAAGTTCTTTGTTTCCTAAATTAAAATATATTTTTTACTCCTTTCCTTTTTTATAATATTTTTTTTTTTAATTGTCAGAATGAAAGAAGGTACATTAGACCCCAATAATCTGTTATCTTCTTAAAAAAAAATATGCACTTTTATTATTATCATTTATCATTACATAAATACGTAAATCTGCTCCTGCAATTTATTCTGTGTTCTTATTCCTCCTGTCATATTCTTCTAAAATAAAATAAAATTGAATATAAGGTGGACAGAATCTTTTCATAGCAGGTGCAAAAGCCTGGGGACTAGCGATTGAGATTAGACCGTTTACAACATAATACTTGTCTTTGGTGTCATCCAGAAACTGAAATATCAGTTTAGGGCAGGGTGACCATTTTAATGGTGTTGAGTCAGAGCATCAAAAAGAAAAATAAATGGAGTAAAATAACTTAAGAATGGTTGGACACTTGAAAATACTGAACAAGAAAAATAAGCTCAAAAAAAAAGAAAAAAAATTTGTGCCTAATGAATTCTTTTTTAAATTTTCCTTGTAGAATCCAAGCCCTCTCAGAAAAGCTCTGCAATACCAGATCTTAGTTTTCTGGATCTGACCAACCTCCTGGTAAATCCCGACGCCTCCACCATCACTAAGATAAATGATGTTCAGAGTAATGACCGACACCTTTTCTTGGTGCACCCCATCGAAGGATCCATTTCCGCATTCCAGAGCCTGGCCTCCAAACTCAACATCTCCTGCTATGGCCTGCAGTGTACAAGAGGTAATCATCGTCCAAAAAAAGAGCTGCAGTGAAATCCAATCCATTTAGCCAGAGTGTCAACATTTAGTTAAAAGACGCTAAGCTCTTAAACCGCGCTATGCCTGGTCATTTATAATCCTTCTTTGAAGTGTTGGTAAAACCATTGTCACAGAGACAGGAAGTATGGAAATATTTCTGTAATGGAGCTAGGGCTTGAACAACTAATCGATTAATCGTCAACTAATCGATTATGAAATTAATCGATTACTATTTTCATAATCGATTAATCGGCCAGTAACATAATGGGGTTAAAAATGATAAAATTAGCCCTTTATAGTACAAAAAGAGCAAATAATTGCTACTGTAAATATTACTTTCACAGTTCTACAGTTAAAAAATGAACCCCTTACAGTAGCGATTATTTGCTTTTTTTTTTGTACTATAAAGGGCTCATTTTAGTTTTTTTTAACCCCATTATGTTACTAAACGTCTTAGACCTGGTTCACATCTTTGTGTTTTTTGGTGCTTTTTGCAGAAACACACTACAGTTCATTTAACATAGTTTTCTATGGGACACGTTCACATCTATGCTTTTTTTCAGCCGCTGCGTATTTGGAAAGGGTCAAGGACAGCATTTTGTATTTTTTAATCTGCCCAACAACAAATTGGACAAAAAACTGTATTTCTCTTCTAATAGTGTATATACAGTATATATATCTCTTCTGCCTGTTATTCTCAGAGTGGATTCAATATTTTGCTCCCTAACCATATAGTTGGTTGTTTATATTTACCACTGCATAGAGATATTTAAGAATAAATTGCTTTTTTTTTTTTTTTAAACTTTACATATTAACTAAATTATACACCACACTTTTTTTTTTAATCGATTAATCGAAACAATAATCGACCAACTAATCGATTATGAAAATAATCGTTAGTTACAGCCCTAAATGGAGCCCTGAATACCACTAAAGCCTGAGATAGACCTGAGCGGTTTGTTTTGTTCCGAATAATTATTCTGACACATTTTTCGTGATTCGGATACATCTGAATACCCGAATTGCGGTATAAACAAAGTTTACCGAACGCTCCGAATAACAAAACAAAATTTGTACGAATTTCAGAAATTCAAATAGAAATTCACATCAAATTCCAGTCGAATTCGAAAATCAAAAAAATTAAGTCAAGTCAAGTCAAAGACCGTGTGTGTGTTATAAGAGTACCATTTCAAAATAATGCTGTTTTTATTAAGCCAAAGGTGATATAACCAGTTAACGACCGCCCGCCGCAGTTGTACTGCGGCAGGTCGGCTCTCCTGCGCAAATCGCCTTCATTGTACGTCGGCTTGCGCAGTGGTGGGCTCGTGCCACCTGCGGGAAGCTTTTGCACCCGCTGCAAGCTGCGGGAGCGTGCTTGCGGGTCAAGCAGACTCTATGTCTGCCAGCGACCCGCGATCACCTAGTACAGAGGCAGAATGGGGATTTGCCTTTGTAAACAAGGCAGATCTCCATTCTGGCAGGAGACATGATAGAGATCTACTGTTCCCAGTGATCAGGAACAGTGATCTCTGTCTTGTCCCTGGCAGCCCACCCCCCCCCCCCCCCTACAGTTAGAACACATCTAGGGAACACATTTAAGCCCTTGATCGCCCCCTAGTGTTAACCCCTTCCGTGCTAGTGTCATTTTTACATTGATCAGTGCATTTTTATAGCACTGATCAATGTAATAATGTCACTGGTCCTTAAAAAGTGTCGCAGTCCCGCTAAAAATCGCAGATCGCCGCCATTACCAGTAAAGACAATAAAAAAAACATAAAAGTCCCTAAATCTATCCCATAGTTTGTAGACACAATAACTTTTGCACAAACCAATCAATATACGCCTATTGCGATTTTTTTTTTTTTTTTTTTTCAAAAATATGTAGAAGAATATATATCGGCCTAAACTGATGAATAAATTAGTTTTTTATATATATATTTTTTTGGATATGTATTTTAGCAAAAAGTAAAAAACATTGTTTGGTTTTTTTCTTTTCAAAATTGTCGCTCTTTGTTTATAGCGCAAAAAATAAAAACCGCAGAGGTGATCAAATACCACCAAAAGAAAGCTCTACTTGTGGGAAAAAAAGGACATCAATTTTGTTTGTGTACAACGTTACACGATCGCGCAATTGTCAGTTAAAATGAGTGTCGTATCGCAAAAAATGTCCTGGTCATTAAGGGGGCAAATCCTTCCGGTCCTTGGGTGGTTAAAGAGTCATTGTAATCATTTGATAATGATTTTTCTTTTGTTTGTTCACTTTGCCACAATTCGAATAGAAAAAAAAAATCTAAAGTTTTCAACTCGACCGATTCAAAATTTATCGATTCGAAAGTTTCGGATCGAAAAAATCGGTGGATTCGAAGAAAATTCGAAAAAGACATAAAACGAATACGAATCTCGAATAGGGATTGAACAAATCAACTGAAGTTAACAAAACTAAATAACTAGATTAACAAATCTAAACAAAAAAAATGTTTTTGTCATGCACATGTCTAGCCTGAGACCTTTTTATAGTCAAAGCTAAAAAAAATTTGGCTGGGCCTGCACTTTAATATGTTGTTATGTTTTGCAGCGGCTCCCTTGGACAGTATTCAGAATCTGGCAGAGTACTACATACAATGCATAAAGCAAGTGCAGACAGAGGGGCCTTACTGGATCGCTGGGTACTCCTTTGGAGCCTGTGTGGCCTTTGAAATGTGTTCACAGTTGCAAACCCAACGGGACAGTTCCCAGGCTCCAGACAGCCTGTTTTTGTTTGATGGGTCACACTCATACGTTGCTGCATATACACAGGTAAGAGCACCACTGATGTGCCATAACTCACAGCAACCAGGAGTATAATGCAGTAAGCCTACTTTATTTTTTTAACCTCCTTACCGGTTATGCTGGGTTTGTATTCGATTCACATTGTAGGAGGGTGCAGTCTATTTTCCCTTCTGCAGGTGGCACTCAACCACAGCAGCATTGCAGTTGGAGGAGAAATCAAGAGGAACATGGATCCTCTATGGTTTCCTGGGCCATCCAATTGAATGCTGCCGCCCCATGTGACTCTGGCAGCTATTTTGGGTGAGGCAGAGCCTATTTAGGGCCCTGACCCCCAGGCTTTATGACCTGTCCCTACGCTACGTGTGTGTAGTGTAGGAACAGGACACCCATCTGACAGAGACAGTGTTAGCGGTAGGGAGAGGTTCCTGACGAGTAGGGAAAGAGCAGGGACGTGCTATCTTATTGGAAACCTCCCCGTTTTGGCACACAGGCCAGGCCGCATTCTATACCACAGGACAGACGCTGTTGGAGCATCCGAGACCTGCTGTTACACGGTTTGCTGCAATATCCTGTGAGTGCACCCGGACGGGTAGTTGTGCGTGTTTGAACTTTAGCTACAATAGAGTTCTGTTACTACATCTGGACTGGATTTTTAACTGCCATGGCACCTCCCCACAGCATACTCACTTGTGCAGCAAATCCAGTTCTGTCCAGTGCTGCTCTGGTGCTACAGCCCGGGTCCCACTTTGCCATCTTCTTCACTGACGTCATCAGGGGCTGCTGTTTCTTCCAGGTTCTTGTAGCCTGGCCCCCAATGACAGGTCTGCTCATCGGCACCTGTGAGTGCCTCCTTATGCAGCCTCTTGGGATGGATGATGGGAATATCCCAGGAGGCTACGAGAGCAAGGGCACATCATTCTCGTCTCTGTTGGTGGGGATGGGGCCAGACAAAAAGATTAAAAAGTAAAAAATGTTAATTCAAAAATGCTTTTCTACTTTGCCTTTTGGGGGAGGGGGGAGTGCAGGGAGGTAAAACTATTTAAGGTGGTGAAGGTCCACTTTTTTCCTCCTGCTGGAATTTTATATCTTTGAGGAACCTCATAATGGTTATTGTTGGTGGATGGAAATAATTGCTCACTTTATTAATCAATTATTTTATAAATAATGGAACATTTAGCAAAAAGATTAGGGTGGTCATGAACAGCAAAAGACAGAAAATGTATTTCTAATCTAGCTGACGGGTGCTAGCTGTGCATGAGTGGGGTGCACTCTGTTCCCTGGGTAATGAGCATTCCTGAGAATTATTAGAAACTAGGTCTTTTTTGGCCAGTGTTATGCCCCGTACACACGGTCGGACTTTGTTCGGACATTCCGACAACAAAATCCATAGATTTTTTCCGACGGATGTTGGCTCAAACTTGTCTTGCATACACACGGTCACACAAAGTTGACGGAAAATCCGATCATTCTGAACGCGGTGACGTAAAACACGTACGTCGGGACTATAAACGGGGCAGTAGCCAATAGCTTTCATCTCTTTATTTATTCTGAGCATGTGTGGCACTTTGTACGTTGGATTTGTGTACACACGATCGGAAATTCCGACAACGGATTTTGTTGTCGGAAAATTTTATAGCCTGCTCTTAAACTTTGTGTGTCGGAAAATCCGATGGAAAATGTGTGATGGAGCCTACACACGGTCGGAATTTCCGACAACAAGGTCCTATCACACATTTTCCGTCTGAAAATCCGACCGTGTGTACGGGGCATTAGAGTTTGTGCAGGCGCCATGTTGTTAAATGTCGCCTTTTGCATTCCAGAACAAAGTCGTTGGAATGCAAATGCAACAAAAGGCTGTGTCAGCAATGCAGAAGCAACTCCGTAGGGCTTGCTGCATCCAAAGAAAGTCAACACAAAGCAGGTTAAATGAACCTAAGAATGGTCATCCACACTTCACCACTGAAGTAAATGAGAATCTGCTGGGCTGTGTTTGTTTTATTCTTCCTTGTAGGGAAGGGCAGAATCTAAAACACTTTTGGTTGACCTCTTAGTCATGTATGAAGCCTAGAATTGTCCTCTTATGAAGCCTAGAATTGTCCTCTTATGAAACCTAGAATTGTCCTTTTATGAAGCCTAGAATTGTCCTCTTATGAAGCCTAGAATTGTCCACTTATGAAGCTTAGAATTGTCCTCTTATGGAGCCTAGAATTGTCCTCTTATGGAGCCTAGAATTGTCCTCTTATGGAGCCTAGAATTGTCCTCTTATGGAGCCTAAAATATTCCTCTTATGGAGCCTAGAATTGTCCTCTTAAGAGGACAATTCTAGGCTTCATAAGAGGACAATTCTAGGCTCCATAAGAGGAATATTCTAGGCTCCATAAGAGGAATATTCTAGGCTCCATAAGAGGGCAATTCTAGGCTCCATAAGAGGGCAATTCTAGGCTTCATAAGAGGGCAATTCTAGGCTTCATAAGAGGACAATTCTAGGCTTCATAAGAGGACAATTCTAGGCTTCATAAGAGGACAATTCTAGGCTTCATATGAAGCCTAGAATTGTCCTCTTATGAAGCCTAGAATTGCCCTCTTACGGAGCCTAGAATTGTCCTTATATGGAGCCTAGAATTGTCCTCTTATGAAGCCTAGAATTGTCCTCTTATGGAGCCTAGAATTGTGCTCTTATGGAGCCTAGAATATTCCTCCTATGGAGCCTAGAATTGTCCTCTTATGAAACCTAGAATTGTCCTCTTATGAAGCATAGAATTGTCCTCTTATGGAGCCTAGAATTGTCCTCTTATGGAGCCTAGAATATTCCTCCTATGGAGCCTAGAATTGTCCTCTTATGAAGCTTAGAATTGTCCTCTTATGAAGCTTAGAATTGTCCTCTTATGAAGCCTAGAATTGTCCTCTAATGGAGCCTAGAATTGTCCTCTTATGAAACCTAGAATTGTCCTCTTATGAAGCTTAGAATTGTCCTCTTATGAAGCCTAGAATTGTCCTCTTATGGAGCCTAGAATTGTCCTCTTATGAAACCTAGAATTGTCCACTTATGAAGCTTAGAATTGTCCTCTTATGAAGCTTAGAATTGTCCTCTTATGAAGCCTAGAATTGTCCTCTTATGGAGCCTAGAATTGTCCTCTTATGGAGCCTAGAATTGTCCTCTTATGGAGCCTAGAATTGTCCTTATATGGAGCCTAGAATATTCCTCTTATGGAGCCTAGAATTGTCCTCTTATGGAGCTTAGAATTGTCCTTATATGGAGCCTAGAATATTCCTCTTATGGAGCCTAGAATTGTCCTCTTATGGAGCCTAGATTTGTCCTTATATGGAGCCTAGAATATTCCTCTTATGGAGCCTAGAATTGTCCTTATGAAGCCTAGAATTGCCCTCTTATGGAGCCTAGAATTGTCCTCTTATGGAGCCTAGAATTGTCCTCTTATGGAGCCTAGAATTGTCCTCTTATGGAGCCTAGAATTGTCCTTATATGGAGCCTAGAATATTCCTCTTATGGAGCCTAGAATTGTCCTCTTATGGAGCCTAGAATTGTCCTTATATGGAGCCTAGAATATTTCTCTTATGGGGCCTAGAATTGTCCTCTTATGGAGCCTAGAATTGTCCTCTTATGGAGCCTAGAATTGTCCTCTTATGAAGCCTAGAATTGTCCTCTTATGGAGCCTAGAATTGTCCTCTTATGGAGCCTAGAATTGTCCTCTTATGGAGCCTAGAATTGTCCTCTTATGAAGCCTAGAATTGTCCTCTTATGGAGCTTAGAATTGTCCTCTTATGGAGCCTAGAATTGTCCTCTTATGGAGCCTAAAATATTCCTCTTATGGAGCCTAGAATTGTCCTCTTATGAAGCCTAGAATTGTCCTCTTATGAAGCCTAGAATTGCCCTCTTATGGAGCCTAGAATTGCCCTCTTATGGAGCCTAGAATTGTCCTCTTATGGAGCCTAGAATTGTCCTCTTATGAAGCCTAGAATTGTCCTCTTATGGAGCCTAGAATTGCCCTCTTATGGAGCCTAGAATTGTCCTCTTATGAAGCCTAGAATTGTCCTCTTATGGAGCCTAGAATTGTCCTCTTATGGAGCCTAGAATATTCCTCCTATGGAGCCTAGAATTGTCCTCTTATGAAACCTAGAATTGTCCTCTTATGAAGCTTAGAATTGTCCTCTTATGAAGCCTAGAATTGTCCTCTAATGGAGCCTAGAATTGTCCTCTTATGAAACCTAGAATTGTCCTCTTATGAAGCTTAGAATTGTCCTCTTATGAAGCCTAGAATTGTCCTCTTATGGAGCCTAGAATTGTCCTCTTATAGAGCCTAGAATTGTCCTCTTATGGAGCCTAGAATTGTCCTCTTGTCGAGCCTAAATTATTCCTCTTATGGAGCCTAGAATTGTCCTCTTATGAAGCCTAGAATTGTCCTCTTATGAAGCCTAGAATTGCCCTCTTATGGAGCCTAGAATTGTCCTCTTATGAAGCCTAGAATTGTCCTCTTATGGAGCCTAGAATTGTCCTCTTATGGAGCCTAGAATTGTCCTCTTATGAAGCCTAGAATTGTCCTCTTATGGAGCCTAGAATTGTCCTCTTATGGAGCCTAGAATATTCCTCCTATGGAGCCTAGAATATTCCTCCTATGGAGCCTAGAATTGTCCTCTTATGAAACCTAGAATTGTCCTCTTATGAAGCTTAGAATTGTCCTCTTATGAAGCCTAGAATTGTCCTCTAATGGAGCCTAGAATTGTCCTCTTATGAAACCTAGAATTGTCCTCTTATGAAGCTTAGAATTGTCCTCTTATGAAGCCTAGAATTGTCCTCTTATGGAGCCTAGAATTGTCCTCTTATGAAACCTAGAATTGTCCTCTTATGAAGCTTAGAATTGTCCTCTTATGAAGCCTAGAATTGTCCTCTAATGGAGCCTAGAATTGTCCTCTTATGAAACCTAGAATTGTCCTCTTATGAAGCTTAGAATTGTCCTCTTATGAAGCCTAGAATTGTCCTCTTATGGAGCCTAGAATTGTCCTCTTATGGAGCCTAGAATTGTCCTCTTATGGAGCCTAAAATATTCCTCTTATGGAGCCTAGAATTGTCCTCTTATGGAGCCTAGAATTGTCCTCTTATGAAGCTTAGAATTGTCCTTTTATGAAGCCTAGAATTGTCCTCTAATGGAGCCTAGAATTGTCCTCTTATGAAACCTAGAATTGTCCTCTTATGAAGCTTAGAATTGTCCTCTTATGAAGCCTAGAATTGTCCTCTTATGGAGCCTAGAATTGTCCTCTTATGGAGCCTAGAATTGTCCTCTTATGGAGCCTGAAATATTCCTCTTATGGAGCCTAGAATTGTCCTCGTATGGAGCCTAGAATTGTCCTCTTATGAAGCCTAGAATTGTCCTCTTATGGAGCCTAGAATTGCCCTCTTATGAAGCCTCGAATTGTCCTCTTATGAAGCCTAGAATTGTCCTCTTATGAAGCCTAGAATTGTCCTCTTATGAAGCCTAGAATTGTCCTCTTATGGAGCCTAGAATTGTCCTCTTATGGAGCCTAGAATTGTCCTCTTATGGAGCCTAGAATTGTCCTTATATGGAGCCTAGAATATTCCTCTTATGGAGCCTAGAATTGTCCTCTTATGGAGCCTAGAATTGTCCTCTTATGAAGCCTAGAATTGTCCTCTTATGGAGCCTAGAATTGTCCTCTTATGGAGCCTAGAATTGTCCTCTTATGGAGCCTAGAATTGTCCTCTTATGAAGCCTAGAATTGTCCTCTTATGGAGCCTAGAATTGTCCTCTTATGGAGCCTAGAATATTCCTCCTATGGAGCCTAGAATTGTCCTCTTATGAAGCTTAGAATTGTCCTCTTATGAAGCTTAGAATTGTCCTCTTATGAAGCCTAGAATTGTCCTCTAATGGAGCCTAGAATTGTCCTCTTATGAAACCTAGAATTGTCCTCTTATGAAGCTTAGAATTGTCCTCTTATGGAGCCTAGAATTGTCCTCTTATGAAACCTAGAATTGTCCACTTATGAAGCTTAGAATTGTCCTCTTATGAAGCTTAGAATTGTCCTCTTATGAAGCCTAGAATTGTCCTCTTATGGAGCCTAGAATTGTCCTCTTATGGAGCCTAGAATTGTCCTCTTATGGAGCCTAAAATATTCCTCTTATGGAGCCTAGAATTGTCCTCTTAAGAGGACAATTCTAGGCTTCATAAGAGGACAATTCTAGGCTCCATAAGAGGAATATTCTAGGCTCCATAAGAGGAATATTCTAGGCTCCATAAGAGGGCAATTCTAGGCTTCATAAGAGGACAATTCTAGGCTTCATATGAAGCCTAGAATTGTCCTCTTATGAAGCCTAGAATTGCCCTCTTACGGAGCCTAGAATTGTCCTCTTATGGAGCCTAGAATTGTCCTCTTATGAAGCCTAGAATTGTCCTCTTATGGAGCCTAGAATTGTCCTCTTATGGAGCCTAGAATATTCCTCCTATGGAGCCTAGAATTGTCCTCTTATGAAGCCTAGAATTGTCCTCTTATGGAGCCTAGAATTGTCCTCTTATGGAGCCTAGAATATTCCTCCTATGGAGCCTAGAATTGTCCTCTTATGAAACCTAGAATTGTCCTCTTATGAAGCCTAGAATTGTCCTCTTATGAAGCCTAGAATTGCCCTCTTATGGAGCCTAGAATTGTCCTCTTATGGAGCCTAGAATTGTCCTTATATGGAGCCTAGAATATTCCTCTTATGGAGCCTAGAATTGTCCTCTTATGGAGCCTAGAATTGTCCTCTTATGAAACCTAGAATTGTCCTCTTATGAAGCCTAGAATTGTGCTCTTATGAAGCTTAGAATTGTCCTCTTATGCAGCCTAGAATTGTCCTCTTATGGAGCCTAGAATTGTCCTTATATGGAGCCTAGAATATTCCTCTTATGGAGCCTAGAATTGCCCTCTTGTGGAGCCTAGAATTGTCCTCTTATGGAGCCTAGAATTGTCCTCTTATGGAGCCTAGAATTGTCCTCTTATGAAGCCTAGAATTGTCCTCTTATGGAGCCTAGAATTGTCCTCTTATGGAGCCTAGAATTGTCCTCTTATGGAGCCTAGAATATTCCTCCTATGGAGCCTAGAATTGTCCTCTTATGAAGCCTAGAATTGTCCTCTTATGGAGCCTAGAATTGTCCTCTTATGGAGCCTAGAATATTCCTCCTATGGAGCCTAGAATTGTCCTCTTATGAAACCTAGAATTGTCCTCTTATGAAGCCTAGAATTGTCCTCTTATGAAGCCTAGAATTGCCCTCTTATGGAGCCTAGAATTGTCCTCTTATGGAGCCTAGAATTGTCCTTATATGGAGCCTAGAATATTCCTCTTATGGAGCCTAGAATTGTCCTCTTATGGAGCCTAGAATTGTCCTCTTATGAAACCTAGAATTGTCCTCTTATGAAGCCTAGAATTGTGCTCTTATGAAGCTTAGAATTGTCCTCTTATGCAGCCTAGAATTGTCCTCTTATGGAGCCTAGAATTGTCCTTATATGGAGCCTAGAATATTCCTCTTATGGAGCCTAGAATTGCCCTCTTGTGGAGCCTAGAATTGTCCTCTTATGGAGCCTAGAATTGTCCTCTTATGGAGCCTAGAATTGTCCTCTTATGAAGCCTAGAATTGTCCTCTTATGGAGCCTAGAATTGTCCTCTTATGGAGCCTAGAATTGTCCTCTTATGAAGGCTAGAATTGTCCTCTTATGGAGCCTAGAATTGTCCTCTTATGGAGCCTAGAATTGTCCTCTTATGAAGCCTAGAATTGTCCTCTTATGGAGCCTAGAATTGTCCTCTTATGAAGCCTAGAATTGTCCTCTTATGGAGCCTAGAATTGTCCTCTTATGGAGCCTAGAATTGTCCTCTTATGAAGCCTAGAATTGCCCTCTTACGGAGCCTAGAATTGTCCTCTTATGGAGCCTAGAATTGTCCTCTTATGAAGCCTAGAATTGTCCTCTTATGGAGCCTAGAATTGTGCTCTTATGGAGCCTAGAATATTCCTCCTATGGAGCCTAGAATTGTCCTCTTATGAAACCTAGAATTGTCCTCTTATGAAGCCTAGAATTGTCCTCTTATGAAGCCTAGAATTGCCCTCTTATGGAGCCTAGAATTGTCCTCTTATGGAGCCTAGAATTGTCCTTATATGGAGCCTAGAATATTCCTCTTATGGAGCCTAGAATTGTCCTCTTATGGAGCCTAGAATTGTCCTCTTATGAAACCTAGAATTGTCCTCTTATGAAGCCTAGAATTGTGCTCTTATGAAGCTTAGAATTGTCCTCTTATGCAGCCTAGAATTGTCCTCTTATGGAGCCTAGAATTGTCCTTATATGGAGCCTAGAATATTCCTCTTATGGAGCCTAGAATTGTCCTCTTATGGAGCCTAGAATTGTCCTCTTATGGAGCCTAGAATTGTCCTCTTATGAAGCCTAGAATTGTCCTCTTATGAAGCCTAGAATTGTCCTCTTATGGAGCCTAGAATTGTCCTCTTATGGAGCCTAGAATTGTCCTCTTATGGAGCCTAGAATTGCCCTCTTATGGAGCCTAGAATTGCCCTCTTATGGAGCCTAGAATTGTCCTATTATGGAGCCTAGAATTGTCCTCTTATGGAGCCTAGAATTGTCCTCTTATGAAGCCTAGAATTGTCCTCTTATGGAGCCTAGAATTGTCCTCTTATGGAGCCTAGAATTGTCCTCTTATGAAGCCTAGAATTGTCCTCTTATGGAGCCTAGAATTGTCCTCTTATGAAGCCTAGAATTGTCCTCTTATGAAGCCTAGAATTGTCCTCTTGTGAATCCTAGAATTGTCCTCTTTGTCAGTTATAATTGATGCACCTCTTGACCTTTTCCAGAGTTACCGTGCCAAATTAACTCCAGGGAGTGATGCGGAGGCTGAAACCGAAGCCTTGTGCGCCTTCATCCAGCAGTTCATAGGCACCGAATACAACAAGGTAACTACGATCACTTACTACAACACAATGGATAAGTAACCCAAGCAGAAATGTGGATATGTATTGACCTGCTTTTGTCTCCCTGCAGCTCTTGGAAACTCTCCTTCCTCAGAAAGACCTTGAGGCCCGAGTGAAGGCCGCGGTGGACCATATAACACAGAGTCACAAGTCCATCAACCAGGACGCCCTGCGCTTTGCTGCTTCCTCCTTCTACTACAAGTTGAAAGCCGCAGACCAGTATGTCCCAACTAACAAGTATCATGGAAACATTACCCTCCTCCAGGCAAAGACACGGAACGAGTATGGGGAGGGGCTGGGAGCAGACTACAGGTTGTCAGAGGTGAGTGGAGAAAAATCTGTATGTTCTCAACAGGAGCTTATCAGCTACTTCAGTTGGGGTACATCAACAATGTCATTATGTTAACGCTAGCAATTGACTTTTCCTATTTGCTTAATTTTTGTCTGGTAAATATACCACTAAAAGTGTTATCTGTTCAAAATATACCTGTTGCTCCTGCCAGAAATCCAGGAGCTTGCCTTGTCTAATGAACTCTGCAGTGCTATCTCAAGCAGTGTTCTCCTCCCTGCTCAGTACTTCTCGTGGACTACATAATGCCTTCTGCCGTGTACACACGGGAGGACTTTTCGGCATCAAAGGTCCGACGGTCTTTCCGACGGACTTTTGACGGACTTTCGAATGAACGGACTTGCCTACACACGATCACACCAAAGTCCGACGGATTCGTTTGTGATGACGTACGACCGGACTAAAATAAGGAAGTTGATAGCCAGTAGCCAATAGCTGCCCTAGCGTCGGTTTTCGTCCGTCGGACTAGCATACAGACGAGCGCATTTTTCGACCGGATGTGAGTCTGTCGGAAAGATTTGAAACATGTTTCAAATCTGAAGTCCGTCTGATTTTTGCCCGAAAAAGTCCGCTGCAGGCCTGATGAAGCCCACACATGGTCGGATTGTCCGTCGGATTCGTCCCGTTGGACCAGTCCGGTCGAAAAGTCCGCCCGTGTGTGCACGGCATTACTCCTATGTTATAGAGAATAGAAGCTGAGGCTGTTCTGTAGTCTAACACACTTCCTGTCCTAGGTGATTATGCTGCTCCTCCAGAAGTACAGTACACTCTAATTTGGTATTTCCACACTGCGCTGAGCTACTTAAAACTAAATTAAACCCCTTTTGAGGTGGGGAGCTCTATACTACACTCTCTCTCTTTTTCTATAACCTCCTACCCCCCCCCCCCCCCCTCCACCCTTAGTGCGGTTTCATCTACACTAGATTACCAAAAGTATTGGGACCCCTGCCTTTACACGCACATGAACTTTAATGGCATCCCAGTCTTAGTTCGTAGGGTTCAATATTGAGTTGGCCCACCCTTTGCAGCAATAACAGCTTCAACTCTTCTGGGAAGGCTGTCCACAAGGTTTAGGAGTGTGTCTATGGGAATGTTTGACCATTCTTCCAGAAGCGCATTTGTGAGGTCAGGTACTGGTGAGGACGAGAAGGCCTGGCTCGCAGTCTTCGCTAAAATTCATCCCAAAGGTGTTCTGTCGGGTTTAGGTCAGGACTCTGTGCAGACTAGTCAAGTTCCTCCCCCCAAACTCGCTCAGCCATGTCTTTATGGACCTTGCTTTGTGCACTGGCGCGCAGTGATGTTGGAACAGGAAGGGGCCGTCCCCAAACTGTTCCACCAAAGTTGGGAGCATGAAATTGTCCAAAATGTCTTGGTATGCTGACGCCTTAAGAGTTCCCTTCACTGGAACTAAGGAGCCAAGCCCAACACCTGAAAGACAACCCCCACACCATAATCAGCCCTCCACCAAATGATTTGGATCCGTGCACAAAGCAAGATCTATAAAGACATGGGTGAGCGAGTTTGTGGTGGAGCACCTTGACTAGCCTGCACAGAGTCCTGACCTCAACCCGATAGAACACCTTTGGGATGAATTAGAGCAGAGACTGCGAGCCAGGCCTTCTTGTCCAACATTAGTGCCCGACCTCAAAAATGCGCTTCTGAAAGAATAGTCAAACATTCCCATAGACACACTCCTAAACCTTGTGGACAGCCTTCCCAGAAGAGTTAAAGCTGTTATAGCTGCAAAGGGTGGGCAGTATATTGAACCCTACAAACTAAGACTGGGATGCCATTAAAGTTCATGTGCGTGTAAAGGCAGGTGTCCCAATACTTCTGACCTTATCGTGTATATACGTGATCTGGCGCACAGTTGCTGCCCTGTAGCAGTAAAACTGTTATAGGGCAGACCTTAACTGGATAAGGAAAATGTCACCTTTTTTTTTAGCTATTTACTGTAAGGCTGGATTTACACCTATGCATTTTAGTGCTTTTTGCATTTTTCAGATTTGCACAGCAGAACGTGTTCCATAGGAAACCATGTTAAATAGAAAGTAGTGCAAATCTGCAAAAAGCACTAAAAATGCATAGGTGTGAATCCAGCCTATGTTATGCACATAAATGTGCTCTTGCACGTTCCTTGTTTTTGTACTTTGACGAACTCAAATTTTCTTACAAGAAAAAAATACTAAATTAGAAAACTTTGCACCCATGCTAATTTTCACCATCTTTTCCTCTGTATGCCTCCGGAACAAGCATGCAGATCATGAGGTCCAGTTCTCTTGCTGCATTCTTGATGCATATCAGCGATTCAAAAAGTATTGAAGCCAATGGGGTTGGCGTGGAAGTCGGGGGGTGTGCTTCCACATTTCTAAATGCTCAGGTTCCTCTAAAGCGGGGATATGCAATTAGCGGACCTCCAGCTGTTGCAGAACTACAAGTCCCATGAGGCATAGCAAGACTCTGACAGCCACAAGCATGACACCCAGGGGCAGAGGCATGATAGGGCTTGTAGTTTTGCAACAGCTGGTGGTCCGCTAATTGCATAACCCTGCTCTAAAGGGTGTTCATCCTGAAAATACATTCTAGGTTTATTAGGTGCAGTGTTCCTCCTGACAGCATTGTCCGGCCAAATCCACAGTACAGTCATTAAACCATCTTCCTCACACAAGATCTTGCCCTCTCTTCCCTCTTCAGCAGCTTCACCATACGCCTGTCTACCATCTTTCCTCCTAATAGGTCCAGGTTTCTATTCTTGGCTTTCTTTTTTTTTTTTTTTTTGGTTTTCCATTTTACTTTTTTTTGCTCCCTATTATATGCCGGTTTTGAAGGTTAAATAGTTTCATTCGTTTTCCTTTTTTGTTTCTTTTTAACCTCCGTGTCATCCCAGGAACATGCTGTGCTAGACGAACCTCTTGCTGCAGACCGCCTCCAATCGCCAATTAGTTATGCAGTTACAGAAAAACATAAAAGGCAGAGGAACAGCCTGAAAAGAGAAGAAAGCAAACTCAAAGCTGTGGGCTGATAGCAAAAAAAAAAAAGAAAGAAAAACCTGCAAGGCTGAGGCATAATGAGCTAGTATGCATCACATTGTGTTCTAAGGGCACCTTAGAATGATGCCCGGCAGTGCCGCCCGCACTCCGCTCCCACGGCCGACATCTTTTCCCGGAGTTACTTCCAGGTTCGCGGGCTCCGGCGATGTGATTGGCCGGTGCCACGATGATGTCACTCCCGCACACGCCGGTCACGGCACGGGTCCTGAAGACGAGACGCGAGCGGGCCGTTCCTTCAGTGCAAATGCGCCGATGACCTCGGTGGAAAGGTATATAGTAAATATCTCCTAGACGGTGCAAGTTTAGGAGCTATTTACAGTACCTACAAGTAAGCCTTACTATAGGTTTACCTGTAGGTACAATTAAAGAGGAAGACTTTACTTCCTCTTTAAAGGGCAATTCCAAGAAGCAAGTGAATGTCTAGTTTTAAGCAGCAGATGTTGCAGCTGTGCTAAAGTCATCAAGGCTGTCTATGTTGCCTTAATCCGATTTGTGTACAATCTAGTGCAGCCAGAGACCTCCTAAGGTCTGCTTACAGAACCCTAGTTGTGCATCATATTTTAAAATGTTTCTAAAACCTCACAGATTTTTTACCTTTAATGCAATCATACATTAAGGTAAAAAAAACCTTCTCTGCTGCAGGATCAACCCCAGCCCCCCTTATTCTTACCTGAGCCCAATCCAATCCAGTGATGTGCACGAGAGCAGCAGCTCTTGCTGCTGTCTCCCTCCACATTGGGCAGATTGATGGCAGCGGGAGCCATTGGCTCCCACTCCTGTCAATCAACTCCAGTGGTGAAGAAGTGGGGGAGGGGGGCCGAGTCCCACTGTCTGTGTCAATGGACGCAGCAGCGGAGCTCAGAAAAGAGCATGCACAAGTGCCCCCATGGGAAGCAGCTTCCCGTGGGGGCACTAGACAGATAGGAGGGCTGGCAGGGGGGAACAGAGAAGAGGAGGTTCAGGGCCGCTCTGTGCAATTCTATTGCACAGAGCAGGTAAGTATAGAGATGTTGGTTATTTAATGAATGAGAGCGAAGACTCTGCCTGACTTCACGAATGCACTTCTGGAAGAATGGTCAAACATTCCCATAGACACACTCCTAAACCTTGTGGACGGCCTTCCCAGAAGAGTTGAAGCTGTTATAGCTGCAAAGGGTGGGCCAACTCAATATTGAACCCTACAGACTAAGACTGGGACGTCATTAAAGTTCATGTGCGTGTAAAGGCAGGTGTCCCAATACTTTTGACTTTTAAATACTTTTAAGATAGAAATGCCAATACAATAACCTTACAGGTCCAGCACTATTTTTCCACTTTCCTCAACTTGTTTCAACATTTCTCTCTGGATATATTGACCTGAAATCTTCTCTCTTCGTCAACAGGTGTGTGATGGGAAAGTGTCTGTCCATGTCATTGAAGGCGATCATCGCACCTTTTTGGAAGGAGATGGAGTAGACTCCATTACCAACATCATCCACAGCTCCCTTGCGGAACCCCGCACCAGCGTCCGCGAGGGTTAAACAGCGATCTACAAAGCCATCGTCTCCTTACAAAGTTTGACTTAGGCTTTGCCCTGGCAGAGGAAAAAATGGCTTCCTAATGAACTGGACAAAACATGAAAACTTTCCATAACCAATATCAGCAAACCATGGTTGGGGCTCCACCAATACTGCCCAGTGCCATAAAGGCATTTCCAGTGGTCAGTAGACCTTGGAGGAACCCCCATCCCTTTTCCCCCTTCTATACCTCCCTCTGTTAATGTTGTACGAACACAGCAGAAGACCCCAGGTCTTCTACACAGAGTAGAGTTCATTTTTGTAGCATGTTGTTATCAGTATTCCAAAGCCAAGACGTTAGCACTTAGCAAGCCTCGCACCTCTATGTCGAAACAAATACCGTCAGTTCTCTGAGGCTGTGGCCTGCCTGTGAAGAGGCTGACTGGTCCAAAGATCACATGGATCTCTCCTTATCGTAGATTCCACATTGGTCTTCTTCTGAGCGTGCGTGAATTTTTTTTTTTTCTTTCTGTATTTTTTTAAATCTTAATGTTAAGTATTTATTTTAAGTTGAATTTTACCAGTGCACTCTTTCACAGATGAATGCGTTTAGCATTGGTAGAGGGAAGCGTCTTCTGAACCACCTTCAGAGGAGTCACGCCTCTTCTTGAACCCTTCCTATGGACACAGGGACACTTAGTAAAACTTTGTGAACTTTTTACTCATTAGGCATCAATGAGATATAGGCTAAAACAGTAAAAGGCCTGTATTGGTATAGCAACCAGTCGGGATTTCCAAAAATTAAGAATTTTTGCTTCCTCTGGTTGCTTGTACCAGTGTGACAGAACAAAAAAAAAAAAAGCAGCAGTGCTGTGCAGTTCCCCACAGCAGCCAATGAGGGCTCACCATTCTTCAGCTTAGAGTATTTTGAAAGATGATTGGTTGCTGGGGTTACCTGCTCTTCACATTTTGCTCTTTGCCTTATTAACCCCCTGCATGACCATATTAACCCCTTCATGACCCCAATATGCCTTTTTTTTTTTTTTGAGTCCTCATGAAAAAAATGCCCCTTGCCATGACGATGTTAATTAACATTCCACCAGTGAACGAGGAATGTGTAACTGTGTGTGTTCCGAGATCAGCAACTCTATTCTTAAAAGGGTTCAACACAGGAATCTATACGCCTATTATATCAAATCCTTTTTATGCGACCTTAACATAATTGGCAAGTTGGGCATAGTAGCGTTTGAGGCAGTTTTGAGGAACGATTAGAACAATCTTCTCCAAAGCCACATGGTAAACTGAAGGCTTCAACTTGTAGACTCTAAAGCCTACCATACCATACCCGGCTCAGATTTCGGCCAATTCCCACTGAACTGGCCAAAGCATGAGCCATGGGTTTCCCTAATGGCACCACTTGATATAACAAAAGTCATATTTCAATTGTAGAAGGTGGGTGGGGGTGGGGGGGTTGGGACAGGGGGGGTGACTGCATCTGGCAGCCGTGCCGGCTGTCAGAATACAATAGTGGGCAGGGGGGGGATTCCTCCAATCATGCCGTTTAGTGTGAATGGAGGAATCTATTACATTTCTCTTGTTTAGACCACTGTATGGCTACCCTTAAAGCTGATGTCCAGACAAATGACTAAGTTCACAGCTGAAATAAATACGGGAAGAATTTTCCTGCCAAATGATTTTTTGACCCTGTTCAGCTAGTCTTTTGATCTAAACACTCCTGCCATATAGCAAAGCCAGTTCAGTGACATCAAGTTTTTCCTCGTCTCGTTTAGCAATAGAGCTTGGTTACTGGCAAGCTGACAGCATTGGATTGACAGCTCTATGTAATGCTTTTGAGTCTGACTCTCCTATGGTACTGCCCCCCCCCCCCTCTTCCAGTCTGGTTCCTCCTGTGAAGGGAGTTACAGGGTGATAAAGATAGATTTGAGTACAACGTAGTTCTAGTAATGGTATTTAAGCATAAATATCTGAATGAAATGGTGGACTTTGTTTCTTTGCCTGGAGTTCAGCTTTACGCTCCAAGACAGGCAGCACCTACAGTGTATCTTGCAGACCTATCCAAAAAATCCAAAAGAGGAGGGCACTGAGATCCTTCTATAAACCCAACCCCCCCCCCCCCCCCAAGGCGATATGGTGGCTGTAAGGTCTGCCACAGTGATGCTTCTGCCATTGTGTGTTGGTCATTGGACACAATCTTAGCCTCTGCCTGTTCATGGGACTCAAATAATTGAAAAAGGCGACAAATCTAGTGTCTACAAGGTACATTTCCATTTTAATGCATAACACTTATTAACACAATTATTTTGGGACATTCCATTTTTTTTTTTTCTAGCTCTATATGAGAGGCCAGCCGTGCAAAACGCTAGTGCATGCTGCAAGTCTCTATGATGGGAAAGAATTTAAATAGCAAGCAGTAAAACTGCGTTGGAAGAATTAGTGGCTCAACGGGAGTTGACTTTTCTGGGGCGTATACCTTCTGGTGAGAAGGTGTCCTCTGCAGAAAGAGCAGGTGTGTCATCAATGACACTTTCTTTGAAGGAAATAAGGATCTGCTGCACCTATGACACAGAAGAAACGAGGTGACCACGGGTTTAATTGACTGTTGGAAACAGAGCCTGTCTTTGGTCTTATGCCCTCCCATTTAGTGAGTTGTGCTTTTTTTTAGTTACGATTCAGGGGAATCTAACATGCAAGTCTACCAAAAGCATATTTATTTTTCCTTTTGAGTGTATTAGTTTGGTAGGTTGCTGGTGACTTTAAGGCCTCATATAGATTGAAAATGTTGAATCTTTGCCTATAAATGAGCAAGAGATTCCGCAAGCACTTACAAAGAACTGATTTAAGCTTACTAAAAAGCTTATTTAAAGCTACAGCCATCATTAGGATTTTTATTTAGCACTTCCAGATTGGAGATAAGGGTTGGTTTATAAGAAATCTGGCAGGTTTGGAATGTGAAAGCAACCATGGCCAACTGGTATTCGATAATGCGCGCTTCAGGGTTGTCAATACTTGGCGAGTCGTTGACCTGAAACAAGCATGTACATATCAGTTGTTATTCATATACACTATTTCGCCAAAAGTTTGTGCACACCTGACCATCACACCTATCTATGTGGCCCAAGGTATGTGGACACCCCTCTAAATTATTGAGTTCAGCTGTTTTCAATGAAGGGTTCTCTTAGTGCTACAGCGTATTTGGACATTTTAGACAGTTGTGATCTTCCAACTTTGTGGGCAACAGTTTGGGGACAGCCTGTTCTGTGTGCCCTGTCCACAAAACCAGCTCCATAAAACATGGTTTGACCAGTTTGGTGTGGCAAAACTCGAGTGACCTACATAAAGCTCAGACCTTAACCCTACTGAACTCCTTTGCAATATCAATTGCAGGCCAGGTCTAGTCATCCAACACCAGTAACTGGCCTCCAAAATTGGACATTTGAATGGACACAAATTCACAGACACTACAAATCTTGAGCAAAGGCTTCCCAGGAGAATGGAGGATGTTATTGCTGCAAAAAGGAGGAGACCAGCTCCTTATTACTGACCATGATTTTGGAATGGGGTGTCCTACAAGCTCATATAGATATGATGGTCACGTGTCTATAAACATTTGCTTTTATAGTGTACTTGTTGTGGGTCAGAGAATCACTAAGTGGTGAAGCTAGTATAAAGATGACCTTCAAAAAACAATTCAGCTATGGGAGTTCCAATATGATCCATATGACTGGTTTTCTTTAAAAGCTTCAAGAAAGCTAAATGACTAAAGAAGCCTACTTTTGCAAGTATTTTCTGAATCTGAGAGTATACCAAAATAACGTGACCTTCTTTCTCTCTCTCTCTCCCTCCTTTTTTTCTCTCCTCTTTTTTTCCTTTCTTTCTCTCTCTTTCGCTCTTTTTCTCTCTCTCTCTCGCTCTGTTTGTTTCTCTTTCTCTTGCGCTTTCTCTCTCTCTCTCTCTCTCTCTCTCTCTCTCTCTCTCTCTCTCTCATTCTCTCTCTCTCTCATTCTCTCTCTCTCTCTCTCTTTCTTTCACTCTTTTTTTTTTTCCTCTATCTCTCTCGCTTGCTTGGCAAAAGATTAAACAATGCGTATGAGGCCTTCGTGGCACAGCTCATGCATTTTGAAATCCATCATGCAGCTTTGGGCCTACAGGTTTCCTTGCAGGTCAATAATTATTACGGCCTTTTAACCTGTTACAAAATGACTTTGCAAGCATGGCAAACCTTCAATGTTTATGGCACCCAAGCACCAGCATTCAAAAACCTACTTTGGCATACTCCGACCGCTCCCCAGTGATCAGCGCAGAAACTTCTAGCACAGGGGTCAGCAACCAAAGGCTGCAATTGCCACGCAAAACCATTTTCAGTGGCACTTGAACGATCTATAGTCTAGAAATTGGATCCATTATCTAGTCGAGTTTACCAAAAAAATTCTTAGGTCTGAAAAAGGTGGCCTTGCGTTAACTTATGTATCTACATACATGTACAAGCAGATATATTTTCAGTTCCGAAGACAGTGTTAAATCCATCCCCAAGCCAACTTACAACAGATTTTTCAGTAGTGTGTGCGCAGCTGAAGGTAACATCCTACAGGCCAGACTGAGCATAACTAAGCCATGAAAGACAGGGACAAGGGCCACAATGAAACGGCAAGGCTTCATTTATGCATCCTATAAGGGCTGGACATTGGATTCCTGTGGCCAGAATCAGTGGATTCTTGCAGCTGGAATCACAGGTGGTTGCAGGGGCAAGAAGCCTGTACAAAGCAATGACAGGCTGATAGCAACCATAGCTGTCCACTGCTGTTCGGATGCATCCAAAAGTCCAGCAGTTACCTGCTGCTAAGGACAAATGACCAGCCCTGCATGCAGGCAGATTCTTAGCCCCAGGAATCCACTGTCCGGACCTTCTAGGATGTGTCAGTGAGGCCTAAGTCCAGTTTGTGGTTCAGTACACATTAACTGTAAATATGAACGTGTTTTATGTGTGTCCCTGTTAATATAATAAATTTTAACCTGCCGTTATCAGTGCAAAAATTGAAAATGTACTACGTGGCTATGGTGTGCTATTGTTCACTGTCTAATGACTTGTACATGAACACTTAATGTGGAAAAGGTTGCCAATCCCTGTTCTAGCAAATTAGCAGTTCTGGATGTGCATTCCACTTATGGGTCCAAGTATAAAACATTTGTGATGTGTTGATGTGACAAACAATCTGCCCAATCAGGATGAAAATTGCTGTACTTCCCCTAATATGTGTAGTTCCCATATCTTCAGTGCCATCTAGTGGAGACAATAAATGTTTTTTAACCAATTTAACTATTTCTGGGGAAAAAAAGCATTGTGGGCACTAGGTAGCGCTGACGATAAAGGAACTACACATTTTGGAGGCAGTGCAGCAATTGTTTATCCTGGTTGTGCAGATGTTTGATATATCAATATTATACATTTTTAATGTGGAAAAGGTTGCCAACCCTTGTTCTAGCAAAAGATGAGCGCTGGATGTGCATTATATCCCACACCTGCTGGTGCTCAGTTTGGGAAATGAGACCCCGGGAGGCTCCATTAATTAGACTGCTAGACTTTCACAGTCAGATGAAGGACATGTGGGATCCTCACTCTGTTGATCGCAGCAGAATCTGTTTTACGTAGGTCTATATTTTAGTAAAGAATAAATAATTGTGAGGGGTTTTTTTTCATAAGTTTATTTTCTTGCTCATGTTAAATAGTGCTGCTTTGAGACAGTCTTGTGTATGTTGCACTCTCATATTATTAAAAATAAAGAAATTACATGGATTATTTGCCTCCCATTGTCTTTTTTTTTAAACAATAATAGGTATCATCCCTGTCCATTGATTTGAATCCTCGCGCTGCATTGTTGCAGTAATTCATGCAAAAGGGTTCCCGACTAAGTATTGAGTGCATACTATACTGCAGGGCTCAAACTTGAGCTACTAGCCATGCCCTAAGGGTTACTCGCTACCATTTGCCCCACCCAACCCTTACCCTTCAACGCCCCTAAACATGCCCTCATAAATTATCTTATAAAATGACACTTAAATGTTTTAGGCAGCCTACCTGTGCCCAACAATGCGGCCTCACCTGTGCCCATCAATGCAGCCTCACCTGTCCCCAACAATGCGGCCTCACCTGTGCCCAACAATGCGACCTCACCTTTGCCCAACAATGCGGCCTCACCTGTCCCCAAAAATGCAGCCTCACCTGTGTCCAACAATGCAGCCTACCTGGGCAGGGGGAGAGGATTGCCGGCCGGATCATCAGAGAGCGGTGAACATCGCTGTAACAGCTTTCATTTGCATTGGCGTATGTTCCCGTCGCTCGCTGTCAGATACAGCCCTGCCTCCTGGCCTGGGTATTTTGATATACGTCACATGTCCTGGCATTTGACGGGTGATCTGTCTATCAAATTACCTGGGCCAGGAAGCAGGACTGCATGTGACGGCGAGCTGCAGGAACACACGGCAATGCAAACGAAAGCTGTTACAGCGCTATTCACCGCTCTCTGATAATGCGGCCGCCTGCTCTCCTCTCTCTTCCCCCGGCGATCGCTGGGAGAACGGCTTCTATTTAACCCCGCCTGCCGGCGGCGCTCGCCAATTCCCCCCCCCCCCCCCCCCCCCAGGCTCCCAGGCATCCCACACTCACCAGCCATCATTTTCCACTCGCAAAATGCGAGTGGAAAATTTGAGGGCTGCTATACTGTACATGGACATACATTTAAGCCAACATTTCTGTATTAAAAATCCTTTTTTTATTGGTCTTATGTAATATTCTAATTTTCTGAGGTACTGAATTTTGGGTTTTCACTAGCTGTAAGCCATAATCATCAAAATTAAAGGAGAGAAATGCTTGAAACATATCACTCTGTGTGTAGCGCATCTATATAAAAAATATATGAGTTTCACTTTTCGAATTGAATTACTGGATCGGAGGAAGAGAGTGGCCGGGAGTCATGTGACTGGCCTGAAGATATCTGAAAAAAAGGTATGTAGAGGCATCGATTTAAAAAAAAAAAATTTACACAGTATGTTATGGCTGCATACAAGAGAGGGGCTGACAGTGAATGTAGAGCTAGAGAACTGACTACGGTGTGCTATCCTGCTTAGTGTGGTCAGTTTTTAATAGGAAAGCAGAGGCACTGGCAGGAACACCAGAGTTTTCACATAAAGAAAGCAATACAAAGAGAACAGAATACTTTCTCATACAAGTACATGGTACAGCAGGCACATATCGGGAATATGAAGTGTTGGGGTAAGGAATGCTTTAAGGAATGGAAGGATATATGAAGTAATGCCAATTGAACCTCTATATATACTCTATACAAAGAAAGCCAAAAAAAAATTCTCTATGATTGATATAATCCAGAGCTCCTCCATACTATTATGGTAACCTGGCAATTCCATCGGTGAGGAGTCTGAGGACCAATCAGAATCACTCTGATCCATCCCGGGAGTACGGCAGAAAGGGGGAGAAGGTCCCAAGACCACTGCACCGACTTCGTGGGCACTAACAGCTCATCACTCACAGAGGTAAATAGAGCGGGGATATTCGGTAAATATAAATCGACTGTGTGCACCAAATCCCCTTACAAACCAAAATATTACCATGTAAAAGTAGTGGCACCATCATCACTATGCTGTACATAGTCTGCACAGAGAGCAGAGTTGTGGGAGGGGCCCAAGATGTCCTCCCACTACAGGCTGCCTGTAGAAAACTACAGGAGGGGGTGGAGACAAGACCAGTCACCCTGAACAAGGAGAGAGAACAGCAATGACCGGTCTTTATTGCAGGAAGTTCCTGCACATGGAGTAAAGTTTCACACTGGATAACTGAATAGATCTGTAAAAATTACACAAAGCACACCAAGATCCAAGTATATTTAAACAATATTTACCTATCCTAGAGTTAAGCTTTAAGCCTTGAGTCACATCTTCCTGCACTAAGTAAGTGTATCTAAAGCCAAAATGTTTTTTAACCTTTGAGCACAGACAACCAAAAAAACCTGACAGGTTTAAATCTTCACCCTGTAATGAGGTGTCAGTACCATTTCCAATTTGGCCACCCGGTGGCGCCCTCCCCATAGATAAATAGTGGGGTACGTTAGAGAGTAGGGGGAGTTTGGGCCCCTATGGGACTTGGTGGGGCCGTTCCTTCAGAGATGTATTGCTTCCAATGATTGCGCCTAGCAGGGGCGTTGCTAGGGTGTGGCTATTGGGGCTATAGCCCCGAATCTGGGGCCCATAGCCCTGAGTCTCTTGCCACAGGGTCCCTGCCTAACCAGTGGGTTGCGGCTGCTGTGGCAGGCAGGCTGGCTGCATGAGAGAGGCGGAGGAGAGGAAAGAAGCGAGCTCTTCACAGCCGGGCCTCTTCAATTGGGGAGCGAGGTGTGGCGAGCAGCAGAGAGATGACATAATCTCTCACTGTCCGCCACAAATCGGCGCTCTTCCACCCTCACAGCACGGTCATCGTGGAGCTCCACTTTGCAGCCAGACCCCCTTGCTTCAATGTCGGAGGTACGGCGGGGAGCAGCGAGATGACATCATCCCTCATTGCCCACCCCGCATCACCGCTCTCCTGCTCTCACTAACTGGACCAGTTCTGTCAGCCTGCCACCAATGCAGCGTCAATGCACATTTGGTGGCACTGGCTGGCATGGCAAGTGACAATCCTACATCAGTTGGCAAGTGACAACCCACATCTGGTGGCCGGTGACGTGGCAAGTGACAATCTGCAAATGGTGGCAAGAGATGTGGCAAGTGACAATCTGCAAATGGTGGCAGGAGACGTGGCAAGTGACAATCCACATCTGCTGCCAGGTGAAAGTGGCAAGTGACAATCCACCTCTGGTGGCAGGCGACATGGCAAGTGACAATCCACATCTAGTGGCAGGTGACAGTGGCAAGTAACACGCTGCATCTGGTGACAGGCGACGGTGGCAAGTGACATGCTGCATCTGGTGGCAGGAGATGTGGCAAGTGACACGCCCAGGGCTCCCACTGATTCTGCAGTAGGGTGAGTTTAACCACTTCATTATATATTAGAATGTAACAATAGAAATAATGCATTTCAATCACCCTGACACCATATCAACCATTATGCCATGATGATTGATGTGCCAACACCAGCCATCGCCTGTGAAAAATTGCTTACCACTGGTCCCCCCCACCCCCTCCCCTGCGGGCATGCAAAAAGGTTGGTGACCGCTGCTATGGGCTCTAGCCCCAGATCTTTTGCAGACCTAGCAACTCCCCTGGCGCCTAGTGATACAAGGACCTGAAGAGGACCTGGTGCATTGGATAGGGGAACAAGCCATAGAGTGTCCGAACTGTAGAAGTGAAGATGACCATTACCATAATTGGTGAGAAGCTGTATGCCCTGAAGTTGTCTACCTTGAAATTGTGAAAGTAAAGCTTTGAAAATGTATTGGACTTGCCTCTTCTTGCTACTAATGGCCTTGCCTTGGAACTGATACCTGGTTTAGCTGTGAAGAATGCGGGGTAAAGTGTCGGGCTTGGTAACGTACATGTGGTGTTGAACTCTACGTTGTAATTGCTCCCTCTGGGAGCAGGGACTCACATTCCCGTGACGTTAGGGCAAAAGGCCTGTTAGTGGTAACCAGGAATGAATGTTTATGCCCACGTTCTATTGGCCTTGCCTGCAGCAAATATTAAGGTGCATATAGAGACATTCAATATCACAACTTTTGTTAAAGAATAAAACATTCCAATTTTATTGATGTATCACAAAAAAAACAATGCTACGCATGCCATGGTGTCACGTACCTGGTGGAGATTGAGCTGTAGAGGGGGGGCTTATCTTGCACCTCTTATCCAACACCCCTGGTAGTGATCACAGGAGGTGTGAGGGCACAGAGTGGCACGAGGGCCGGTATAACAGGCACCACCAGCTGAGGTTTGCAGGGAACAGATGACCGTGGATCACCAGGCAGGAACAAGGGACTGGAACACAGTTGAAGCTTGATCAGTAGGCAGGAGCGTAGCCGGGACACAAACCAAGAGGTCATCAACAGCCAAGCAGCGAAGGTACAGGAACACAAGACAAGAGCAGAGTCAGAGCACAAGCCACGGTCACAATAGGCAGGCAGGAATCCAGAGATTGGTCAACGGCAAGCTGGGTCAAGCATGGGTAGGCAGATATAGCAGGTCAAGGCACAGGTAAACAGGAACTAGCTGAAGACCACTCAGCAATCTGTTCTTGCCACAGTTCATCTTAAATAGGCCGTTTGGCGCCAGTGCGTGCACGTGTGTGCGTGTGCTCACGTGCATATGCCCAATTCTTCTTGGGCACGCGCTAACACGTTTGCGCATGCCTGCTAATGCCCCTTCTGTATTGAGCCTTTGCTCATAAGTATTAGCATGAACAAGGACGTGTCCTGGTTCCAACTGAGCTTCTCTTACACATGGTCTCTTTTATGTTGTAATTTCATAGCGAGGAAGATGATGTTATTCCCAACATGTTTCGCCCAAATAGGCTTCTTCAGGGGATTGCCGCTAATAAGTTCAAACTGTGTGAAAACTATACAGACAAGCAAATAGTAATAAATATCACTACATTTATTAAAATATTCATACCTGTGAAAATAACTAGATAAAGCTTGGGACTTCTTTAAACCAAAAGGACCAAATTGCCAAATGATAGGAATCAATACTTTTGTGGGTGAAAAGGAACCCCAGATTGGTACCAGAGATTTGTATAGTGACAGCAGGAGGGATAAATGGACCCAGCTGAAGAGGAATCACAGAAGAAAAAAGGGGTCTTTGATAAGAAGGAAAAGTCAAAGTTCTTTAACAGGTTTGACCCCAATAGACATTATACTTACAACATGCACTTCAGAAGAAGACCTCCAGAGGGCGTCCAACTATTAATAAGTCTGCTCCAGCATCAGGAAACTATCCAAAATAAAATCAAAAGACTGTATTACTCTGGAGTAATCATCAATCCTTTATACTACATTTGTACATATGTCTATGTCATAAAATGAAACTCCAACTAAATATGGGGCCCAACTAAAATAAAAGGTACAGGTTTGGATACACTTTAGTATTTTATATCACAATATGTGTTCTTGTAATGTTATTTGTGGAAGTTTAGCGATCTCCTATGATAGGATGTTTCCTGTTTTGCAATATGTAAGAGGTGCTGTCAATCGGCATGTAGCAGCAGAATCGTAGAGTAAATTACATCTACAGTAATTGCTCAGGCGCCATAATAATCAGTGATAATAAATAGGGACCCGTTTAGGGGCAAGTAACAAGTTTATCGGTAGCCAAACCTTTCTTTAAAGCCCCAGATGAGCTCCATATACAGTAATATGGGTCTTTGGGAAGTGCAGCAGCAAGGGTTTAATTACCCTGTGCTAGCAGAACAATCATTTCATTAATTCTTGCCACATCAAGAGGTTAATTTGAGCTTCAAAGATCTCACTATGCGTACCTCCTTAGATGGTACTGTAGATCAAAAAATTGGACCTCTGAACAGGTGTGGTATCTAGGGTTGCCACCTGTCCGGGATTCACCCGGACAGTTCGGGTATGGAATCATGCGTCTGGTTTTCAGACAGCCTGAAACCCGGACACATTTTTTAGACCAGACTATGGCTTCCCAGCAGGGTTGCTGGCTGCAGTTGTGAAAGAGGAGAGTGTGTGTTACCCCTACCCCTCTATGTCTGCCCACACTCCAATCCCTGGCGCTGTGGCTCAGAAAAGGAGTGGGAAATTTGAAGACATCTGGATGAGAGGAGCTGACTGCCAAGGGGTGAGTGAGCTCACCATCCATCCCCGTCTGTGACTGAAGTCTCCCCCCTTCTCTCTCCTGTCTCTGAGTGAGTATACTAAGGCAAATCAGGGTTCTCAGATCACCCCTTACATCAGAGTTCACCTTTACACCAGAGGTCACAGTGTTCCCCCTTACATCAGAGTCCTCTCCGTAAATCAGAGTTCTCAGTGTTCCCCCTGAAATCAGGGTTCCCAGAGCATTCCTTATGTCAGATTCCCCAGAGCATCCCTTACATCAGAGTCTGCAGAGTCCCCCCTTACAGCGTAAGGAAACTCTGCGAGTTCAGATGTAAAAGGGGAACTCTGTGGACTCTGATGTAAAGGGGGACTCTTGTGATTAATTTTATATTATTAGAAATGTTATTTAATTGCAAAATATATGTATAGTTTATACTATAAAACAAAACAAAAAAAATGCTGTGCACCGCTTGAGTGTACGGGTTTGACTTAAAGAAAAGGTGGCAACCCCAGTGGTATCTAGGGCTGCAACTCATGATTATTTCCATAGTCGATTAGTTGGCCGATTATTGTTTAGATTAGCCGGTTAAATATCTCAAAAAAGTGGGGTGTATAAGTTAGATAATATATAAAGTTTAAAAAAACACAATTTATTCTTGAATAGCTATATGCAGTGGTAAAACTAAATGATAAGTCAGTTATATGGTTGGGGAACAAAATATCGAATCAGGTAAATATATGGGGGGGGGGGGGGCTGGTCACAGAAGGTTTTTTACCTTAGTGAATAGAATGCAATAATGACAAAAAAAAAACTTCTGCCTTTAGAATCCCTTTAACCACTTGCCGACAGTGCTATAGCCGCATGATGGCTACATCGCGACCGGCTAGATCTGGGAGGCTATCATATGATGGCTTCCCGTGCTTCTCGCAGGCCCCCTGGGACTCGCACCCAGAAGTATCCATGATCGCTGGGTCTGCGGGAACCAGTGCATCTTGGAGTAAAGGGCCAATTACAGCGGCTCTTTTTCATGACGATCACCCTGTCAACAAACCAGGATCATGCCTGGTTCAGCTCACGCTGCTGCGGTGTTTCTCTCTCCTCTCCTCGCATGCTGTATCGGTGCGAGGAGAGTTGAGAGAAACACTGCAGCAGCGACAGTTGGCTTGATCCTACAGTGCTCATCAGTGCCACTACAGTGCTCATCAGTGCCACTACAGTGCTCATCAGTGCCACTACAGTGCCATCAGTGCCACTACAGTACCACTTCAGTGCTCATCGATGCCACTACAGTGCTCATCAGTGCCACTATGTGGCTATCAGTGCCACTACAGTGCCCATCAGTGCCACTACAGTGCTCATCAGTGCCACTACAGTGCTCATCAGTGCTACTACAGTGCCATCAGTGCCACTACAATGCTATCAGTGCCACTACAGTGCCCATCAGTGCCGCTACAGTGCCATCAGTGCCACTACAGTGCTCATCAGTGCCACTACAGTGCCATCAGTGCCACTACATTGCTATCAGTGCCACTACAGTGCCGCTACAGTCCCATCAGTGCCACTACAGTGCCATCAGTGCTACTACAGTGCTCATCAGTGCCACTACATTGCCATCAGTCCCACTACAGTGCCACTACAGTGCTCATCAGTGCCCTATGGTGCCACTACAGTGCAGATCAGTACCTTACGGTGCCACTACAGTGCTCATCAGTGCCTCTACAGTGCTCATCAGTGCCACTACAGTGCTCATCAGTGCCCTACGGTGCCACTACAGTGCACATCAGTACCTTACGGTGCCACTACAGTGCTCATCAGTGCCACTACAGTGCTCATTAGTGCCCCACCATGCCACTACAGTGCTGATCATTGCCCTACCGTGCCACTACAGTGCCCTACGGTACCACTACAGTGCTCATCAGTGCCTTACGGTGCCACTACAGTGTTCATTAGTGCCACTACACTGCTCATCAGTGCCACTACAGTGCTCATCAGTGTCCTACCATGCCACTACAGTGCTCATCAGTGCCCTACCGTGCCACTACAGTGCTCATCAGTGCCCTACCGTGCCACCACAGTGCTCATCAGTGCCACTACAGTGCTCATCAATGCCCTACAGTGCACATCAGTGAGTGCTTATCAGTGCGTGCTTATTAGTGCCCTACAGTGCACATCAGTGAGTACTCATCAGTGCCACTAAAGTGCTCATCAGTGCCACTACAGTGCCTTATTAGTGCTCATCAGTGTCCAATAGTGAGTGCTCATCTGTGCCACCCTCAGGGCTGCATATATAAATCTAGGGGCCCATACAGCCTACCTGACAGGGCCCCCCCACACTGAAAATATCAAATATAAAATGCCACAGCCACACCCCCGTCAAACAAGACCCATTCAAGTCAATAGTGCTGCTCTGCAAGCACCCCGCAAACTTGTACAAAGCATGCGATTGCGGTGCGCTAATGCGGGTTAAAGCAGGTGGCAAAGAGGCTATATTTGCACCCACAATATATAGGCACTGATCGCTCACTGTGTTCATTCAGGAAAGTTGTGTTCATTCCAGGAGGTGAGCTCCCCTCTCACCATCCTAAAATGAGCCCCTGTGTGCCCTCAGCAGCTGCCAGTGAGAGAGGAAGATGGTAGCACTCTGGGGGAGGCATATAGGGGTCCCAGATGGCAGGGGGAAGGGGGTGCAGATACTAGAACCAATCCCCCTGCAGTGCAGCTGGAAGGAGAAAAGAAAAGTAGAAGCCAGCAGTGCTGCAGGGGATCCACAAGAGTAACAAGTGTCAGCAATAAGGCGGTATAGCTGACCCTCCTGCTCAGCAGGTCACAGTGCCTGGGACCCCCTTTTGAACTGATGGGGCCTGGGCCTGGTACAGGAGAGCCGGCTGTACTGCCTTATCAGCGGTCCTGGCCACCCTATCAGTGGATCCTCATCAGCGCCCATCAGTCCCATAAAATGTGTTTTCATTTTCTTTCCATATTTTCCAAAAACTTGTGGAAAAAAATGATATGTTTAAAAGACTCATCATGCCTCATAGAATATACATTGGAGTGTTTCCTTTCCAAAATGGGGTCATTTTGTGGGCGTTTCCATTGTCCTGGTGCTCCAGGGCCTTCAAAAGTGTGATAGGTAGTCAAGAAATTACATGTGTAATTTACAGAATGTCCCTAGAACGCTTGATGGTGCTCCTTGAATGTTGGGCCTCTCTATGTGGCCTGGCTGTGTAAAAGTCTCACACATGTGGTATCGCCATACTCAGGAGGAATAGCAGAATGTGTTTTGGGGTGCAGTTGCAAGTATGCATATGCAATTGAATGGCGTGTACACACGGGCGGACTTTTCGACCGGACTGGTCCGACGGACCGAATCCGGCGGACAATCCGACCGTGTGTGGGCTCCATCGGACCTGCAGCTGACTTTTTCGGTCAAAAATCTGACGGACTTTAGATTTGGAACATGTTTCAAATTTGTCCGATAGACTCGAGTCCGGTCGAAAAATCCGCTCGTCTGTATGCTAGTCCAACGGACGAAAACCCACGCTAGGGCAGCTATTGGCTACCGGCTATCAACCTTATTTTAGTCCAGTCATACGTCATCACGTACGAATCCGTCTGAGTTTGGTGTGATCGTGTGTAGGGAAGACCGTTCGTTCAAAAGTCCGTCGGAAGTCCATCAAAAGTCCGTCAGGAAAGTCCGTCAGACCAATCCGGTCGAAAAGTCCGCCCGTGTGTACGCGGCATTAGAGAAATAAACTGTTAATATGACAATTTTGTGAGCAAAAAAAAATCTTCGTTTTGCAAAGAATTGTGGGAAAAAAATACAACTTCAAAAAACTCACCATGCCTGTTACTAAATAACTTGGAATGCCCACTTTACAAAAAGGGGTCATTTGGGTAGTATTTGTACTTTCCTGGCTTGTTAGCGTTTTTGGAGGTTTTTTTTTTCATGCTTGCCACGTTTTTGAGCCGCGTTTTTGCCGCGATTTTGCCGCGATTTGCGTTTTGCTTTTTTTTTTTTTTTTTTTAACATTTTTTTTTTACAGTCTTAAAAAAAATTAAAAAAAAAAAAAAACCCGGCAAAAACGCATCAAAAACGCACCAAAAACGCATCAAAAACGGTGCACTTGCGTTTTTGATGCTTGTCCATTGAATTCTATTACATGCAAAACGCTGCATTTTGCATGAAAAAAAGTCCCTGACCCTTTCCAAAAATGCAGAGAAACAAAAAGGCATTGATGTGAACATGTTCCATAGGAACCCATGTTAAAAAATTCCTGTGCATTTCTGCAAACTGCAAAATGCATCAAAAAACGCGCTAGTGTGAATGGAGCCTAGTGTCTCAAGAATTGAGATAGGCTGTCAGTACATCAGGTGTAATCAATTCTCAGTGATTGGCACCATAGCTTGTTGACTGTATAACCTTCACAAAGACCAAATAATATATACTGATTTGGGTTATTTTTACCAAAGATATGTAGCAGTATAACTTTTGGACAAAATTTATGAAGAAAAATTACTAATTTGCAAAATTTTAAAAACAGAAATGAAGAAAAACGTATTTTTTTTTACAAAATTTTCAGTCTTTTTTTATTTATAGCGCAAAAAATAAAAAACCCAGTGGTGATTAAATACCACCAAAAGAAAGCTCTATTTGTGTGGAAAAAAAAAGGTCACAAATTTCATACGGGTACAGTGTTGCATGACTGCGTAATTGTCATTCAAAGTGTGAGAGCTCTGAAAGCTGAAAATTAGCCTGGTTAGGAATGGGGTATAAGTGCTCAGTGGGCAAGTGGTTTAATCGCTTCATTCTTCTGCTCAGAACTACATGTCCCATGGGGCATTGCTCCTCACACATTCACATGCTCCCAGGCACTTACTGACATGTATGGACGGTGTACTGAGCTGTATGTGTGCTGTACTATTTTCTGATATATAAACAAATAATGCATTTTGTATGCAGGCCAACTAATCACCAACAAATCGATTCTGAAAATAGCTGACGACTATTTTTATATTTGATTATAATAGATTATGTCGATTAGTTACTTCAATCCTAGCGTTATCCCTTTACAATTGCTCATCTTTTGGTGGTGTTTATTGCTTTTATTTTATTTTTTTGGTGCTGTTAACCACTTCCCGCCCGCCCTATAGCGGATTGACGTCCAGGAAGTGGTTCTGTTATCCTGACTGGACGTCATATGACGTCCAGCAGGATAACATGCCGCAGCGCGCCCCCGGGGGCGCGCATCGCGGCGATCGGTGGAGCGGTGTGTCAGCCTGACACACCGCTACACCGATCTTGGTAAAGAGCCTCCGGTGGAGGCTCTTTACCACGTGATCAGCCGTGTCCAATCACGGCTGATCACGCTGTCAATGGGAAGAGCCGTTGATCGGCTCTTCCTCACTCGCGTCTGACAGACGCGAGTAGAGGAGAGCCGATTGGTGGCTCTCCTGGCAGGGGGGGGTCTGCGCTGATTGTTTATCAGCGCAGCCCCCCCTCAGATCACCACACTGGACCACCAGGGATGCCTCTAGGACCACCAGGGAAGGGGCAACGTGGATGGCCAGGTATGTACCCCATGGCCATCCACATGTGCCCAATCTGTGCCAATCAGTGCCCACAAATGGGCACTGATTGGCACTATTATGTCAATGATCTGCCCAGCAATGCCCAGATCTGCCCAGCAATGCTTTATCAGTGCCACCTGTCATTGCCCATCTGTGCCACCTGTCATTGCCCATCGGTGCCACCTGTCAGTGCCCATCAGTGCCACACATCAGTGCCACACATAAGTACCCATCAGTGCCACCCATATATACCAATCAATGCCACCTACGAGTGCCCATTAGTGCCGCCTATGTGTGCCCATCGGTGCCACCTATGAGTGCCCATCAGTGCCGCATACCAGTGCCACCTATCAGTGCCCATTATCATTGCCCGTTAGTGCCACCTCATCAGTGCCACCTCATTGGTGCCACCTCATCAGTGCCCATCAGTGCAGCCATATCAGTGCCCATTATTGAAGGCGAAAGCGTACTTATTTACAAAAAAAATTTAACAGAAACAAAGAAAAACTTGTTTTTTTTCGAAATTTTCGGTCTTTTTTTATTTGTTGCGCAAAAAATAAAAACCGCAGAGGTGATCAAATACCACCAAAAGAAATCTCTATTTGTGGGAACAAAATGATAAAAAAAATTTGTTTGGGTAGTGTAGCATGACCGCGCAATTGTCATTCAAATTGCAACAGCGCTGAAAGGTGAAAATTGGGCTGGGCGGGAAGTGCCTGGTATTGAAGTGGTTAAGCTCCATTAAATAGGCACAGCTACATGCTGTGTGGAGATGAATGGAGGAGCCTAATTTGACTCTTTGGGATGCTAAGGGACATCATCAGAGTTTTGTATGCCCACCTAAGTACTTACCCCTCCAAGTGCAGACACTGCCAATGCAAACCTCATTTTACCTTTTTAGCAGGAGTGGGGGGTGCTCAGATAATTACTCTAGCCAATCAGACAAATTATTATATTTCTCTTGAAAGGGGTAAATACAAGAAGAAACTAAAGGGTGTCTTTGTATACTTGCCGTGACCTAATTTATAATTGCACAATTTTCTAGTTCGCACAACAAGTCTGCTTTTATTTTCAGAACTGGGACCTGACAGTATAATGCACCTCGCTAATCAGAGAACACCTGGCTCCATACTGACTGTATTACATAACAGCCATAAGGTCATCCCGAATTCGTACTCGTTACAGATCGGCCCTGCACCAGCTGGCAGCTTATCATGCCAAGAAGAAAGAAAGGAAAAGTAAAGTGTCCAATTATTTCACAGCTCAAGCCAGCAAATCTACCCAACCAGTAAATTGGGAATGTACATTTAATGCATAAAAAAAATGATAATGTTGTCAAATTTAATTTGGTTTGAAGTAAAGTTATGATTTAGGGAAAATAGGAGTTCTGCAAGTGACTGGAATGGCTAAGTTTCAATTAATCACTTCAATACCGGGCGCTTTGAAGAAAAGACTGAAAATTTAGAAAAAAAAAAAAAGTTTTTCTTATTTTCTTTTAGCCCGGGTTCACACCTATGCGAATTAGATGTAAGTTTCCCCGCATCTAATTCGCATAGCAGGAGAATGTGACTGGCTCCCTATGGAGCCGGTTCACATATCTCTGGGGCGGCTGCAGAGCGCACTGCACAAAAACGCTGTGCGTCTTTGGCTACGTTTCAGGGCCGAATTCAGGCATAGAATCGGCCCTGATTCGTCCCTGAAACGGGGAAAAGGGACGCACAGCGCTCCTGTGTGATCCGCAGCACGTTATAGTGTGAACCTGGCCTTACAAAATGTTCTAAAAAAGTAATTATTCTCCTTCATCGATGTGCACTGATGAGGTGGCACTCATGTGGTGGCACTAATGAGGTGGCACTGATGAGGAGGCACTAATATGCAGCACTGATGGCCACTAATAGGCAGCATTGATATGCAGCACTGATAGGCGGCACTGATAGGCAGCACTGATGAGGAGGCAGTGATGGACACTAACAGGATTTACTGATGGGCACTGATTTTTCCGATAACTGGCATTTGCTATTTACACTGTGATCAGCTGTGATTGGACATAGCTGATCACATGGTAAGGAGCCTTTCGTCATAGGCTCTTTGCCGTGATTGGGGATGCGGTGTGTTCAAGGGACACACCGCACCACCGATTGCCAAGCTGCAAAATCTGGTGTAGCTCTGCATAGAAACCAGTCAGCTTCCAGGTTTTATTGTTAAAGCTTAATTGAACAAGCTGAAGTTAGAAGCCGATTGGCTACCATGCACAGAGTGCTCCAGTTTTAGTAAATCTCTACCATTGAGTGCCTCTGCCTCACACTGAGCCCACCTCTATTCATTGCCATTCTGACCCAGAAAGAGTCACAGGAACTGACTGACACCCAGCTTTTGCATGACACTCTTCAGTAAGGAAGATAAAAAGATCCTTCTCCATACTAGAACTCCAGGACCGTGCCCTTCAGCAAGAAATCCTCCAGCAATCTTCTCCAAGTCTTCAACCCAGCACCAGCTGAGGCCCAATCTGCAACTCTTGTCTCACACAAGCTGCCTCCCAGGGGTGGCAGCCCCAGGAGAAGTGGATCCCTACCTAGTAGTGGGGGAACACTCTGGAAAGGTCTCCCACATATTATCACCTTTCCCAGCCACCTCCTGGAAACCCCCCTCCAGGGATTGGCTGAGATATGATAAATATTCAAAACTGAGTGACTGGCCCTCCTGCATTATCTTTAGGAAGCTTCTTTCAGAAATAGGCATGGGCAATCAATCACCTAGCTTAATCAAAAACTCCTGAGGCAGACCAAAACAACAGATCCTTGCTCCACTGACTACAGCAAAGTCAACAACTAAATTTAGCCTAACAGAGGCAGGGTGTCAGGAATCTGCAGCAGGGATGGCTAAATCTGCATAGCTACACTCAGGAGATTGAGACCCGACTATACAGTACACAGTAAAGTAAATTTATTAATAGTAAAACAAAGGATATCCAAATACCAGCAAACAGGAAACACAGCAAGCATAAAGATACAAGTGAGCCATAGCCATACACCATACAACAAAATACCTAACCAGCAACCTAACAAAGTTACAAAAACCTAACTAAAACATAACCTATATACAATATATATACAAAATGGGGAACGCAGAAAAGTAAGGTAAATCTGAAGGTGCAGGGAACAGATGAGAAGGGGGAACCTAAATGGTTTAGGAACGGGGGGGGGGGGGGGGGTAGGAATAAGGCAGCAAGGTTCAGGGTATAGGTACAAGGCAAAGAGCACAATCAAGAGCAGGAACATGATAAATTGCTAGCAGTATCTGGCAGAAGAGCAAAACACTTGAGCGAGAGGGAAATTTAGGGGAGGAAACAAATACCCTCCCAGCAGCCAGCATCAGGCGGAAACTGATTACTGGGTCCCTTTTGCTGCTGGGAGACACCCACTGGTGAAGATTGGAACTACAACCTTTAGCTTTGGGAAGCACAATGCCACCAACAGGTGATCCAAGTCCTGATACAGGGCACTACATATGATAAAAAAGCTAATTTATTTTTTTTATTACAGTGCTCTGTCCCCCCAGGGGACAAAATGCATGTACCGTTGTACTTTGTCCAATCTTCCTACATGCTGTGGAAGGCTAGCTATGTGGTTGAACACAATGCTCTCGCTGTGGCAAAATGAGCAGGAAGTGAGAGTGGGTACCTGTCAAAACCAGGTACCCACTCACCCCCAAAAGGTGCCAAATGTGGTAGCGGAGGGGGGAGGAGGCAAACAAGCGGAGCTCCAGGTGGAGCTCCGCTTTGTGGTCAAATGTTTCTTGCAGTATGCATGCATGGATATTCAAATGGCTACCAGAACACTGCAGGATGAAAGCATTACCAAGTAACAACCTAAATTGAGCTAATCCTAAATGTGAACCTATTTTATAAAATTCATTTTTTGAATTGCCCATGAATTTCTGACAAACTCAGAATTTTCAGGACAAACAGAGAGGGGGAATGGCTCCAGCAGGATAGTGACAAAAATAAAATAGGAAAGTTAAAGAGTCGAGGTGGATTGCTTTTCATACTGCCGTTGACAGCAGGAAGCGCCAACCTCCTCAGTGCCTGTTTTTTTTTCTATTGTAATGGGGATTTTACATTGAACTACTGTGCCACAACGACCATAGCTGTGCCATATGTCAAACTCAGCATGCCGAATTAAAATTGCAGCATCGCCATGCTCTGCAAAAATGTGAAGTCACCTCGTCGGCTACCTTGTGGGCAGTAAAAACGTAGATCAACCTCCTGTTTTTACTGCTGCCTGTATGAACTAAACTTCACTCTAATGATATACTGTATAGGTTAAAATTTATTTGAGTTAAAGGAGAAAGACCTTCAATCAAATCTACTATTCATTATGATTGCTACTTTATATAATGACTAGTCTAGCTTAGCATGGATATGTAAAAAACATTTATTATTCATATGACATTCATGGTGACCAGTAGCTGCAAGAACTTATTAGAAAAAAAATTTGTAGCTCAGTGCTAATATTTAAAAAGAAAAATGGTGTCAGTATTGGACATTAATCCTCATAAAACACTTTCCTGAGCTAAATAATATGCATACGACTACTTAAAGATGACCTTTATCTTTTGAAATACCATATTCATAAATCAGTTTAATGCAAGTTATCATATCATAACTGTCAGGGATGGCCTTTTGCAGAATTACTTCCCTAGGAGCAACTGTCCTAATTTTTGACTGAATATCAGATTTTTTTCTGTCCTGCGAGTGCAGTGAACCCATTCGGTCAGGTAGAGGGGAAGTAGAGTTTATTTCAGGGAGGAAATGGATTCGCTTTGGGTAAAAGAGTTTTGAAAAAAAAAAAGGAACTAAAAAGAGTTATGTAGGAGAAATGGCCTAATAGGCTAGCTTTCAGTGTTGGGAGATCTTCACAAGCAGTTTTTTTTTTTAACCCACGATGATGCGCAAGACAAAACACCTTTAGGTGGACAAAAAAAGTGCATGTGAAACACACGTAAAAAAAGTCCACTTAGGGGCGTGTCTCTAGTCCACCTCCCGAGGGCGATAGTACCCCTCAATGATCCCTCAGGGCAAGGCTCACTAATGGACCTCCTAGCCAAAAGGACTGGTAAATCCCTCTCCTTGTGGTCATCCAAAGCCAACCACTGAGTACTAGGTGAGGGTCTCTCCCAAAGAGGTAGAACCTCTCTCTGATCCCCAAGGCAAGGCTCACTCATGGTCCTCCTAGCCAAAAGGCCTGGTAAATCCCTTTCCTTGTGGTCATCCAAAGCCAACCACCGAGTACTAGGTGAGGGTCTCACCCAAAGAGGTAGAACCTCTCTCTGATCTCAAAAAGGCAAGGCTCACTCATGGTCCTCCTAGCCAAAAGGCCTGGCAAACCCCTCTCCTCATGGTTAGCAAAAGCCAACCATCGAGTACTATGTGAGGGGCTCTCCCAAAGAGGTAGAACCTCTCTCTCATCCCCCAAGGCAAGGCTCACTCATGGTCCTCCTAGCCAAAAGGCCTGGTAAATCCCTCTCCTTGTGGTCATCCAAAGCTGACCACCGAGTACTAGGTGAAGGTCTCTCCCAAAGAGGTAGAACCTCTCTCTTATCCCCAAAAGGCAAGGCTCACTCATGGTTCTTCTAGCCAAAAGGCCTGGCAAACCCCTCTCCTTATGGTTACCAAAAGCCAACCATCGAGTACTATGTGAGGGGCTCTCCCGAAGAGGTAGGACTTCTCTCTGATCCCTCCAGGGCAAGGCTCACTCATGGTCCTCCTAGCCAAAAGGCCTGGCAGTCCCCTGTCCTCCTGGTCAGTCAAAGCCAACAACTGAGGACTAGGTGAAGGGCTCATCCAAAGCCGACCACCGAGTACTAGGTGAAGGTCTCTCCCAAAGAGGTAGAACCTCTCTCTTATCCCCAAAAGGCAAGGCTCACTCATGGTTCTTCTAGCCAAAAGGCCTCGCAAACCCCTCTCCTTATGGTTACCAAAAGCCAACCATCGAGTACTATGTGAGGGGCTCTCCCGAAGAGGTAGGGCTTCTCTCTGATCCCTCCAGGGCAAGGCTCACTCATGGTCCTCCTAGCCAACCACTGAGGACTAGGTGAAGGGCTCCCCTAAAGAGGGGACCCCCCCCCCCCCTGGTTCAGGGGAGGAAAGAAGAAAATGGCCAGACATCCGCACCATAGACTTCAGGGTAGGCCCGAGGACCCACATCCTGAGTAAAAGAAAAAAAAACAGTGCAAAGTGACACATACATGAATGAAAAATAAGTGCCAGTGCAAGTGTATTGGCTAGACCTTGTGGCCTGGTAACAAAAATTGCTCCAGTCTCAGGTAAAAGGCCTGAAGATTGTGGCTGTGTGTAAAGTAATGTGATTTCAGCTCTGTGTAGTGGTGGGAGAAAGAGTTGCGTGCTGTGCTGGGATGGGAAAGGAGCTCAGCATCCAGGGTGAAGAGGTGAGGGGGGTTACGGAACTTTTTAGGGCCCACCCCAGCACCCCCCTAGATCCAGCCATGGTGCTTACATATGTATGGTTTGCTTGAGCCGCCAAAATTCATTTTTGAAAAACGATACATACCAGTTCACAGTTTTACAGATGATGGCTTGCAAAATATTTCTTCCCAAGATACATTTATTAAAAGAAAATACGTTTTTTATAATACATTTCATTATTTTTTTTTTATAATTTCATATTTATTTTATATTGTTTTGCGTAATTTTTGCATGTCAGGGGGGCCTGGGGCAATTTCCCCTTTTGCCCCCTTATAAACTTGGCCCTGCCTATAACTCATTTGGGTACAGTGTTGCATGATGGAGGAATTGTCAGTATACACGGGGTGTATACAGGCTGGTACTGAAGAAGTTAAAGATTACTAATGTTACTTTTCCATTATTTTGGGATCTAAGAAGGACCCATACAATCATTTAGATGTTGGATTAAAGGTATGACCACTTGACCTCCGGAAGATTTATCCCCCTTCCTAACCAGGCCATTTTTTGTGATACGGCACTGCGTTACTTTAAAGTGGAGTTCCACCCAAAAGTGGAACTTCCACTCATCAAATTCCCCCCCCCCCTCCGGTGACACAGTTGGCACCTTTCAGGGTGGAGGGGGGTGCAGATACCTGTATAATACAGGTATCTGTACCCACTTCCGGCATAGATAGCCGCAGAATCTGCGGTTATTTACGCCACTTCCTGCTCCCTCCCCGCTGCCTGCTGGGAAACACACGGGTCCCAGAGGCAGCAGGGACCATCCGTATTGCGCTGCGCGACTCGCGCATGCGCAGTAGGGAACCGGGAAGTGAAGCCGCACGGCTTCACTTCCTGATTCCTTTACTGAAGATGGAGGCGGCAGCACCCGAGGACGGAGAGACGGTTCGGCCTCGGGTGCCGACATCGCGGGCGCCCTGGACAGGTAAGTGTCCATGTTTTAAAAGTCAGCAGCTGCAGTATTTGTAGCTGCTGACTTTTAAAAAAAAAAATTTTCGACGGCGCTCCGCTTTAACTGACAATTGCGCGGTCGTGTGACGCTGTACCCAAATAAAAGTGATGTTCTTTTTTTTCCCCACAAATAGAGCTTTCTTTTGGTGGTATTTGATCACCTCTGCATTTTTTTTTATTTTTTGCGATATAAACAGAAAAAGACCGACAATTTTGAAAAAAGAAAACAATATTTTTTACTTTCTGCTATAAAACATATCCAATAAAAAAATTGTAGAAAATCTAATTTCTTTATCAGTTGAGGCCAATATGTATTCTGCTACATATTTTTGGTTAAAAAAAAATCCCAATAAGCGTATATTGATTGGTTTGCAAAAAATTTATAGCGTCTGCAAACTATGGGATATTTTTCTTAATTTTTTCTTTCTTTTTTTTTTTTTTTACTAGTAATGGCGGCGATCAGCGACTAATAGCGGACTGCAATATTGCGGCAGACGAATCGGACACCTAACTGACACTTTTGGGGAACCAGTGACACTAATACAGTGATCAGTGCTAAAAAATATGCACTGTCACTGTACTGGTTGGAAAGGGGTTAACATCAGGGGTGATCAAAGGGCTAACTGTGTCCCTAGGGGGTGCTTGCCAATGGTAGTGGGGGGGGGTGGGATGGGGGGTGCTTGGACTGTAAGAAGACAGAGATCTCTATCTTCCCTACTAACAGAACGGCAATCTGCATTTGTTTACATAGGCAAACCGCCGTTCTGCCTGTCTCCCGAATGATTGGCGGGTCACAGCGGATGCTGATTGTCTCCTGCTTTGTCCAATAACAGGGGGTCAACGGTGGCGCACGCGCGCCCCAGACCCAGAAGTGTCAGATCACGTACTAGGTACTGTTGCAGTTTATGTACATGGGGCGGTCGCTAAGCAGTTGAAGTATAACTAAAGGCAAAACGTGTTTTAGTTTTGGATAGCGGGGAGAGGGATTAGAACCCCTGTCAACTGCTATTGCTGTCTGTGTCCCCGCTAGGGAGATTCATCCTTTCTATTTGTCCTTTTTACCATTATCATTGAAAGCAAAAGAAAGACCCAAATTTTGGGTTGTCCCCAGAAAAGTAATAGAGGGGAAACCTTCCAATGGGGACACTAGTTCTGGTGACCTGGGGAGGGCCCAAGGAATTCCCTTAATTTGCAGAGATTTCCTCTCACTTCCTGTTTTGGTTATGAGACAGGAAGTGATAGGAAATCTCCGTAATGGGACACAGATGGCAAGTTAAACCTTACAGGGGTTAGAACCCTTTCTTTACTCTATCCAAAATTTAATAAAGTGTTGCGTACAGTTTTACTTAAATTGAATGCATTCAGAAATTTAAAAAAAAACTTTTTTATTGAGGTGTATATGTCAGACCATTAAAGGGACAGAGGGATTTGGTTCTACAACAAGGACAGTCCCCCCAAACCAGGGGCATCAAAGTGAGAAGACAGTGTGCTCTGCCATTGCCTCAGCCCGGAACTGAATATCTACTTCTTGTTGCCGGGGGGAACATCTTTGAGTATGCACCCGCGGGCTGAAGCCGTGATGGACCGACCCGGAAGTGGGGACTCCGGGAGCCGGAAGTGCCTCTGTCGTGGAACTGCACGGTGCAGCAAGCTGGTTTCGGCCGGGCATGAAGGAGTGGGAGAAGAGCCGGGCCGCCGCCGCCTTCTCCCGTCACCATGGCCAAGCCGCAGGGCCTGGACTTCTGGCGGGAGAGCCTGCAGGGGGCGCGCTATGTGCTGGCCCCAATGGTGGACCAGAGTGAGCTGGCCTGGAGGATGCTGAGCCGCAGACACGGCGCCCAGCTCTGCTACACCCCCATGTTACACGCCCAGGTCTTCGTCCGGGACCCCAACTACCGCAAGGAGAACCTGTACTGCGAGCTGAGCCCCGAGGACCGGCCCCTCATCGTCCAGGTCAGAGCCCCTAGGGGGGCGTGCTGCCGCACCGCATGGGCGGGGCAATGAGCGCTATACCCACCCCCTGTGTGTATGTTATGTGTATAGGGAGTATTGAGGGTCTTATATCTCCCTGTATATTTATGGGGGGGAGGGGTTCTTACATTCTATTGGGGGAGGCATTACCTGTATCTACCTTAATATAATGGGGGTGGGGTTCCCTGTATATATAAAGAAGGATGGGGTGGGGTTCCCTGTATATATAAAGAAGGGTGGGGGGTGGGATTGTCACTGATATGCTTATTATTATTATTTTTTTTTTTTTTTTTTTTTTTTAGTTCTGTGCAAATGACCCGGAAGTGTTTGTCCAGGCCGCCCTCCTGGCTCAGGACTGTTGTGATGCCGTTGATCTGAACCTCGGTTGCCCGCAGATGATTGCGAAGAGAGGTAAGTGCGTCACAGCTAGCTACAGGCATGCTTCAGATGTAATTCTTTCCAGCCGGCGATTCTGTGCACGATAAGAGCGATCATAGCGGCAGCTCCGCCGCTTGATCGTTTGTATAGGTGACGGGAGGGGACGCCCCGCCGCCATCCGGTGCTTCTCCGGCTCTCCCGTGCCATCGGGGGCCCGGAGAAAGAATCGGCCGCCGCCGGATGACGACAATAGAGATTTCCGGTGACCAGATGGTCACCAGTCATCTCTATGACCGTCGGAGGCCCGGGCCTGACGTCATAACGTTCCCCGATGTAAACAAAGCCGCGATCGCGGCTGTCAGCGTGAGATCGGTGAATTTTTTTTTTCTCTCAATCTCATGCTTTCCAGCCTGGAGGAGAGATGTGGGGTCTTACTGACCCCACATCTCTCCATAAAGAGAACCTGTAACAATAGATTCCTATTACAAGGGATGTTTACATTCCTTGTAATAGAAATTAGTGATCGAAAATGTAAAAAAAAAGTGTAAAAATATAAAAAAAAATAAAACGCCCCTGTCCCCAGTAGCTTGTGCTCAGAAGCGAACACACACGTAAGTCCCGCCCACATATGTAAACGCTGTTCAAACCACACATGTGAGGTATCGCCGGGTGCGTGGACAATTCTAGCACTAGACCTCCTCTCTAAACTCTAAAGACTCTAAACTCTAAACTGTTCGCCTGTAAAAATTTTCAAAACGTAGCCTATGGAGATTTTTATGTACCAAAGTCTGGCGCCATTCCATGAGTGTGCCCAATTTTGACATGTTAGGTATCTATTTACTCGGCGTAACATCATCTTTCACATTATACAAAAAAATTGGCCTATCTTTACTGTTTTTTGTTATTTTTTAATTCATGAAACCGTTTTTTTTTCCAAAAAAAAAGGCGTTTGAAAAATTATTATTAAAATTGATAAAAAAATAAAGGGACAATGTAAAAATAAAGACTAAAAAGTAAAATAATTAAGAATAAAATATAATTTAAAGCACCCCATCCCTCCATTCTCGCATACAGAAACGAAAGCAGACGTAAACGGTGTTCATACCACACATGTGAGGTATCGCCGCGATCGTTGGAGAGAGAGTATTAATTCTAGCATAAGATCTTTTCCGGAACTCTAAACGGTTAACCTTCTAATAATTTTTAAAGTTTTAAGTTGCGCTGAGTAAATAGATACCCACCATGTCATGCTTTAAAATTGCGCATGCTCGTGAAATGGCGGCAAAACTACGGTACCTAAAAATCTCCACAGGCAAAATCGCCTACGGAGATTTTTAAGTGCCGTAGTTTTGCCGCCATTTCACGAGCATGCGAAATTTTTAAAGCATGACATGTTGGGTATGTATCTACTCAGCGTAACACGATCTTTCACATTATATATAAAAATCGGGGTATCTGTTATGCCTTTTTTCTTTTTTTTTTTTTTTCTCATTAGTGTATTCTTTTCCCCCCAAAAAATTGCTTTTGAAAGACCGCTGCACAAATACAGCGTGGCATAAAATATTGACATGATCACCATTTTATTCCTTAGGGTCTCTGCTAAAATATATATATATATATATATATATATATATATATATATATATATATATATATATATATATATATATATATATATATATATATATATATATATATATATAAAATGTTTGGGGGCTCTAAGTAATTTTCTATTAAAAAACGCACCGCCAACCGATAACCTCCCGTTCATGTAAACTGGGCTGCACCAAGACCCTTAATATGGGTGTTTCCTTTGCCTGTATAACCACTTGCTGACCAGACATTTTCTGGAACTTTTGGTTTAAATTTGAATTTTTTGATCAAAAATTACTTAGAGCCCCCAAACATTTTATATATATATATTTTTTTTTTAGCAGAGACCCTAAGGAATAAAATGGCGATCGTGTCAATATTATATGCCACGCTGTATTTGCGCAGCGGTCTTTCAAAAGCAATTTTTTGGGGGAAAAAAAGGTGGTTGCAGTTATGCCGTGTACACACGACCGGACTTTTCAACAGCAAAGGTCCGACGGAACGAATCCGCCAGACAATTCGATCGTGTGTGGGCTTCATCGGACCTTTGCTGTCGAAAAATCAGATGGACTTTAGAAATAGAACATGTTTCAAATCTTTCCAACGGACTCGAGTCCGGTCGAAAAAATCCAGTCGTCTGTATGCCAGTCCGACGGACGAAAACTGACGCTAGGGCAGCTATTGGCTACTGGCTATCAACTTCCTTATTCTAGCCCGTTCGTACGTCATCACGTTTGAATCAGTCGGACTTTGGTGTGACCGTGTATAGGCAAGTCCGTTTCGTCGGAACTCAGTCGAAAAGTCGTTCGGAGTTCAGCCGTCAAAGTCCGCTCGTGTGTACACAGCATTAGAAGTGTGCGGTTCTCCTTACGAATCTATATCCTGTTGAAAAGAAGAAGATCTTATTGGCTGAAAGGTTTCAGCCCACTCTATGGCTAGAAACTCCAGTACCGGCCTCCAGAGTCTCCTCTATATCTACATTAAAGAGTCTCTGAAATCCCACATTGAAAATGCAGCTTATGCCGACACCTCTCCAGTGACTGATGGCACAGCAGTCCTGCTTTCTCGTGAGGTAGAAAGAAATCCTGGATAGCCGCACTCTGGGATAAGGACATCTTTATTTCAATAAAATCCAAACATACAGTCAGTTGCAGAGACGTACAGGGTGGTAGACTGCTAACGCGTTTCACATCATTTGGATGCTTATTCGTAGTCCTGCTTTCTCCAAATACTTTATGTGCCTCTCTGTAATTTATGTACCTTTTCATTGTTCAGGTCACTATGGAGCCTTTTTACAAGAGGAATGGGTTCTTCTGGAGAAAATGAGTAAGTGCCCTCAGTAAAGTCCCCTTTTTATTTTTAGGAATATATTCGAAATTTTTTCACATCCACTCATTGTGAATTTATGCTTCGCAGTTCAGCTGGCACACCAGAAATTGTCGGTGCCCATCACTTGCAAGATCCGTGTTTTTCCCGAGATTGAGAAAACTGTGACCTACGCCAAGCTACTGGAGAAAGCTGGGTGCCAGGTGGGGTTATCATGGGTGGGATTGGTTGCAGCAAATAAGTTTTTCATGTGCAGTTTATGTCAACCTTATAACAAGATCCTTCTGGTTACAGCTGCTGACAGTTCATGGTCGTACTAAGGAGCAGAAAGGTCCCCTAACGGGCGTTGCATCCTGGGAGCATATTAAAGCTGTGAGGTGAGCATGTCATAAGATTGGAATAATGGGGCCTGTTACAGAATATGCAAAAATATTGTTTTGCTTTCACTGAAAGTCCCAGTCATTGCTGTCAGCCAGGCCTAGGTTCTCCTTTGACTGCAGAACACCTCCCCTTCTTCTCATCTCCATGCAGGGATGAAGTGTTTTACTGTTCAGAACTGGGCAGAGCGGACAGCATTGTTGAATTCAGTGCAGCAGAGGCAATGGGGATGATTTACTAAAACTGGAGAGTGCAAAATCTGGTGCAGCTGTGCATAGAAACCAATCAGCTTTCAGATTTTATTGTCAAAGCTTAAGTGCCGGTTCACACTGGGATGACTTGTCAGGCGACTTAGCCGCTTGACAAGTAGCGTCCCGTTCTGTACAATGGAACCGTTCTAATCGGAGCTCTGACTTAGAAAAAGGTTCCTGTACGACTTTGGGGGCGACTTGAGGCGACTTGCATTGACTTCTATACAGAAGTCGTTTTGCAAGTCGCCCTCCTGTCGTGTCCAGGTCGCCTGAGGCAGTCGTGCACCGACACTAATTGAGCAAGCTGGACTTAGAAGCTGAGTGGCTACAATGCAAAGCTGCACCAGATTTTGCGTTCTCCAGTTTTAGTAAATCAACCCCATTGTGTTGTCATCTCAGACCAGAGGCTAGCAATTTTCTGGATTTCTGGCAGATCAACACGTGGTATTTTTGTACTTGCAAATTTTGTAAAGGGATAAAATCTGCAGCACTTCAAGGGATTTAGAGCCCTTTCACACTGGGGCGGTTTGCAGGCGCTATTGTGCTAATAATAGCGCCTGCAAACCGACCCGAAAGTGCCGCTGCTGTGTATCCAGTGTGAAAGCCCCGAGGGCTTTCACACTGGAGCGATGCGCTGGCAGGACGGGAAAAAAGTCCTGCCAGCAGCATCTTCGGAGCGGTGTGTATACCGCTCCTTTACCGCTCCTGCCCATTGAAATCAATGGGACGGCGCGGCTATACCGGCGGCAAAGCGCCTCTGCAGAGGCGCTTTGCGGTGGTATTTAACCCTTTCTCAGCCGCTAGCGGGGGGTAAAACCGCCCCGCTAGCGGCCGCATACCGACGGTAAAACGCCGCTAATAGTAGCGGTGTTTTACCGCTGACGCCGCCCCCGCCCCAGTGTGAAAGGGCTCTTATTGAATTTCTTGCAAAATACACAAAATTCAACTGGAATGTTATATATTGTGTGTGATATATATATATATATATATATATATATATATATATATATATATATATATATATATATATATATATATATATATATATATATATATATATATATATATATATATATATTTTTTTTTTTTTATTATCTCTCTCCACTTCAGCCCCAGAAGGTTTTACCCCCTTCATGACCAGGCCATTTTTTGTGATACAGCACTGCGTTACTTTAACTGGGAATTGCGCAGTTGGGCGACGTTGTACCCAAATAAAATTGATGTCCTTTTTTTCCCCACAAATAGCTTTCTATTGGTGGTATTTGATCATCTCTGTATTTTTTATTTTTTGCGCTATTAACAAAAAAAAAGAGTAACAATTTTGAAAAAAAAAACCTATTTTTTATTTTCTGCTATAAAACATATCCAATTAAAAAAAAAAAAAAAAAAAATCAAATTTCTTCATCAATTTAGGCTAATATGTATTCTGCTACATATTTTTGGTAAAATAAAATAAAAAATCCCAATAAGCTGGTTTGCGCAAAAGTTATTGCGTCTACAAACTATGGTATATTTTTATGGTATTTCTGTTTATTTCTTTTACTAGTAATAGCAGCGATCAGCAACTTATAGCGGGACTTGCGACATTGTGGCGGACAAATCGGACATGAACTGACATTTTTGACACTTTTTTTGGGGGACCAGTGACACTAATACAATGATCAGTGCTAAAAATATGCACTGTTACTGTACTAATGGCACTGGCAGAGAAGGGGTTAACATCAAGGGTGATCGAAGGGTTTAATGTGTGCTTAGGGGTGCTTTCTAACTGTGTGGGGGATGGACTGACTGGGAGAACAGAGATCCGTGTTCCTGCTTGGCAGGAACAGAAGATCTCTGTGTACTTCCCTGTCAGAACAGCGATCTGCCTTGTTTGCATAGGCAGATCACCATTCTGCCTCTCTGGGGAACGATCAACGGGTCCCAGCGGACATTACATCTGCCGGACCCGCTGATTGGCTCCCCCTCTGGCCAATCAGCACACGCCCCCACTATATAATATATATATATATATATATATATATATATATATATATATATATATATATATATATATATATATATATATATATATAGCCCTTTATAGTACAAAGAGCAAATAATCGCTACTGTAAATATTTCTTACACAGTTCTACAGTAAAAGAATTAACCCCTTACAGTAGTGATTATCTGCTTTTTTTTGTACTATAAAGGGCTTATCTTAGTTTGTTTAAACCCAATATGTTACAGAACGTCTTAGACCTGGTTCACATCTATGTGTTTTTTGGTGCTTTTTGCAGAAACACACTACAGTTTATTTAACATGGTTTCCTATGGGACACGTTCATATCTATGCTTTTTTTTCAGCCGCTGCGTATTTGGAAAGGGTCAGGGACTTTTTTTTTTTTTTAAACGCAAAACGGTGCTTTTTTGGTTCAATATACTTCAATGGAGAAGCTGCAGAAAAGCATGTAAAACGTTTTTGCAGCAATTTGTGTTTTTTAATCTGCCCAACAACAAATTGGCCAAAAAACAGTATGTCTCTTCTAATAGTATATACAGTATATCTCTCCTCTAATAGTATATACAGTATATCTCTTCTGTCTGTTATTCTCAGAGTGGATTCGATATTTTGCTCCCTAACCATATAGTTGGTTGTTTTATAATTACCACTGCATAGAGATATTTAAGAATAAATTGCCTTTTTTTAAACTTTACATATCAACTAAATTATACACCACACTTTTTTTTTAAGGTTATTAACCGATTAATCGAAACAATAATTGACCAACTAATCGATTTATGAAAATAATCATTAGTTGCAGCCATATATATATATATAATGTATGGAAGCCTATCGCCCCCTCCCTTTACAATGTAAGCTCTCTATGAGCAGGGCCCTCCTGTCCCTTCTGTATTGAACTGTACTGTAATTGTGCTGTCCCCCCTCTACATTGTAAAGCGCTGCGTAAATTGTTGGCGCTATATAAATCATGAATAATAATATATATATAAAAATTTTCTTACATTTTGTGGATTTTGCAAGGAATTCAATAAATCACTTGAAGTGGTGCAGAACTACTATTGTAGACCTTTTTTTCTACATATGGGAGCAAAAGGGTAAAGCTCGCTAGCTTCATGCACTCCGCATCAGTGGATTGGAGGTGAGAGTTCCTTGAATTCTATATATATATATAAAAAAGACGTGGACCGATGCTTGATGCAAAAAAGTGTCATTTACTGAAGATATTTCAATTAGTACATTCAAGCCACTGTACAGTTCCGAGCGCACATCGCTCTTCGTCAGGCTATTCTGACGAAGAGCGATGTGCGCTCGGAACTGTACAGTGGCTTGAATGTACTAATTGAAATATCTTCAGTAAATGACACTTTTTTTGCATCAAGCATCGGTCCACGTCTTTTTTCTATATATATATATATTAAAAAGGCATCTGAAAATGGGTAGGATTTATTGGGCAATGAGTAAACCTGTTGTCCCTGAAGTTGAAGCAGCAAGAAATGGGCATCACAGTTTGCTATATATGGGGCTGCGTAATGCCCACATGTGTGTACATGGGCAGCAGAGCTTTCGTTGCTGGGAGCATGCTCACTGCATTCTCCTATCACACTGACTGAGCCACCAGACAGCCCTTGGTGTTTTACTAATGGTTGGGAGCTAGCGGGGCTGGCTCCAGATCAGGTGACCCCTGTGGCAACCAGTCACAGTGGTTACATGAGCCGTTGGTCCTTTCCACCCCGCTAGGTTTAAAGACCCTCTTAAAGGATATGTTTACCTTTGTAGAACAAATAATAAATGCACCTTTTTGCAGGTAAAAAAATAAATAAAATTTGCATTTTTTTTTTAAATAGTAGCCTGAAAAGCATTGTGTCATCAATTAGATCGCGAGTGCCATTTTTAAATTTTTTTTATTTTAGATCCAGTGATGTGATCACTGGGTCCTTGTGCATCCCTATGCGATGCAAGCAGATCGTGGCTGGTGGGAGGGGCCGGCAGGGTACTGTACGTAGCTTCCCGTAAACATCACAGCACCCTGCCTCTGTACTCCTCCCCAAGAGCCCTCAGTCCTGATGTAGGTAATAGGTTGGCTTTTGGTGGGAGTTATGGAAATATCAAGATGCCTTGGTTGGTGGATGTCGGTCTGATGGAGGTGTGAAGTTTTGGGGCAGACTGCACTTGTATTCAGGTCGCCCCGAGCAACACCTACATATGACGCCGATCCTCCGTCATTGAAAGAACTGAAATCCAATGATTGGAAAGGGGCCGGCCAGAGGCAGGCTAAGGAGGACAGAACTATAGATGGTGCTGGATGTTCTCCAGCCAGTAAATGAGGCAGGCTCTGTCTGACTTGCTGCAGATTCTGATGCACACTGTGATAAACTCACAGTGTTCATTAAAATCAGAATAAGCTATTTCAGTGAAAAGTCTGAAGGTATAGCTGGAGTTCAGCATTGAGTATCAGAACAGGCAATGTTATACTTCCACTTTATAGTGCATTGTAGTGAATGCTGCTTTTTTTTTTTTTTATTGATTTGATTTTTCCTTGCAGTGAATAATTACCAAATCCTGTTTCCTTTTGATATAGGAATGCTGTCAGTATTCCTGTTTTTGCCAACGGGAATATACAGTACCTTAGTGATGTGGATCGATGTATTCAAGAGACAGGAGTCCAAGGGGTGATGAGTGCAGGTTTGTATCTCCAGAATAACAATTAAATTCATTTTAATTGAATTAAAGAGGAGCTCAAGGCTCCTTCAGAAAAAATGTAAACGTCAGCAGCTACAAATACGGTAGCTGCTGACTTTTTGATATTAGGGCACTTACCTGTCCCAGGGATCCAGCGATGTCCTCAACTGAGCTTTAGGAGCTGCCTCGGCCATCTTGATTAAGGGAAACCCTACTGCACATGTGAGAAGCACGCTGCGTTGTGCAAATGGGTGGGGAAAGGAGGAGGGGGGGGGCTGAACTGTCAAAACCAGGTATCTCCCCCCCCCCCCCCCCCCCCCCCCCCCCCCCCAAAAGATGCTGAATATGGCAGCGGAGGAGGAGGAGGCAGACGAACGGAGATTCCCCTTTTGGATGGAGCTACACTTTAAAGGCTAAGTTCACTTTTTTTTTCCCTCTAAATTCCAGCTCCCCTATGTACCAATATAGCATTAATGTACATAGGGGAGCAACCATGCAAAGTGGTTGGAGGGAAGCTTCAGAATGGGCAAAGATGTTTTTATTAACAAATTATGTGAGCAGACTGCAATTCCTCTTTAAATATACACTTATGTTTGGGGTTTTCAGAGACGCCCAATACAACCGGCAAGGTGGTCAGCTGGTCAACTCCTTCTTGCTGTGTCAGGACTTTAAGTCCTGGCACAGGAAGGAGTTAACCAGCTGATCTCATTAGCACACGCCCTACATCCTCCTACCCTCAACTGGTCAACTCCTTCCTGTGTCATGACCTAAAGTCTGACCAGGAAGTAAGGCAGAAGTAATCGAGCAGTGTGTTTAAACATCTATGAAGAGACTGAGGTAAGTCTGTGTAGAGTAAATGGAAAGCTGTTTTATTTTTGCAAAATAAGTACATTTAAAGTGGGGTTCCACCCAAAAAAACAAACATACATAAAAAATCCTAAAAAAGAAAAAACCAAAAAAACATTTGGATATTTTTTTTTTAACTTACCTCTAAATGCCTGTTGCTAGGTGGTCCCTCGTAGTCTGCCCCTTCCAGTGCCTGGGCTGGTGACATCACTTCCCCCTCGGCACAGGAAGGGCTCTGCTCCCTCCCTCCTGTCAATCATCTGGGACCCATTACAGGTCCCAGGTGACTGAGCGGCCAATCACGGTGAGCAGCGCCGCTCGCGCATGCGCAGTGGGTGCCAGGCTGTGAAGCCACAGCCCGGCGCCCACAGTTGCAATGCCGGCGCCGCTGAACGGAGGGGGAGAGGAGCGGGGCTTCGATCCCCCGCACCGCTGGACTCCAGGACAGGTAAGTGTCCAATTAAAAGTTTTTTTTAAATTTTAAATTTTTTTTTTTTTTTTTATGGCCCCCCTGGGTGGAGCTCCTCTTTAATGATATATTGGTACAGAGCTGGAAATTAGAAGGGAAAAAAAGGTGAACTTAGTCTTTAAGGTTATTCTTCTCAAAACTAGTATTTAATTTAGAGGTGAACATACCGTACGGCCTTCCAAGAGCTCAAATAACCATTGACCTTTTTTTTTAATGTTATCTCATAATATAATCCAGTGTACATATCAAAGAAATCGCCATACATGAGAACACAAACCATATGGCCGGTTGTATTGGGCGTCTCTGAAAACCCCAAACATAAGTGTATATTTAAAGAGGAACTGCAGTCTGCTCACATAATTTGTTAATAAAAACATCTTTGCCATTCTGAAGCTTCCCTCCAACCACTTTGTATATTTATTTTATATATGCTGTGATTCTGTACTTGCCAAATATGCTGCAGAAATCTCCCTCCACTGAGTCTGGCTGCAGCCATTTTAACTGTGGGCAGCTGAAGCTGCTGCCTGTTCACTTCCTGGATTTACACAGACACACACAGAGGCACACCTCCAGCCCCGCAGCTCTCATTGGCCCTCTTATGACTCCCCCCCCCCCCCCCTTCCTGGCAAACTCTCACAAGAGTGAGAAAGCGATGTGCATGATGTCATAAGCCTAGGATTATTACCAGACAAGAAGTGGGCTGTGTAAGCTTTTTACTGAAAAAAAAAAAAGTTTTACTATCCAAAGTTAAAACAACAACAAGGGCAGAGAATTTAATAGATGGAAAGTTGAAAAAATGAAAAAGTTCCGCTTTAACCACTTGACCTCTGGAAGATTTACCCTCCTTTATGACCAGGCCATTTTTTGCGATACGGCACTGCGTTACTTTACCTGACAATTGTGTGGCTGTGCAACACTGTACAAAAATAAAATGTATGTCCTTTTTTCCCCCAAAAAAATAGAGATTTCTTTTGGGGGTATTTGATCACCTTTGCGGTTTTTCTTTTTAGAAAAAAAATGAAAAAGAAAAAAAACTATTTTTTTACTTTATGTTATAAAACATATCCAATAAAAAATTTTAAATCCTATTTTTTGGTTTTTTGTTTATAGCGCAAAAAATAAAAAATGCAGAGGTGATCAAATACCACCAAAAGAAATCTCTATTTGTGGGGAAAAAAAATACATAAATTTAAATTGGGTACAGTGTCTCATGACCGCACAATTGTCTGTTAATCTATCGCAGTGCCGTATCGCAAAAAATGGTCTGGTCATGAAGGGTGGTAAATCTTCTGGAGGTCATGTGGTTAAAAACTTAAAAAATGGGATGTCAGACAAATAGCCTATAGGGTGTGCTTTACTGGAGACACAGAGACACTGCTTTACTGGAGACAGATACTGTGTGCTGAAGAAAGGGGGCTGTCACCATGGATTGCCTGGTGTCAGACAAATCTGTCAGAAGTGAAACATATATGCAGATTTCAGGGAAAGAATAGTGAAACCGAGATCCACACTAGATGCTATGGACTGAGGCAGGTACACACTAGATGAGGATGTGCTTTGTTCATTTTTCATTTCAGAGGTTTACAGCCACTTTTAATATGACGTTCTTGGTATGGCATAGTGGTACAGTAATATTATCTGTATGGGTTTCAGAGGGGAATCTCCACAATCCGGCCTTGTTTGAAGGGAGGAATCCCATGGTATGGGAGATGGCAGAGGAATACTTGGACCTTGTCCAGAAATACCCGTGCCCTTTGTCCTTTGTTCGGGCCCACATCTTCAAGTTGTGGCACCACACGTGAGTATTGGCTTCTTTCATCCCAAAACTTCTGTTTCTGCTTAGTTTGGTTTCCGGCATGTTGAGGAATTAGCTTCTTACACTTCTTGGGTACTCCTAGAGGCACACTAGCCCTGTCATAATTCCTGGTTTATCTTGACTGCTTTCATAAATCTAAAGGTTGGCGTCTCACTCTCCTGATGGATGCTGTTTTCTATAGAGTACATATTCGAGAAGCCAAACTATAAGACCCCTTTCACACTGAAGGTGCTTTGCAGGAGTTTTAGCACTAAAAATAGCGCCTGTAAAGCACCTATAAATTGCCTCTCAAGCCACCCCAGTGTGAAAGTCTGAGGGCTTTCACACTGGGGCGGTGCGCTTGCAGGACGGAAAAAAAGTCCTGCCAGCAGCATCTTTGGGGCGGAGCGGCGTATATACCTCCCCTAAACCGTCCCTGCCATTGAAATCAATGGGAAGCGCCTGCAAAGCAATTCGGCAGCGGCGCTTTTTATCCCTTGTGAACTCCTTCATTGGGGTTAAAAGCACCCCGCTCCCACACAGCGCTGGTAAAGCGCCACTTAAACGAGCTGCGCTTTACTGCTAGCGCGGGGCGGTTTTCTGTGTAAAAGAGGTCTAAGAGACTAGTACCTTGGTGATGGGGGCCTTGTGGAAGTGGCTGAGAGACAGACTAATAAAAGAAAACGTAACATCTGTATCTCTTGGAGATGCAAAAATCCAACATACAATTCTTCTCATCCACCCAACCTGATCAGTTTTTGGATGGTGTTGGTATGGTAAAGGAAGCCTGCTAAAATAAAGGGGTTGCCGTCATCCACTTGTTTTTTAAACTGTAACCTCCAGGTTTGTTGGCATCACCTTTTTTGCTTTCTTCCTTTCCAGTCCCTTTTTGAGGGGGGTAGGGTAAGGAATTATTTTTCATGTCTATTTGGAGAGATTTGGACTCTCTGCCTGGGATTGAGGGAAAGTTTCCACAATGGGTCCTCGAAAATATAAAACCTAACAAATTAACATTTTTCCATTCTATTTAAAACCAAAAAAAAATGTCTCAAGATGACCTAGAAGCAGGGAAGTGATTTTTCTGTATGCACCCTGTAATACTGCAGAGATGAGCAGCCCAGATCTCCTTTACTGTTGTAAAACTACAAGTCTCATTACATCCTTCCAGCACATGGCAGGGGTGGGCTAAGCTGGGGCTTGCAGTTCCTGTAGCTGGGACAATACACATCACCGAAAATAGTTCTGCACATTTTTGTCACGTTTTGTTCAGTTCTTGGCCAAAAGTATTTCATGCAGGGACTGATTGTTTCCACCTGTCAATAAACACAGGTTAACCCATTTATGCCTAATTCACAAATATATGCTGTATATGTGTGTATGTATATGTATATGTGTGTATATATATATATATATATATATATATATATATATATATATATATATATATGTATGTATGTATGTATATGTGTGTGTATGTGTGTGTATGTATGTATATATATATATATATATATATATATATATATATATATATATATATATATATATATATATATATATATATATATATATATATATATATATATGTATATATATGTGGTGTGTGTGTGTATGTGTATGTGTATATATATATATATATATATATATATATATATATATATATATATATATATATGTATATGTGTGTGTGTGTGTATATATATATATATATATATATATATATATATATATAATGTGTGTATGTATGTGTGTATATATATATATATATATATTATAATGTGTATGTATGTATATATATATACACACACACCGCTCCTAAAATTAGAATATCATCAAAAAGTACATTTATTTTAGTAATTCAATTCAATATGTGAAACTCCTATATTTTATATAGATGCATTGCACACAGAGTGATATATTTCAAGCATTTCTTTCTTTTAATGTTGATTATGGCTTACAGCTAGTGAAAACCCCAAATTTTGTATCTCAGAAAATTAGTATATTACAGAAGACCAATAAAAAAAAAAGATTTTTAATACAGAAATGTTGGCTTACTGAAAAGTCTGTCCATGTACAATATAGTATGCACTCAATACTTTGTTGGGGCTCCTTTTTTGCATCAATGCGGCGTGGCATGGAGACGATCAGCCTGCGGCATTGCTGAGGTGTTATGGAAGCCCAGGTTGCTTTGATAGCGGCCTTCAGCTCATCTGAATTGTTGGGTCTGGTGTCTCTCATATTCCTCTTGATAATACCCCACAGATTCTCTATGGGGTTTAGGTCATGCGAGTTTGCTGGCCAATCAAGCACAGTGATGCCATGATCATTAATCCAGATATTGGTACTTTTGGCAGTGTGGGCAGGTGCCTGCTGGAAAATGAAATCAGCATCTCCATAAAGCTGGTCAGCAGAGGGAAGCATGAAATGCTCTAGAATTTCCTGCTAGAGGGCTGTGCTGACTTTGGACTTTATAAAACACAGTGGACCAACACCAGCAGATGACATGGCTCCACAAATCATCACGGACTGTGGAAACTTCACATTGGCCCTCATGCAACTTGGATTCTGTGCCTCTCCGCTCTTCCTACAGACTCTGGGACCTTGTTTTCCAAATGAAATTCAACATTTTCCACAGTCAGTGATGATTTGGGGGATCCATGTCATGTGCTGGTCCACTGTGTTTTATCAAGTCCAAAGTCAGCGTAGTCCTCTACTATAAAATTCTAGAGCACTTCATGCTTCCCTCTGCTGACCAAATTTTGAAGATGCTGATTTAATTTTCCAGCAGGACTTGGCATCTGTCCACACTGCCAAAAGTACCAGTACCTGGTTTAATGATCATGGTATCACTGTGCTTGATTGGCCAGCAAACTCGCCTGACCTAAACCCCATAGAGAATCTGTGGGGTATTGTCAAGAAGAAGATGGGCGACACCAGACCCAACAATACAAACGAGCTGAATGCTGCTATCAAAGCAACCTGGGCTTCCATAACACCTCAGCAGTGCCGCAGGGCTGATCGCCTCCATGCCATGCCACATTGATGCAGTAATGAATGCAAAAGGAACCCCCAACCGAGTATTGAGTGCATACTGTACATGGACATGCTTTAAAGTAAGCCAACATTTCTGTATTAAAAATCTTCTTTTTTTTTTTTTTTTTATTGGTCTTATGTAATAATCTAATTATCTGAGATACTGAATTTCTGGTTTTCACGAGCTGTAAGCCAGAATCATCAAAATTAAAATAAAGAAATGTTTGAAATATCACTCTGTATAATATGAGTTTCACTTTTTTGAATTGAATTAGGGAAATCAGTTAACTTTTTGATGATGATCTAATTTTATGAGATGCACCTGTATGTTGTCCGGCGTTTGTGTTTCAAGCATGCACCCAGCATGAAGATCATTCCGGCACTTGTCGGCTCCAGAAATCGCACAATAAGAGGTCTGATGCCGCTGCGTTTGTGAAATGACTCCAGTTACCATTTGACACCTATTTCTTTCATTGTCTTTGACAGCTCATCCTACATAACTACTTCAAAAGATCTTTCTGGCTCTAAGATGTGACAGACTAGATATCAAACTCTTTGCTGTCTGATTTAAAAGGGTTCTGCAGTTTCAGTACATTTTGTATTTGACTTTATCATTGCACTTTATACTTCTAAAGGCAGAACATGTTTTACCTTTAACCACTTCAGCCCTGGAAGATTTTACCCTCTTCCTGACCAGAGCACTTTTTTGCGATTCGGCACTGCGTCGCTTTAACTGACAATTGCGCGGTCGTGCGACGTTGCACCCAAACAAAATTGACGTCCTTTTTTTTTTTGGTATTTGATCACCTCTGCGGTTTTAATTTTTTACGCTATAAACAAAAAAAGAGCGACAATTTTGAAAAAAAAAAAGCAATTTTTTTTTTTTTTTTTTTTTTTTTTTTTACTTTTTGCTATAATGAATATCCCCAAAAAATGTATAAAAAAACTAATTTCTTTCTCAGTTTAGGCCGATACGTATTCTTCTACATATTTTTGGTTAAAAAAAAAATCACAATAAGCGTATATTGATTGGTTTGCGCAAAAGTTAAAAAGTTATAGCGTCTACAAAATAGGGGGTAGATTTTTGGCATTTTTGTTAATTTTTTTTTTATTAGTAATGGCGGCGATCTGCGATTTTTATCGTGACTGCGACATTATGGCGGACACTTTTGACACTATTTTGGGACCATTGTCATTTTATACAGCGATCAGTGCTATAAAAATGCACTGATTACTGTGTAAATGACACTGGCAGGGAATGGATTAAACACTAGGAGGCGATCAAGGGGTTAAGTGTGTCCTAGGGAGTGATTCTAACTGTGGGGGGGGGGGGGGGGTGTGGGCTCACTACAACATGACAGAGATCACAGCTCCCGTTGACGGAGCAGCAGATCCCTGTCATGTTGCTAGGCAGAACAGGGAAATGCTGTGATTAAAAAGTGATTAAACATGGTAATAACACAGGTAACACATGACATTACATGATGAAATTACACAGCCCTCCAATTATGTATGAATATATTCATATATTACAGAGTAATGCCCGCATGACCTGTGGCATCACTGGTCCTATCGTGATGGATAAAGAGCGTAAAACATGGAGATATGATACAAGAATAAAACACGACATCTGGTAGCGTAGAGCTATGTAGAAATTTAAGGACTGATTCTTGCTGGTAGAATTTTTAATATTTGCAAACAAAATTAAGGTTTCCTATTTAGAATAATAAGCTGTCAGGTTAGTAAAACAGCGATATCGAACAACCGATTCAATCATACAGTTTGTAGTGTACATAGATTTGCAAAACAATGGGATAAAGGAATATTCCTGAGCTTTGTTTTATCTCATGGTTACTGTGAAATTGTGTGAATGCATCAATGCAGTGCATGTTATCTCAGCTTGCATTCATTGAATGAGTAAAGTAATTGGTGCAAACAACTATTATTCGGGGGGTGGTTATTCCCTATGTCTATTGCATCTATGTAATAACTTGTCTATTCCCCTGGTTAGCTAGTCTATTAAAACTCTGATCACATGTTACTGTTGATATAACAATAATACAAGGTTAGCTATGAAACAAAACACACGGCTCGATAAAACAAAGTCTTATTTCCCAAGAAAATAGCAAACGCTAACATAAAAGATATTACAAACATATACCAACAAAACACATCATATCAGAATATCAAAGATACTTATCGCAATGCTTTCCTCAAGGCTTTGTATGGCTGTGCTCAAATGGCAAAGAGAGCGAGCCATGTGGCTTGGAGACCCACCAGCGAAAAGAGTAGAGGCAAAGAGAGAAGGCTCTTGGACTCGTTCAGTCCTTTTATATACTTCAATCATACACTATCCAAATCCAACCCCATTGCCATCCCATCTAGACTTTTGACGAATCAGTATTTAGGGGGCAGTCCTCCTTAATATAATATATTGCAGGTCGCCCTGCCGTATTAGCCTCTAGGGGCAGCATTGTCCATGTATCACGTCTCTGTATCCTAGGTCAATCTTCAATCTTAGCTGGCCCTTTGATCTTCTGTAGCAGCAGGACATTCATCAATCATCTTGCCAGCTATGGTCCTTTAGGAAGCTCACTTATCATGCCAGTCGGCTCGGAGCCAAGCCCTTGTTACAAGCCTTGCTGGTAAGGATGAGCTCCGACGTGTTCGCATGCTGCACGTGCCGAGCCCACCAGGAAGTCGGCAATGAGCTGTGCTAATCACAGGCAGTGAGGCAGTGGGAAATGTCTCACTGCTTGTGATTAGCGCTGTGCAGTGCCGAGTTCCTAGCGGGCACGTGCAGCATGCGAACACGCCGGAGCTCATCCTTACTTGCTAGCTTTCAGATGCAAATTCTGAAATGCTACAAGCTCTGATGTGTAACTGTTGGTTACATTCCAACTTGGGGCCATCTGCCTGTATCAACCAGGGATTGAAATACCAGAAATATGACATTAGACCATGTTGCCTTCCAACAATAAGTTTACAAAAAATGTAAATATTGCAGAACATACAGCCTCATCCTACATAACTAAGCTCCATTTCATGCTGAATAAACTAATAAATAATGCATCCTAAAAAGAAAACTATCTTTGGTTAAATCTGATTTAAATAAAAAAAATCAGACATTTATTTATTTATTTAAATCATTGATCTTTATCCACCCTGATTTGCACTGACAAGACGCAGGATTGCTTTCTAATTACTGATAGATTTGAGCTGGTGTCTTGGTTTTCCATGGCTTTTTTGCACCTCTCTTTCTTCATGTGTTCAAAACTTTTTCTCCTCTGTGTCATTCCATTTTAATGTTTATCGATCACTGAACATCTTTTATTGTTGGTATCGATTTATGCTATTTTGTTGGACTATAATTTTTGTTTTTCACTGGTTCTCACTACACTATATTGTCCATTGATTACTGGTCGTTTGCCAATTTATGTTTATCGATCACTGGACATTTTTCACGGTTCACGCCGTATATTAATTCACCAATTTAACTTATTACCTGTATTATTATCACGCAGGTTTTCACATACCGTATATACTCGAGTATAAGTCGAATTTTTCAGCACATTTTTTTGTGCTGAAAGTGCCTTATACTCGAGTCAAGCACTTTTCTGCAGCAAAAAATTTCATTTTCCGAACCGAATTTGGGCCCCCGTATCTCAGGGCCACTTGGTGCTAGGAACCCCAAATTTGGTGTGCAAACCCAGTGGAACTGGTACCATAACATATCCAAGTTCCTAGCACCAAGTGGCCCTGAGATACGGGGCCCCAAAACCGGTTCGGAAAATGTCATTCTCTGCTGCAGAAAAGTGCTTGACATTTTCTGAACTGATTTTTGGGGCCCTGTATCTCGGGGCCACTTGGTGCTAGAAACCCCAGCTTTGGAAATTTTATGGTATTAGTCCCACTGGGTTTGCACACCAAATTTGGGGTTCTTAGCACTAAGTGGCCCCGAGATACGGGGCCCCAAATTCGGTCAACTGTGTCCATCTGCAGCAATGTAATTTCGGGACCCTTTGGGTTCAGAGACCCCAAATTTTGGCTGCAGCTATGGGGCATCTAGGAACCCTTAACTACAGAGTTTGAAGTTCAGGGGACCTATGGCTGCAAATGGGCACAGTGAGGCTGCAAATGGGCATTGTTGACCCTCTTTTCCACTTACAGTAGCTGTGCATTTCTCACCCTTGTCTTAAACTCGGGTCAGTACGTTTTTCCCATTTTTTTTTTGTGGTAAATTAAGGCCTCGACTTATACTCGGAATGACTTATACTCGAGTATATACGGTATATATTTTCACAGCATTATATATATTTTTTAAGGGTAGCGCGATTTTTTTTATATTTTTTCCTATTCCATTTTAATGCACAACTTCATTTCTGAACTTATTTGTTTTGGTTTCTGTGTATGTATGGATTGCATGGGTTGTTATCGATGTGGTGAAAATTTCATGTCGATAGCTACTTTAGAAATGTATTTCCCTCGTAAAATGTTGATGTGTTCAATACTTATTTTACTCGCTGTATATGTAAATGGGCCTGTGTTAAATCACCTGTAAAAGGGCTCAAAGGAAATGCATTTTTAAGCAGAACTCCATCAACATAAAAGTGGTTCTAAAGGCAAAACATTTTTTACCTTAAAATACATTCCCTGCATAAGTCCAAGTGATAGAATCGCCCTCTCACTTCCCCAATATCTAAGTCCTATCTCGATCCAGCGCTGCATCCGTCTGCAGTGGTGCTGGTTTCTGTCTCTTCTCACGGGACACAGCCATTGGCCACTGCTGCTGTCAATCAAATTCTGTGGGGAGGGGGGCAGGGTGAGCCATGCTGTGTGTGTCTGTGGTTGCACGCAGCCTGGCTTTGGAGCGAGTCCACACATGCACCCCCATAGAAAGCTGCTTGCTATGGTGGTATACACGGGGAGGAGCGTAATGCGCCGACGGGGGACCCAAAAAGAGGAATTACGGGGCCGCTCTGTGCAGTACCATTGCATTGTGTACCGAAGTTTGTGGCAATTTCAACCTCGACATCTTTGCTATCCATTTCTTTGGCATGGCCTCCTCTTTTAATTGGATATTATACTGCAACCCACAATGTAAATCCTCTTTGTGGGATTTTAAGGGCAACCAATAAATGAATACAATGTTATATATATAAAATTACATTCTTTATTGATTTTTTTTTTTTTTTAAAGGAAGAATTGCTTAAATATTAAAAAAAAAAAAAAATTCATATAAATTGGTTGTCACATGACACATATTTTAGTAGTACTTTTATTTATCCAGACTTGTTCTACATGACGTATCGTGATATGTAAAATGTGTGTCATGTGACAACCAATTTATATGAAATCTTTTTTTTTAAATATTTAGGCAATTCTTTCTTACAAAAAAAATGGCAATAAAGAATGTAATTTTATTTATAACCTATTGTATTAATTTATTGGTTGCCCTTGAAATCCCACAAACAGAGGATTTACATTGTGGTTATAAGAGGGATGATGGCAGCCACACCCCCAGTCATATGAACTTCTTTTTGGATATTATACTGCATTTCTATGCACAAACATTAACTTTACTGTTTTGGTTTCAGAGAATATGAATGATAACACAAAAGCTTTTCTTTCACTCATGGTTAGTGTTTGGCTGAAGCCATTTATTATCAATCAACTGTGTTTACTCTTTTTAAATCATAATGACAACAGAAACTACCCAAATGACCCTGATCAAAAGTTTACATTTGTGGATGAGGCTTTTTATCTTCTCAGATGGTAAAGCTGCCCATTCCTCTTGGCAAGAAGCCTCCAGTTCCTGTAAATTCTTGGGCTGTCTTGCATGAACTGCAACGTTTGAGATCTCCCCAGAGTGGCTCAATGATATTGAGGTCAGGAGACTGAGATGGCCACTCCAGAACCTTCACTTTATTCTGCTGTAGCCAATGACAGGTCGACTTGGCCTTGTGTTTTGGATTATTGTCATGTTGAAATGTCCAAGTACGTCCCATGCGCAGCTTCCTGGCTGATGAATGCAAATGTTCCTCCAGTATTTGATAGCATATTGCATTCATCTTGCCATCAATTTTGACCAAATTTCCTGTGCCTTTTTGTAGCTCACACATCCCCAAAACATCAGCGATCCACCTCCGTGTTTCACAGTAGGAATGGTGTACCTTTCATCATAGGCCTTGTTGACTCCTCTCCAAATGAAGTGTTTATGGTTGTGGCCAAAAAGCTCAATTTTGGTCTAATCACTCCAAATGACTTTGTGCCAGAAGGTTTGAGGCTTGTCTCTGTGCTGTTTGGCGTATTGTAAGCGGGATACTTTGTGGCATTTGCGTAGTAATGGCTTTCTTCTGGCGACTCGACCATGCAGCCCATCTTTGTTCAAGTGCCTCCTTATTGTGCATCTTGAAACAGCCACACCACATGTTTTCAGAGAGTCCTGTATTTCACCTGAAGTTATTTGTGGGGTTTTCTTTGCATCCTGAACAATTTTCCTGACAGTTGGCTGAAATTTTAGTTGGTCTACCTGACCGTGGCTTGGTTTCAACAGAACCCCTCATTTTCCACTTCTTGATTAGAGTTTGAACACTGCTGATTGGCATTCATAATTCCTTGACTATCTTTTTGTATATCCCTTTCCTGTTTTATACAGTCCAACAGATCCTTTGACAATTCTTTTGCTTTCACCATGACTCAGAATCCAGAAACATCAGTGCAGCACTGGATGAAAGATGCAAGGGTCTGTCAGGAGTCCAGAAACTCATTGACCTTTTATACACACACACTAATTACAAGCAAACATCACAGGTGAGGATGGTTACCTTTTTAATAGTCATTCAAACCCCTTTGTGTCAACTTGTGTGCATGTTATCAGGCCAAAATCACCAGGGTATGTAAACTTGATCAGGGTCATTTGGGTAGTTTCTGTTGTCATTATGATTTAAAAAGAGTAAACACAGTTGATTGATAATAAATGGCTTCAGCCAAACACTAACCATGAGTGAAAGAAAAATTTTTTGTGTTATCATTCAGATTCTCTGAAAAATGGCCAAGAAATCATAAATTCTCCCAGGGTATGTAAACTTATGAGCACAACTGTGTATATATATATTTTTTTTATAAATAAATTAATTATATTCAACTTTGCCTGCTTGCTGCATTTTTGGTGCATATTTGGACAATTAAATAAACCACACCAAAAACACCTCCCCCCCCCCCCCATTGAAATGCGTTGAAAACGCAGCAAGAACACATCAAAAATGCACCCATGTTGCTTTGACCTATGAAAAACCATAAGCGCTGTGAAATCACGGGCATTTTTGGCAGTCATTATAGGCACCTTTTCTTCTTCTTTTTTTTCGACAACGCTGAAATCCCTATTTTCAGCCTATCGTTTTGCGGCTGAAATTTCAGTGAATCCCTAGTTGTATATCTATATCTCTTTCAGTAGGGGTTTAGGGGAAGTAGCGGGGTGGTGTGTGTAAAAGCTGGAGATCTACTTTAAGGTGTTACTAAACCCAGGACTCTGCATTCACTATATTTGGTCTCCCACAGTACACAGAATATTAAATATTATGTTGTTTATGGTATTAAGGTTTGAACAAACCCACAGAGATTTTGCCACTCTGGATGGTCTGAGGGGAGGCCTATAATGCTGCACAGTGCTCTAGATGGTGGTCTGAGGGGAGGCCTGTAATGCACAGTGATCTGGATGGTGGTCTGAAGTTAGGCCTGTAATGCACATGGTCAGAGGGGAGCCCTCTAATGCACAGTGCTCTGGATGGTGGTCTGAGGGGAGGCCTGTAATGCACGGTGGTCTGAGGGGAGGCCTGTAATGCACAGTGCTCTGGATGGTGGTCTGAGGGGAGGCCTGTAATGCACGGTGGTCTGAGGGGAGGCCTGTAATGCACAGTGCTCTGGATGGTGGTGTGAGGGGAGGCCTGTAATGCACAGTACTCTGGATGGTGGTCTGAGGGGAGGCCTGTAATGCACAGTGGTCTGAGGGGAGGCCTGTAATGCACAGTGCTCTGGATGGTGGTCTGAGGGGAGTAAGTGAGTGCTCTAGTTGATGGCCTGAGGGGAGGCCTGTAATGCACAGTGCTCTGGATGGTGGTCTGAGGGAAGGCCTGTAATGCACGTGGTCAGAGGGGAGCCCTCTAATGCACAGTGCTCTGGATGGTGGTCTGAGGGGAGCCCTCTAATGCACGGTGCTCTGGATGGTGGTCTGAGGGGAGGCCTGTAATGCACGGTGCTCTGGATGGTGGTATGAGCGGATGCCTGTAATGCACGGTGCTCTGGATGGTGGTCTGAGGGGAGGCCTGTAATGCACAGTGATCTGGATGGTGGTCTGAGCGGAGTCCTGTAATGCACAGTGTTCTGGATGGTGGTCTGAGGGGGAGGCCTGTAATGCACAGTGCTCTGGATGGTGGAGGCCTGTAATGTACGGTGGTCTGGATGGTGGTCCGAGGGTAAGCCTGTAATGCACAGTGCTCTGGATGGTGGTCTAAGGGGAGGCCTGTAATATACGGTGGTCTGGATGGTGGTCTGCGGGGAAGCCTGTAATGCACAGTGGTCTGCATGGTGGTCTGAGGGGAGGCTTGTAAGGCACGGTGGTCTGGATGCTGATGGTCAGAGGGGGCCTGTAATGCACACAGTGCTCTGCTCGGCGGTCTGAGGGGCGGCCTGTAATTTACACACTCCCAGTGCTCTGCTCTGGATGGTAGTGAGTTGGGAAGGCCTGTAATGCACAGTGCTGCTCTGGATGGTCATCTGAGGAGGGATCAGAAGCACTCATGAGCTGTCCAGGAGAGGCTCCATTGAAACCAAACATTCACGAGGGTAAACGTCCCTCCCCTCACATTTTCGTTTCGTTCGTTGACAAAAACGGAATTGATTTTCGTCATAGTTTTTGCCAGTGGACGAAAATGTGGTGTACTTTTTTAAGGCGTTTATGTCACTGTAAAAAGGCCGCTGACGAAAATTTCGATGAAAAATGTTTTCGTTGACGAAATCTACACTGTTCCCAAGGTCCTGTTCTATCAGCAGATAGACTGGGGACTGTGGAAGAAAGGGAGGATCAGAGAAGACAGGATCAAACATCTTTTTTAACACAATGCAGAGGATTAACCCCTTAGGTTCCATAGTGAGTATAACAAGCACGCTTTACTTCATATACAGACTCATTTTACTGTTGTGGGTTTTTAGTAACATTTTAATGACTTCTGCTTACCAAAGGGGAGCTATACAGTAGTTCTTGCTAATAAGTCGGCTTCCAGCTGTCATTTCACTTTCTAATGGCAATAAGAAGCGTTCTTGCTTGTCTTTTGTTTTCATGCTTCGTGCTTCCAGGGGCAGCTGAATCCGGTTGCCAGGCTCTGCGCAGACCTTTTCTCTCTTTTTTTTTTTTTTTTTCAGAAGACCTCTCCTGAGCCACGTGGCCCATCGTGGATTTTCTAGGCGATGGGGCATGTTGACATGTAATAACGTCAGCAGGATGATTAATACATCTTCCAGCAATGAGAACTTGCAGGTTTTGTCGGGAATTCTATGAAGCTATTTATTTTGAGACATTAAAGCGCGACCCTCCCGGGGACCCGACGCACCTTTTTGAAATTGAAATGCACACGCCTCGTCTTTCCTGTGGATGCCGTAATGAGGATTCTTGGCTCTGCTCATTATGATGCCCCTCGTGTTACTGCGCTGTAGAAATTCTCAGAGCGTACTTAGAAAGAACCCCCTCAGATCATGCTTGATGTTCTTCTGAGGATTAATTTTTTTCTTTTTTTTCTCTTTTTAATACTCTGATGAGCGAAGAATGTACAATTCTCAGTCTTCAAAGTAACTGCATATAAAACAAGTATTCGGCGCAAAAATTAACAACAAAAACCCAATCATGCAATAATGTACACAGATGAACTCTAGATGGGATAAGAAATGACAATAAAAATAGGAGGTAGAGTCCGTGATGTAACACAACAAGTTAAAAAGACGAGGGTGATGTGTATATAGTCCACATTCACGGCAGCCTTCCGATGGGAGTGAAAGCCATTATCCCAAGAACACTGTAAAACAAGGAAAGGAGGCGCCTCTGGGTGCAGACTTTAAAACAATTTATTATAAAAACAGCAACAGCTAGATTTGCACTCACATTTGAGAGGAAGGTTTCAAACATAAAATAGTCCCAAGGCAATCCAGGGGGTCCGTGGAGTCACCTCTCTCAGCTGGTAGATGTGTAGCCTCTGGGTAGTCTAAAGCGCTGGATGTATACTGGCCGACAGCGGGGACAGACACCAAAACGAGGCTTAGATGGCAAACAATATCCAGGCAAGGGATGATGACGTCACACGCTGTGCGACGCGTTTCCTGAGCTGGCTCGCCGTGAGTGGCGTGACGGCGGCGCTCCTTTGTCAAGCTGATTGGCTGCGAGCTAAGAGGTGTGTATATATAGAGCGGCAGTGGGGGGAAGAACGGAATAGGAGATGGACAAGCGGGAGTGGCCTAGAGAACTGTGTATAGAATTGTCAGCAATGACGGGGATCATGGAAAACTATGAATGGGAGAAGAATACTGAGAAAAAAAACTAAGAAAAGGACTATGGGGAGGGAAGGGGGAGGGTGGGGGAAAGGACACGGGAAGGGGAAAGAAAGGGAAAAAAAAAATATATATATATATATATATATATATATATATATATATATATATATATATATATATATATATATATATATATATATATATATATATATATATATGTATATGTGTAAAACGCAATAGGAAATATGTTAAAGGAGGATCATAATGAAATTAAAGAGAATGCAGGGGAATAAAAAAACCTGGGGCATGTGACCGTAATTATCTATTGTATACAAAAGAGAAGAAAAAGATGGATATATATATATGTGTAGAGGCCGAGGAAGGGGAAAGGGAAACAGTATGATATATACTATATAATCTGGCGATGTGTATCTGCACATAAGTGGATGGTATAATATAGGTGTATGTGCAGGTTACAGAAAATAATACTGAATAGATGGGAAAAAATTAAGAAAAAATAATAATATCTATGTATGATATATGGCATGTGTAAATATGAATGAGTGATATATGCACGTAGTAGTGCACATCCACATAGGTGGTATGAATGAGAGGGAATCAAAAAAGAGTAAATAAAGGAAGGGGGGGGGGGGGGGTCGAGGAAGGAGGGAAAAAAATGGGAGAGGAATAAGCGGAAAGAAAGGAATGTACCTAATTATATACATAAAAGTACATTCCAACACGTGTATATGATGACACCTATATGTGCATATACATGCAAAGCGCAGATAAGAGTGGAAGCGAAAAAAAGCAAAAAGGGACAAAACGTGCATATCTACAAATGTAAAACAAGTATATGCAATAAACATCAACGTATATGTTATACAATGATAGAATTATAGAATATTAATAGCAGATAAAAGAGTAAGATGAATGGATAAAAATAATGATAATGTTAAAATAAAAATTGGATATAAAAAGTGGGAATGAGAATACCATATTGACATGTATTGATGTTCACATCACAAGATGGCTGATGTTTCGATACATTCGTTGATGCCTCCAGGCGAGAGAACATCTAAGCGGTAGATCCAATAGGTCTCTCTCGCACATAGTTTTTTGAACCTTTCGGCAGGCGAGAGGGACCTAGGGATCTGTTCTATGACCCAAACTGATAGCCCAAGGATGGAGCCCTTGTGGGCCATGGCAAAATGTCTGGGTACACTGTGGGGGTCCGTGCCACCCTCAATGTACCTCCTGTGTTCCCCAAAATGTTGTCTGAGAGGCCGAATGGTGCGGCCAACATAAATGAGGCCACAGGGGCAAGTCAGGCCATACACCACATAGTCGGATGAGCAGTTATAAAAGTCTTTCACGATATATGTCTGGCCTTTGGTAGAAAAGGATTTTTGGCCATGTTGGACAAAGTGACAAGTCTTGCATAATTTTTTCCGACATTGAAACATCCCTACTAGAGGGATGAGTGGAGTGATGGGCGGAAAGGCTGGAGTGGTTTTGAGTTTACTGGGGGCAATTTTGTTTTTGAGATTGGGAGCCCTTCGATAGGTAACCTGTGGATATGTAGGGAGAATGAATCTGAGATGGGGATCTTGTTGGAGAATATCCCAATGTTTCCGAAGTATCTTCTCCATCCTGTTGTGTTGAGAGTGAAAAGTTGTGATGAAACGGATGGGGCAATTAGTAGAAGAAGTGTTGCTACGTGGGGGTTTTCCATGAAGATATAATTTGTAAGCTTTTTCGACTAAATCTTCCGGATATCCTTTCTCAAAGAATTTGTTTTTGAGGTGAACGCTAGATTCCATATAGTCGGCCTTTCTGGTGCAATTTTGTCTGAGTCGACAAAATTGAACTTTAGGGATATTTTTTATCCATGGTGGATAATGACAACTCTTAAAGTGAAGATATGAATTGCCACTGGTGGGCTTGGTATATTTCTTGGCGTATACAGTATCTCATGATTGTCATGTCTCGGTTCTAAATCAAGAAAGGCTAGAGAGGTCTGGTTACTGTCGTATGTGAAGGATAGTCCATACTTATTATTGTTGCAATGTGTGGTGAATGATTGAATGAGATCTAAGGGACCATCCCAGATAATTATGATATCGTCAATATATCTTCCGAAAAAGACGATGTTGGCCGAAAAAGGGTTGTTGTGATGGATGTACTGATTTTCCCAGAACCCCATGGCTAAGTTTGCGTACGAGGGGGCAAAATTGGCCCCCATCGCGGTCCCTTGTAGCTGTAAATAGAAGTCTCCGTTGAATGAAAAATAATTATGCGTTAAGCAAAACTTGGTGGCTTCTATAATAAAGGTTGCCTGACGGGGATTAATGAGTGGATCTGTAGAAAGGAAGTACTCAAGGGCCATGATACCGAAGTCGTGGGGGATGGAGGTATATAGGGATCTAACATCTAATGATAACCAAGAGTACGTTGGTTCCCAACTGTATGGTGAGAGTAGTTCCAAGAGATGTGTCCCATCCCGTATATAGGACTGAAGTTGGTGAACTAAAGGTTGTAGGTATCTATCCACATATAGGCTGAAGCCCGAGGTAATGCTATCCATTGAGGCCACAATTGGCCTACCCGGGGGATTTTGTTGGTTCTTATGAGTTTTCGGTAATTGATAGAAGTAGGGAATGGAATAAAATGGTTTATGGAAAAAGGAACTCTCTACCTTAGAGATAATATTGTCACTGAGGGCAGTCGAAATCAAAAGATTGGCTTCTGAGGTGAAGTCATTGGTAGGATCTTTTGGGAGTTTCATGTAAGTGATGTGATCAGACAAAAACCTTTCCGCCTCAGCGATATAGTCAGCTTTGTTCTGGAGGATAATACCGCCTCCTTTATCAGCAGGCTTGATTATGAGATCTTCCGCGTGAATGAATTGTTGAAGAGCTCTAGTTTCAGAAGATGAAAGTTGCAAATTGGAAGTGGATGTAGTGTTACAGAGTTTGGTCATGTCAGAGAAGACCACTCTACAAAAACTCTATATAGGGACCCTTCGAGTGTGTGGGAAAAAATATGGGTTTCGGCTTTGGACCAGAGTGAATGATAGGCGGGGATGTGGCAAGATGTTGTGTAAGTAATCTAGACAGATAATCTTCTGTACAGATCATCTCCTCCCCACTCCCGCTCTATATATACACCCCTCTTAGCTCCCAGCCAATCAGCTTGACAAAGGAGCGCCGCCGTCACGCCACTCATGGCGAGCCAGCTCAGGAAACTCGTTGCACAGCGTGTGACGTCATCATCCCTCGCCTGGATATTGTTTGCCATCTAAGCCTCGTTTTGGTGTCTGTCCCCGCTGTCGGCCGGTATACATCCAGCGCTTTAGACTACCCAGAGGCTACACATCTACCAGCTGAGAGAGGTGACTCCACGGACCCCCTGGATTGCCTTGGGACTATTTTATGTTTGAAACCTTCCACTCAAATGTGAGTGCAAATCTAGCTGTTGCTGTTTTTATAATAAATTGTTTTAAAGTCTGCACCCAGAGGCGCCTCCTTTCCTTGTTTTAAAGTAACTGCATAACAGATCCCCCCACCGGATATAAAAATGAATAAGATGCACCTGTCATTGTCTGTTTACAAAGCAAGCCATACCCCCCCCCCCCCCTTTAAGGTCTTGTTAAAGAGGAGTTCCCACTAAAAAAAAAAAAATTAAGTCAGCAGCTACAAATACTGCAGCTGCTGACTTTTAATAATCGGACACTTACCTGTCCAGGGTCCAGCAATGTGGGGGATCGGAAGCCCCGCTCGTCTCCCCCTCAGTTCGGCGGCGCCGGCATTGCAACTGTGGGCGCTCGGCTGTGGCTTCACCGCGCAATCATATGGGACCTGTTGCGTGTCCCAGATGATTGACCAGAGGGAGGGGGCAGAGCTGAGCCCTTCCTGCGCAGAGGGGAAGTGATGTCACCAGCCCAGGCACTGAAGGAGGCAGACTACGAGGGACCCCCTAGCAACAGGCATTTAGAGGTGAGTAAAAAAAAAAAACATTTCCTTTTTTTTTTTTCCTGGGTGAAACACCACTTTAACTCATAGCATGTCTCTAAATCAAGGATTTGCAATTAGTGGACCATCAGCTGTTGCAGAACTACAAGTCCCATGAGGCATAGCAAGACTCTGACAGACACAAGCATGACACCCAGAGGCAGAGGCATGATGGGACTTGTAGTTTTGCAACAGCTGGAGGTCCACTAATTGCATATCTCTGCTCTAGATGCATTAGTAATATAACATGTTACTTGTCATTAATAGATCATCCGCAAATTAGAACCAGCTGTTGCAGAACTTGTAGTTCTGCAACAGCTGAAGGTCCACTAATTGCATATCCCCGCTGTATACCATGGGAGCTCAACTTGTGGCCCTCCAGCTGTTTTGGAACTACAAGTTGAGCATCCATGGTATACAGCAGGGATATGCAATTAGCGGACCTTCAGCTGTTGCAGAACTACAAGTCCCATGAGGCATAGCAAGACATCTGACAGCCAAAAGCATGACACCCAGAGGCAGAGGCATGATGGGACTTGTAGTTTTGCAACAGCTGGAGGTCCGCCAATAGCTTATCCCTGGTATAGAGGAATCAGAAATTTGGGGAGCCAACGTGATTGAATACTTAGGGGGCAATATATAACGGCGCCCTCTGGTGGACACCGAAAAAGGTACTACACTGTGGCCCGTCTTTATCCAGCGATGTTGCAGGAGTGTCTAAGCTTCCCCCGCGCTCCCCTCCTCATTGACTGGGACAGCAGCGTGGCGCAATTGGTTCCTGCTGCTGTTAATCAAAATCATTTTAACCAATCGGGAGAGAGAGGGGTTGGGGCCGGGCAGCGGCTCCGTGTCTGAATGGACACAGGGAGCTGTGACTCGGCTTGGGTGCCCCCATAGCAAGCTGCTTGCTGTGGGGGCACTCAACAGGAGAGAGGGGGCAGGATCACAGAAGAGGGACCAGAGAAGAGGAGAATCAGGGTTGCCCTGGAGAACCAACTACACAGTGCAGGTAAGTATAATATGTTTGTTTTGTTGTTTTCTGTTTTTTTTTCTGTTTTTTTAAATGGAACTTTACAATTACTTTTAACACTGCAATATATAGTTCCAAGATTGGGGGAGAGGGCGGTCGCATGACTTCGTTCTCCTGGCATTTTTTCTTTAAACTCCTTTGCAGTCCCAAACAAAGCAAGCAGAGAGCGACAAACATTTGTAAAGCAAATAGCTGTGCTTTTTTTTTTTTTTTTCGTAAGGCAGTGGAAAAGCATTGCTTTACTCCATAGGGCCCTCTGCACTCTACACTAGAGTGTGATACATTGGTTACTGAAGCCAGTGTGGAGGAGGGGGGTCAGAAACAAAAACGCATTTAAAGACCTTCAAGGATGGTTGCATCTGTTCTAATTCAATCACTGCGACTGATCAGGTCATTATTGTAAAGGCAGAAGGTCTCAATATTTCAAAGTGGAACTTGACCCATAACAACTTGATAAAAAATAATGTTCTTTAGGTACACCTTGTTAGTACCGGGTTGGACCCCCTTTTTTTGCCTTCAGAACTGCCTTCATTCTTCATGGCATAGATTCAAAAAGGTGTTGGAAACATTCTTCAGAGATTTTGGTCAATATTGCAGTTTGCTGCAGATTTGTCTGCTGCACATCCATGATGCGAATCTCGCATTCCATCACATCCCAGAGGTCCTCTATTGGATGAGATGTGGTGAGTGTGGAGGCCATTGGAGTACAGGGACCTCATTGTCCAGTGGTGAGATGATTGGAGCTTTGTGACATGGTGACATTATCCTGCTGGAAGGAGCCATCAGAAGATGGGGACACTGTAGTCATAAAGGGATGGACATGGTCAGCAACAATACTCAGGTAGGCCGTGGTGTTTAAATGATGTTCAATTGGTACCCAAAGTGTGCCAAGAAAATATCCCCCCCACCATTACACCACCAGCCTGAACCGGTGATACAAGACAGGATGGGTCCAATGCTTTCATGTTTACACCAAATTCTGACCCCACCATCTGAATGTTGCAGCTGAAATCCAGACTCATTTAGACCAGGCAATATTTTTCCAATCTTCTATCATCCAATTTTGGTGAGCCTGTTTGAATTGTAGCCTCAGTTTCCTGTTCTTAGCTGACAGGAGTGGCACCCGATGTGGTTTTCTGCTGCTGCAGCCCATCTGCTTCAAGGTTGGATGTGTTGTGCAATCAGAGATGGTATTCTGCATACCTTGGATGCAACGAGTGGTTATTTGAGTTACTGTTGCCTTTCTATCATCTGGAACCAGTCTGCCCAGTCTCCTCTGACCTCAACAAGGCCTTTTCCTCCACACAACTGCCGCTCACTGGATATTTTCTCTTTTTCGGACCATTCTCTGTAAAACCTAGAGATGGTTGACGTGTGAAAATCCCAGTAGATCAGTGGTTTTTTGAAATACTCAAACCACTTAAATCCCCTTTCTTTCCCATTCTGATGCTCGGTTTGAGCTTCAGCAAGTCGACTTCACCACATCTAAATGGCAAAATGCATTGAGTTGCTGCCATGCGATTGGCTGATTAGCAATTTTGTGTTAGCAAGCAATTACATAGTAGGTGAGGTTGAAAAAAGACACAAGTCCATCAAGTCCAACCTATGTGTGTGATTATGTGTCAGTATTACATTGTATATCCCTGTATGTTGCGGTCATTGAGGTGCTTATCTAATAGTTTTTTGAAACGATCGATGCTCCCCGCTGAGACCACCGCCTGTGGAAGGGAATTCCACATCCTTGCTGCTCTTACAGTAAAGAACCCACTACGTAGTTTAAGGTAAACCTCTTTTTTTCTTATTTTAATAAGTGGCCGCGTGTCTTGTTGTTAAACTCCCTTCCCCGAAAAAGTTTTATCCCTATTGTGGGGTCACCAGTACAGTATTTATAAATTGAAATCATATCACCTCTCAATTGAATAGATGTACCTAAATAAAGCCGGTGAGTGTACATTCCACGTTGATAATTGATACCAAAATTAGTGTATGCTGTAAAATGCCTACAGAATTGTTCTTGTTTGTTCTTCCTGGGGGGCAGCCATTTTACTGAAGCCCAGAGCCCCTGAGCAGCATTAAATCTTTAGGCTGTCATCAGATTGGGCTCTACATTTTTGGCAGTGCCAAAAAATGGAGAGCAACTGAGCATGTGAATGGTATAAATTGTAGCGCTAAAGAATAAACACGTATGCATATGTTTGTGAAAGATAAAAAATTCAATCGTACAAAAATAATGGGAATGTGAAAGTCCAATTCCTGTAAAGGTCCTAAAAAGGACCAATGTGAGTCCGCCACTGAATAGTGGCTAATCAAAGATGTAATGCCTTGGCACTGTCCGGCACTGAGGGCATCAAAGGTGGTGCATCTTCAACCAGAAAACGGGGAAAGTATATCTACTCTTACCGGGACAGGTGGACTCGAATGTCAGCGACAACCAGTGATAACGGCAAGGATGCAGAGGATCGGCAGATCAACGAGACTCCAGGGAACCAAGGACCTCCAAACACGACTCCAAAGGGTGTTGTAGACAGATCAACGAGACTCCAGGGAACCAAGGACCTCCAAACACGACTCCAAAGGGTGTTGTAGACAGCTGCCAAACCGGACCTCGGATGTTGAAAACACCAGGGCTGGAACTTAGGCACAGGAGGTAGAACTGAACCACAAAGGAACTCTCGTCTGGGAGTTTATGCAAAGAAAAAATGCCTCCATATGGTGTAGGTCAAAAAAAGTGGGTTTTTTATTTCTAAAAACTAGCATGCATCAATAGGAAAAAAAACTGTGATCACAGAGTAAAAATGGGGGGGGGCAAAGTGAGAAGCAGAAAGCCAAGATCGACGTGTTTCGTCCCAAAGGACTTTAACTGGGGAGTACTGAGCATGTGCAGAGCAGGGTGAGACAGTGTATTACTGAATTTTAAACAGTATAGACACTTGTTTTTAATGTTTTACATAGCTATACCTGCAAAAAGGGGCCAGCATGAAGTGATCTAACAGGACATCATTTTCTTGACTTAAGTTCCACTTTAAATGGTAAAGAAAACCTCTAGTTTGGGGCACCCCTTCCTGTAAAAAGCTGGGTCTTTCTTTAGCATCAGTGATGGTCCCTGGTGCTGCATGGTGATGTACTACCGGGGATGGAGAAGGTGTCCGTGGCAGCCTGGGCTCACAGTTGTCTGTTGTGGGGCACTAATTATCGTAGAACGCTGGTGTCCAGCAGTGGAGGGCAGCGTTAGAGCTTGGGGGGTAGTACTTTTTGAATTCTTTTCTTTTAAACAGAAGGGACGGCTGCCAAAGCCAGATTAGGGCACTGCTAACGTTTGCTAATATCCTTACAATGTATGCAGCTATACACTACCGTTCAAAAGTTTGGGGTCACATTGAAATGTCCTTATTTTTGAAGGAAAAGCACTGTACTTTTAAATGAAGCTAACTTTAAACTAGTCCTAACTTTAAACAAATATACTCTATACATTGCTAATGTGGTAAATGACTATTCTAACTGCAAATGTCTAGTTTTTGGTGCAATATCTACATAGGTGTATAGAGGCCCATTTCCAGCAACTATCACTCCAGTGTTCTAATGGTACAATGTGTTTGCTCATTGGCTCAGAAGGCTAATTGATGATTAGAAAACCCTTGTGCAATCATGTTCACACATCTAAAAACAGTCTAGCTCCTTCCAGAAGCTACAAAACTGACCTTCCTGTGAGCAGATTGAGTTTCTGGAGCATCACATTTGTGGGGTCAATTAAACGCTCAAAATGGCCAGAAAAAGAGAACTTTCATCTGAAACTCGACAGTCTATTCTTGTTCTTAGAAATGAAGGCTATTCCATGCGAGAAATTGCAAAGAAATTGAAGATTTCCTACAACGGTGTGTACTACTCCCTTCAGAGGACAGCACAAACAGGCTCTAACCAGAGTAGAAAAAGAAGTGGGAGGCCGCGTTGCACAACTAAGCAAGAAGATAAGCACATTAGAGTCTCTAGTTTGAGAAACAGACGTCTCACAGGTCCCCAACTGGCATCTTCATTAAATAGTACCCGCAAAACACCAGTGTCAACATCTACAGTGAAGAGGCGGCTGCGGGATTTTGGGCTTCAGGGCAGAGTGGCAAAGAAAAAGCCATATCTGAGACTGGCCAATAAAAGAAAAAGATTAAGATGGGCAAAAGAACACAGACATTGGACAGAGGAAGACTGGAAAAAAGTGTTGTGGACGGATGAATCCAAGTTTGAGGTGTTTGGATCACAAAGAAGAACGTTTGTGAGACGCAGAACAAATGAAAAGATGCTGGAAGAATGCCTGACGCCATCTGTTAAGCATGGTGGAGGTAATGTGATGGTCTGGGGTTGCTTTGGTGCTGGTAAGGTGGGAGCTTTGTACAGGGTAAAAGGGATTCTGAATAAGGAAGGCTATCACTCCATTTTGCAACGCCATGCCATACCCAGTGGACAGCGCTTGATTGGAGCCAATTTCATCCTACAACAGGACAATGACCCTAAACACACCTCCAAATTGTGCAAGAACTATTTACAGCAGAAGCAGGCAGCTGGTATTCTATCGGTAATGGAGTGGCCAGCACAGTCACCAGATCTGAACCCCATTGAGCTGTTGTGGGAGCAGCTTGACCGTATGGTACGCCAGAAGTGCCCATCCAACCAATCCAACTTGTGGGAGCTGCTTCTAGAAGCGTGGGGTGCAATTTCTCCAGCTTACCTCAATAAATTAACAGCTAGAATGCCAAAGGTGTGCAATGCTGTAATTGCTGCAAAAGGAGGATTCTTTGATGAAAGCAAAGTTTGATGTAAAAACAATGTTATTTCAAATACAAATCATTATTTCTAACCTTGTCAATGTCTTGACTCTATTTTCTATTCATTTCACAACGTATGGTGGTGAATAAGTGTGACTTTTCATGGAAAACACAAAATTGTTTGGGTGACCCCAAACTTTTGAACGGTAGTGTATGTTGTATTATTTTTTTTTTTTCAGCTAAACTAGTTTTGCTTAAACTCCTGTGTTCTAGCTGACACTTGCTAACAATGTATTTTTTATTTTTTTTTTAGTCTGCAGATTTACCAAGAACTACGAGAAGAACTGGCAAAGGCCAAGTCCCTGGAAGGCATCATTGCTGTTAATACTGAACTGAAGGTTAAGTGCCAGGTAATAAGAGTGTGCCATATTGGTGTAAAGACTTAAGCAGGCCGTAGATGACTTGTTTTTCTTTCCTCCCACCACGGATGGAAGGAAAGAAAATTGCTTGAATGCCACACACAGTGTTATTGTGTTCTGCTGGCAGGGGGAGGGGCATGGGGAGCCTTCCCAGCCGGCAGAACACAATGACTACTGATAGCTGCTATAGCCAGGGCCGCTGATAAGGCAGTACAGCCAGCCCTTCTGTACCATGAACTGCCTTACTGCAGACAGACACCGATCCACTTCTGCATCCCCCTGCAGTGCTGCCAGCTTTTCCTCCACTACCTGCAGCGGTCAGTTCTAGCATCCACCCCCCCCATCCCTCGTCTTTCCGGGCTCCCCCCCCCCCCCCCTGTGTGCCCCTATTTCCCCACAACGTTGCTGGCCTCCCTCCTCTCCCACTGGCAGCTGCTGCGGGCACACAAGGGAATGTTTTGGGGGTAGAGAGTGGGGGAAGGGGGCGGTAAATATGTCATATAATGATTTTTAGTATACCTTTAGGAAAAATATAATTTTATATTTTCGGGGGGGTGGAGCAGGGCCCTGTCAGGTAGGCAGTATGGAGCCCCCTGATTTCTAACAGCAGCCCTGGCTACAGCCACTGGCAGTAATTGAATGTAAACTATCCGGCAGGCTGGCTGTTTGGATGGATCGAGTGACTTGGGTACAACCAGCCTGCCCATACATGGATTGAATCTTGGCTGGTCCCTGCTAAACCGGCGGAATTTTGATCCATGTACGGCCGGTTTTACGAAGACTCTCATGAAGATTATCAAAGCACCTCTAATCCTAGCTCAGTGAAATAACTCGGAGTAGTTGGCTCAGATCAGCTGCTGCAGCCAAATGATGGCGTCTTCCTCCCATTGTGTGTTCTTTACAATAAACAAATAATTGGGAAAATCCTTCTGAGTGTGATATTTCTTTTATAGCTTTGTGAGTGTATATAAATATATTGAGCAATTCTTTGATTTTCATTTTTTTTTTCTTTTTTTTCATTGAAAAAAATGAAATTTCATTCATTTCATTTTTTCAAATTTTCATTGAGCAATTCTTTTAACCGTCTTGAGGATATAGATATATACAGATGAAGTGGAAGGCTATCAGGCAATCTTTTTCTTTGTAGGAAGAAATGGCGAACAAGAAGGAAGATGATAAGAATACGGGAGACTTGCCTTTCCCCCACTGGATATGCCAACCCTACGTACGACCACCGTAAGTCCTTTTCATTATTTTGCAGCATTTTTCACAGGAATCTACTAATCATAGTGTAGGTACAGATCCTTTAAAATTTGTTGGAACTGCAAGCCACAAATTTGCAAGATTTGATTAAAAATCTTTAAAGGTTGTTTTTTTTTTTTTTTCAAGTTGACAGTCAAAACCTGCACAGAAAGTGCCATAGGTTTTAACATGATTTGTAAATATTGCAGATTTATTGCATGGAGTTCTGGCCTCCTCCTTCTTGTTTTTATTTGGTTTATTTGGCTCCACCATAGACTGTGTAACCAAAATAAAAGATGACTTTGGGGGTTGGTTATATGTAATGAGACAAATACCGTTTGGGGTATTGGAAAAGGGACCAGAGGGATGTTGGCAGAGAGGGGGGACTGGATGCTGGAGGTGAGTATTAAAGGAGCTGGACCTTCATATCATAGCTCCCAACTGTCCCTGATTTCGAGAGACTGTCCCTCATTTTAAACATAGTCCCTCTGTCCCTCTTTCCTCCTCATTTGTCCCTCATTTTGGTCTGATCTATATAGTTGTACATAAATGCACTTTTTATCTTTCAAAAAGTGTTCCCCAGTGCTAAACCTTTCATCCATATTCTAAATTGCTGCATTTGTAAATTTTAAAAGCCAATATAAAGGCATAGTAGTGGTAAAAAAAGCCCTTGTGGATTTAATTAACCTTTTTTTTTTAGTTAATTCTCATTTAAGGGGGTGTGGCAGGGGATGTGTCCTATGCCTACCTACATTTGCTACTAGGTGTCCCTCATCCCCATCTCAAAATGTTGGGAGGTATGTTAATATCGTCAATAGTGTAACATGCTTCTATCCACCAAGGACACAAATTCTCGAGTGGTTGGATTCAGGAACTCCCAGATGCAATTAGTGATATCTCGGTTTGCAAGTAATGCGGTATAAAAGCGTTTTGCTAGACGAGCTATATATATATTTTTTTTATTCTGACTTGATATGCGAGCGCTGTCTTGCAAATTGAGCAGGACTCAAGCCACTGGTGTATATATTACTGTATGTGGCCAGAGGTCTGGGGGCGCTGGTGGCTCCCAGCGCTTCCTGGGGAACCCGGAGACACTCCCACCTGGGATGGGCGGGTGTAACGTGCCTTGGAGCACCCGGAAGTGCTAACAGTTTCCAAGTGTCTCAGAGTTCTTCAGGCAGCGCTGGGAGCCTCCAGCGCCCCCACACCTCTGGCTACATACAGTGCTGCATACATCAGCGCCCCCACACCTCTTGGCACATACAGTGCTGCATACACCAGCACCCCCGCACCTCTGGCCACATGAAGTACTGCATACACCAGCTTCCCCGCACCTCTGGCCACATGAAGTACTGCATACACCAGCTTCCCCGCACCTCTGGCCACATGAAGTACTGCATACACCAGCTTCCCCGCACCTCTGGCCACATGAAGTACTGCATACACCAGCTTCCCCACACCTCGGGACCACATACAGTACTGCATACAACAGAGCCCCCGCACCTCTGGCCACATACAGTACTGCATACACCAGCGCCCCCGCACCTCTGGCCACATACAGTACTGCATACACCAGCGCCCCCGCACCTCTGGCCACATACAGTACTTCATACACTAGTGCCCCCGCACCTCTGGCCACATACAGTACTGCATACACCAGCAGTGGTTGTGGAACAAATTATCTGAGTTTCCATTGATTCTTATGGGGAAACTCGCTTTGATATACGAGTGCTTTTGGATTACAAGAATGTTTCTGCAACAAATTATGCTCGTAATCTAAGGTATTACTGTAATTAGTGGCCGATATGTTAGCAGAGTACTGGCCAGGATGCATTATTTTTTAAGTGAGATGACCGTGTGCATTATACCCACATGTCAATAAAAAGCGCCAAGTAAGCCATGTCCCCTTGCATTTCAAATCTTCATTTTCAGTTCTTACAGGGGCATGCCTTTTATTTGTGTCACTGCTTGCTTTCGTCTCCTAGTCGAGTTTACATCTGAAGAAGGCAGTATTTCAAACATCTCACAATCTTGGCCTATGTAAGCCCCTCCTTTCTCCTGAAGTCCCAGCTTTAGTAATACAGATAGGATGTAATAGGTTTAAGCAGTTGTTCCTCTGAAAGATACCTGCAGATAAAGGAACAGAACAGCATTCCCTGTGAGAGCAGGCAGGATTTTCAATACAAATGTGTTGCGTTGTGATGCAGTGTGACACTTTATTTGCCTTCAGGCCCAAAGACCCGGTGAAGGAGGAGAGCGCAATGCGAGCAAAGCGAGCACTGGAGGAGGAAGATGATGGGAACACGGAGCAGCTTTCAAAGAACAAGCAAAAAAAGAAACAGCGCAATCCGAACAAAATCTTTGACCCTTCTGTAAAGCGTAAGTCATACCGAAGGAAACTGCTTCCTCCTTCTTTTTCAAACTAGGTAAATTCACACCCAGTAGGGCTAAGTAGGCGTTAGGTGCACATCGATATTGCCCTGGAACTTTGAAGTTTTCATACAAGTATTTCCTTTCCTAGAGCAACTGTCAGCAAACAAAACAAGTTACAGTATTGTTGTCCCATGCAGAAAATGGGGGGGGGGGGGGGTTGTTATTTCAAGAGCAGAAGATACAAGTTCCAAAAGCGTCCTTGACACATTCTATGCAACAAGTCCTTTAGGCCTCGTTCACACGGGTGTACTTTAAAGTGGTAAAAAAAAAACTGTGTGCAGCAGCTGCCCCAGCACCCCCCCTAATACTTACCTGAGCCTCATCTCTCTCCAGTGATGTCCTCGAGTTCCTCGGCCGTGCTCCTGACTGGCTGAGACAGAGCAGCCGTGCAATTGGCTCCCGCTGCTGTCAATCAAAGTCAGTTAGCCAATCAGGAGAGAGGGGACGGGGCCTGACGGGGGCTCCCTGTCTGAATGGACACAGGGAGCTGTGACTCAGCTTGGGTGCCCCCATAGCAAGCTGCTTGCTGTGGGGGTACTCAACAGGAGGGAGGGCCCAGGAGCACTGAAGAAGCACCCGAGAAGAAGAGGATCTGGGCTGCTCTGCGCAAAACCAACTGCACAGAGCAGGTAAGTATAACATGTTTGTTATTTTTAGAGAAAAAAAAACGAGACTTTACAGTCACTTTAAAATTGCAAAACCTTTTTTGTTTTTTTCATTTTGGACAGAGTAAGGGAGGAGTTTAACCCCTGTTGGTTTATTTTTTTGCCACCTGTGCCCCATTGGAGTGATTTACCTTCACTTCCTGTCCCATACCCAAAACAGGAAGTGGGAGGGAATCCCTCTCCACTGTATCCAAAACTAAAGAAAAAGTTTTGCCTTTAGTTATACTTCAAGCACATGGCCCCTGCACGAGCATACACTTAAAGCAGGCAAATATTTATTCTAGTGCAGCTCACAATTCATAGTTGGGGTGGCTGCATTCGTTTTTTTGTTTTGTTTTTTTCTTTTGTTTTTTTACAGGAGGTTACTGGCCAGATTAACAGGAGAAAACAGAGGGGGGGGGGGAGCACAAAAAAAAATAATGCAGCCACCAGATCTAATGTTTTAGTAAGCTGCAATATATTATGTTTTTGTTTTAAAAGTGATTGTAAAGTCTTCCGGGTCCCCCACTGAGTTTAGTGGTCAGATCTGCCAGCCCCCCATTCACCAAGTCTCTGGTAGTGTTCTGTTACTGCTTTCTTTTGGTCTTTATTTGAAGCCTGTACTTGAAAAAAGTTCAAATTCATAATTTGCTGGGTTTATAGGGTGCAAAATCCTTCACATCATGCCTGCTTGAAGATTTGGTTCCAGATATTACCCACCCTGTTGCTCTCAGGGCAAAAAAGGCACAATTCACACTGCAGCAAATACATCATACTGTAATTAACAAATCTATTCTATGTGGACAACCTCATTGTGGCTTTCTGTCTGTATTGGCTGATCTTGCTGCAAACTAATATTGTGTTTTTCTCCTTTTTCAGCTAAATATGCAAAATGTGACCAGTGTGGAAATCCCAAGGTGCGTCTAGAGTCTTATGTTTGTTTCTACATTCAGTCCATTTCCTCTCCTCCCTTTCCCTCTTCACTCCTAAGCTTTGCTCCTTCTTCTCATCACTGCTCTCCTTCTCCTCTTCCCTCTCCTCCTTCTCCTCTTCCCTCTCCTCCTTCTCCTCTTCCCTCTCCTCTTCCCTCTCCTCTTCCCTCTCCTCTTCCCTCTCCTCTTCCCTCTCCTCTTCCCTCTCCTCTTCCCTCTCCTCTTCCCTCTCCTCTTCCCTCTCCTCTTCTCTCTCTCTCTCTTCCTTCTCCTCCTCTTCCCTCTCCTCCCCCTCCTCCTCTTCCCCCTCCTCCTCTTCCCCCTCCTCCTCTTCCCCCTCCTCCTCTTCCCTCTCCTCCTCTTCCCTCTCCTACCCCTCCTCCTCTTCTCGCTCCTCCTTCTCTTCCCTCTCCTCTTTTTTCTCTCCTCTTTTCTCTCCTCTTCCCTCTCCTCCTTCCTCTGCCTCTCCCCTCTTTCCCTCCCCTCTTCTCTCTCTTCTCCTCCCCTCAATCTCTCCTCAAACCCCCCACCCCACCCCTTTCCTCCTCTCCCCTCTTCCTTTCCCTCTCCCCTCCTTTCCCTCTCCTTTTTTTTTAAAGTAGTATTTAATCCTTCATTGCCTTTTTCATTTTTTTACTTAAAGTCCACCAAACAGTTTCACAATAAAGAGTTTTTCGTGTTTCCCCAAATACCTACATTTTCAAGCTCCAGTAGCCTATTGCACACTGTATATCAAAATATAGTGTAGCAGAATCTCTGACCTCTTCCAGTCTAATGCGAACCTTCAATTGGTGGGTTGTGAGGCATAGTGGGAGCAAAGGTGGTAAAAGTCATTGGGCGCCAGACACTTCTTGGATGTAAAAGAGGTTTTTATTTCTTTGACAGTCCTTTTTATATTTTGAAAGGGAAAGAGGGTTAGGGCCAGGACACCCTTTAGTAGTTCCAATTTCAAATGGCAGACTCTGAGACTTCAACAGAAGAACAGCCGTACAGGAAAAGGCCACAGCAAGGTGCCACTTCTGCACATGCAGGATTGCTGTCTCCTATGGCAACAGTACTTAAACAGTTCCTAACTCAAAGTAACCGTTCTCTCAGCTGTACTACAACTTCTCCTTGTAGTTCTTCAGTCACTTGAGGTTCTGGTCTCTCACTGGACCCACTGATTCACTAACTCTGAATCCCGTGAGCTCCTCAAGACTTTTGCGGTGGTATCTCCCTCAAGCATCACCCACGCTTCCCTGCTGGGTCCCTAGCTTGACACTCCGGATACCTTCAAGCTTTACCCCTGCTGACCTGCTCGGTCCCCAGCTTGGCACACAAGGCTGCTCTGCAAACGTCACTTCTGCTGGTTGGGTCCCTGGCTTGATCACCGCCTTAAGTTTCCCGATACTCCGCCTGTTCGTTGAGAATGCTGCTCCGGTACTTGATTCAGTTACACACTGTGTTCCCTGTTAAAGGCGATTGGTCTCTTAGTGGCGACAGCTTCCCTTCTACCTCCGACCACGACAGGTTCTCCGGCCAGCAGAACCGTCACTTTTGGTTGGACTGCAAGCCGCACTCTCAATCCTGCGCTGCCCTCCTACCCTGGATAGGCACATAGCCTGGCAGCCTGACGTCCCCGTTATAGGCCCATTCTCCGGCCTAGCAGCCCGGGGCAGACGTCACCCGTCGTCTGGGTGCAGAGGCGGCTCTAGACTTTGTGAGGCCTTAGGCAAAACTTAGACATGAGGCCCCACTCACTCCCATAATGGGAAAAATAATTCAAGGGATGAAAATGAACTGTATTAGGAGTGTACAGTATAGGGGAGTGGAAATTACAGGGGGTAGGTAAGTGGGCATAATTAAGATGTATTTTCCTCAAGCAGAGCTGCACAGGGAAGCTGCTCTCACAGATCCTACCTATTCTGGTAGGCTGTCACAAAGAGAGAAATAAAGGGGGATGAGTGGAGAAGGAAGGAAGGAGAAAAAGAGAGAAAGAAAGAGAAAAAAAGATGGAAGGAAAGAAAGAAAGAGAAAGAAAGATGGGTGGAAAGAAAGAAAGAGAAAGATGGATGGAAGGAAAGAAAGATGGATGGAAGGAAAGAGAAAGAAAGATGGATGGAAGGAAAGAGAAAGATGGATGGAAGGAAAGAGAAAGAAAGATGGATGGAAGGAAAGAGAAAGAAAGATGGATGGAAGGAAAGAGAAAGAAAGATGGATGAAAGGAAAGAGAAAGAAAGATGGATGGATGGAAGGAAAGAAAGAGAAAGATGGATGGAAGAAAAGAAAGAAAGAGAAAGAAAGATGGAAGGAAAGAAAGAAAGATGCATGGAAGGAAAGAAAGAAAGATGCATGGAAGGAAAGAAAGAAAGATGGAAGGAAAGAAAGAAAGAGAAAAAAAGATGGAAGGAAAGAAAGAAAGAAAAAAAGATGGATGGAAAGAAAGAAAGAGAGAGAAAGATGGATGGAAAGCAAGAAAGAAAGGGGGATAGAAGGAAAGAAAGAAAGATGGAAGGAAAGCAAGAAAGAGAATGGGATGGGGGAAGAAGAGAAGGAAGAGCATCCCCTACATCAATGTACTCACTGGGAGGCAGGAGGGAATGGATGGATGGATCAGACTTCCCTTTTCCTTTTCTGTTTTCTTCTTCAGCTTGAATCTTCCCGCCCACACATCCCCCCTTCTCTGAGGCAGAACAGAGAACACTGCCAAGGAGAGTGGGCGGGGCAGACACAGGAGGAGAGGGTGGGAGGAGGAGGAGCAGAAGCGGAGATCTGTCAGAGCAGGTTATGCTGAGCGGCTCTCCCTGTCTGTGATCCGGAGATGTACGTGAGCTCCGATCACAGGTCTCACTCGTAGCCTGTATTTCTCCCTGTAGCAAAGCGAGGGGACTCAGGACTGTGTGATGGCGGATACCTCTGCTGCTGGAAGAGGCGGCTCTCTAATTAGGTAAACAATCCAGCTGTGCGAGGCCCCTATGACTGCGAGGCCTGAGGCCACCGCCTATTTCGCCTAATTAGAGAGCCGCCTCTGTCTGGGTGGCACACAAGAACCTGACCTCACCCGAATATATAGGCTCTCCCAGCAGGCCAAGGGATTCAACAAAATCCCTGTCCATTGGCTGAGATACACCATATACCCATAACCTGACCTTGAGTTGTCCTTCTCAATCTAATACCTCCAAGTGCCCGGCCACCTGGTGGTAGAAGAGGAAAGTACAACCAGGCCAAAATTAGGGAGAAGGCAATGGATACCTAATAATTAACTACAGTAGCTACTTCCTGAGAGGGAATTTGGCGAGGAGCTCCCTGACTAAACCCCCAGGGCACTACATCAGTAACATGTCTTCGTGCGTCAGGATGTGTGCCCCGTCTGCTTCTGAGCTTTGAGCTGCATGTTTGTGTTGATGAACAGAGTATTGGCATGTAGCAATGTAACAGATAAGGGTTGGCTACTCTGGGGCTTCAGCATGTAAAGGAAGTGTAGCCACTGTAAAGGGGGCATCAAGTTTAAAGAAACGGTAACCTGCAATGAAAAGGTGAACTGGAAACAACATGGCAGATGAGGTATGTTACATTTCTTGTTGCAGGAAGAGGGTTTCATAACACTTTCATTCTATTATCTGTATATGATATAAAAATAAGTCATCACATATTGAGACTGGAGCAACCCTCCCCAATTCTTTTATCTTGCAGGGCACTAGGTGTGTGTTCCATTTGTGTCGCAGCTGCTGCAAGAAACAAGCATTCAGGGAGATGGCAGACTGTGCAGGTGGGTTTGAGCCGCCTTTTGTGAAGAACGCCATTTCTGTGCATAGCCTCGGTGCTAAAACCTTTCTTTTTTACTTTTCAGGTCACGGACTGCTTTTTAAAACCAAATTTGAGAGGTCTGCTCAGTACAAATCTGTGCAGGAGGCCGACGTGCCAGAGAAGAACCTTACGGAATCAAAGCTCCCCCAGCCACCCCCTGAGATCAAAGTCTGAGCCCTTTACCCCCCGTGGAGCCCGGGACTGCTTATTACAGCTCTTCACAGGCTCCCTTCCTACTGCTTGCTCAGGGAATTGTTCCGAGTTCACTCTGGCGTGTCTGGGATTGTCGACGCCCCGCTTTGCTAGGGCACGGTACAAACTTTTTGCACTTCGGACTTAACATTTCTAATGTTTTTTTAAGCTTTACAGTATATTTTGACTGGACTGAGAAATGTTCCGATTTTTGCCTTTAAAAAAAAAAAGTATGCTGCTACCAGACTTAATTCTAGCTGCTGCTTGAGCGTCAGCTTGGGACGGCGCGGTGATGTAACTGGATTAGGGGGGCGTAGTTTTAGACCTTTTAAAGGCTTAGAAAGAAAGACAAAGACAGATCTTATGAATTTATATCCGTCTCTTGTCTGAATCTGTTGATGTAATACTCTCTAAGGGGATCTGTAGCCTTTTTCTTTTCTTTTTGTTTTTTTTTTTTTTTTTTTTTGGTACACAGCAGTGAAAACAATGTGATTTATGCAGATTGTTAAAAGCTATACTCCAGGCAGATATAAAAGGCACAAATTAATGTAGCTCTGTATTGAGTTAGACTGCATTTAAAAGAAAAAAAAATACATTTACAGTGCCTTGAAATTTTCCACATTTTATCACGTTACAACCAAAAAATGTGAATGTATTTTATGTGATAGACCAACGCAAAGATGCACATAATTGTGAAGTGGAAGGAAAATGATAAATGGTTTTCAATTTTTTTTTTTTTTTTTTTTACAAATAAATATGTGAAAAGTGTGGCGTACATTTGTATTCAGCCCCCCTGAGCCTTTCACTGCAATTACAGCTGCAAGCCTTTTTGGGGATGTCTCTACCAGCTTTGCTTACCTAGAGCAGTGATTCTCAACTCCTGTCCTCCGGACCCACTAATAGGCCAGATTTTAGGTATTACCTTGGGGAGATTAAGACTAGAATACTGCAATCACTGAGCAGCAAATTCTGTCGCCTATGATGTATTTCGGTTATCTTGCAGACCTGGCCTGTTAGTGGGACCTGAGGACAGGAGTTGAGAACCACTGCTATAGAGAGTGACATTTTTGCCCATTCTTCTTTGCAAAATAGCTCAAGTTCTGTCAGATTGGATGGAGAGCGTCTGTGAACAGCAATTTTCAAGTCTTGCCACAGATTCTCAGTTGAATTTAGGTCTGGACTGTGACTGGGTCATTCTAACACATGAATATGCTTTGATCTAAACCATTCCATTGTAGCTCTGGCTGTATGTTTAGAGTTGTTGTCCTGCTGGAAGGTGAACCTCCGCCCCAGTCTCAAGACTTTTGCAGACTCTGTCAGGTTTTCTTCTAAGATTGCCCTGTATTTGACTCCATCCATCTTCTCATCAACTCTGAACAGCTTCACTGTCCCTACTGAAGAAAAGCATCCCCACAACATAATGCCACCACCACCATGTTTCACAGTGGGGATGGTGTGTTCAGGGTGATGTGCAGTGTCAGTTTTTTCGCCACACATAGCGTTTTGCTTTTAAGCCAAAAAGTTCAATTTTGGTCTCATCTGACCAGAGCACCTTCTTCCACATGTTTGCTGTGTCCCCCACATGGCTTCTCACAAACTGCAAACAGGACTTCTTATGTCTTTCTTCCAACAATGTCTTTCTTCTTGCCACTCTTCCATAAAGGCCAGGTTTGTGGAGTGCCCGACTAATAGTTGTCCTGTGGACAGATTCTCCCACCTGAGCTGTGGATCTCTGCAGATCCTCCAGAGTTACCATGGACCTCTTGGCTGCTTCTCTGATGAATGTTCTCCTTGCCCGGCCGGTCAGTTTAGGTGGACGGTCATGTCTTGGTAGGTTTGCAGTTGTGCCATACTCTTTCCGTTTTCGGATGATGGATTGAACAGTGCTCCATGAGATGTTCAAAGCTTGGGATATTTTTTTATAACCTAACCCTGCTTTTAACTTCTCCACAACTTTATCCCTGACCTGTCTGGTGTGTTCCTTGGCCTTCATGAAGCTGTTTGTTCACTAAGGTTCTCTGACAAACCTCTGAGGGCTTCACAGAACAGCTGTATTTATACTGAGATTAAATTGCACACAGGTGAACACTAATTAGGTGACTTTGGAAGGCTATTGGTTCCACTAGATTTTAGTTATGGGTATCAGAGTAAAGGGGGCTGAATACAAATGCACGCCACGCTCTTCAGATATTTATTTGTAAAAAATTGAGAACGATTTATAATTTTCTTTCCACTTCACAATTATGTGCCAGGGTATAAATACTTTTTCAAAGCACTGTAATGCTGACATCTCAAGTACCTGAATTTGACATGGTGTCAGCCACTTGTAGTTCTTGTACAGCTGAGCTCAAAATTTGGAGATGGGGAGCAGCACAAGGAGCCAATCCGCTGTTGCCAATGTGCAAACAAGGAGCGTGCTAAGGGTAGAGACCAAAACGACTGAGATAAAAGCTCAGTAGTCTGCTGTTTCTCCTTTCCCTGCTGAGTCACAGGCTGGGGGAGGGACAAGACCTGTAAACTGCAGCGAAGAATAATCAGGTCTGCTGCCCAGGCTGAGCAGTATGGCAGAACTGTGTAAATCTCATGGCTGGATGGACAGAAATCCTTTGGCAGGTTAAACAGCTCACATATAGTTGATTCTTTTTTTGTGTATTTAGATATTTGCCTGCAGTTAAGATTTAAACTGTTTGACATGCTGCTAGTTATAATGGCAGCAAGGCTTGCAAGCAGGACAGTAATGGCTATTTTATAGCGTTTAAAGTGCTGTAAACCTGACATTGCCTAAGATCATTGGTTGAGATATTTATTTCCCGCCTCATGAGGTTATACAAAGGACTTAATAAAAGCTGGATGAATGTGTGTCTTTGTCTGTGAATTATTTTAAAATGTTTTGCTCAGTTCAAAGCTAAAATCAAGTCCGAACAAACCTGGTCATAGCCGAGGTCTGCTTCCTGCTTTGCAGTGTTACACAATATTTGTGCTTTATTGTCCCTTCTTACAATGCAAGCCTAACTTTTGGACCGTGCAGCATGCAGGCAGGACTGGTGCAAGGATTTTTGACACCCTAGGCCAGGGATATGCAATTAGCGGACCTCCAGCTGTTGCAGAACTACAAGTCCCATGAGGCATAGCAAGACTCTCACAGCCACAAGCATGACACCCAAAGGCAGAGGCATGATGGGACTTGTAGTTTTGCAACAGCTGGAGGTCTGCTAATTGCATATCACTGCCCTAGACGAAACCTCATTTTGCTGCTCCCCCTGACTCCGCCCTCTTTGCCCTGCCCGTGTATACCTCACCTTTTTAATGAAGCGCCCATCAAATGCAGCCTCACCAGTTCCCATTAAATGCAGCCTCACCAGTGCCCATTAAATGCAGCCTCACCAGTGCCCATTAAATGCAGCCTCACCAGTGCCCATTAAATGCAGCCTCACCAGTGCCCATTAAATGCAGCCTCACCAGTGCCCATTAAATGCAGCCTCACCAGTGCCCATTAAATGCAGCCTCACCAGCGCCCATTAAATGCAGCCTCACCAGCGCCCATCAATGAATGCTTCCATACATTCGGGACACAGACAGTCCTCCGCTGCCGCTGTACCTCTGACACTATCTGCGAACAAAACAGCGGCTGCCTGCTGATGCTGAGACTTAGTTGCTTCCCGCAGAGAGGAGAGTAGGAACACCAGCGGACGGGTGCCCTAGGCAGCAGTGCACCCTAGGCGACTGCCTAGTTTGCCTAGTGGTAGCACCGGCCCTACATACAGGCTCTGCTGGCCTGAACGTTGTGGTCCAAAGCCGGTGGCAGTGCTTCTGTGCTTGCCCTCTCTGCAGACTAACTTATTGAGTAGGCCAATTTGGCCGGTTGTTTTTGGTCACTGGGCACTGATATTCCCCATATTATGCCAGCTTTGCCATGGAAAGAGTTAACTCTATGGTAAGTGCTGCTGTCATTCCTCTGGGTAGGGTGTCACACATGCCTGTGCTTTGCAACCTTATTCCTGCCAGACAATGTCAAAGAAGCATCTTCCTCCTGCTGCTTACTGCTCCTGTTTGCAAAGCGCCTCAATCTCCAGATTGTTACTGCTCCTTGCCTACAATGGCTTTGGTCACCTCTGGCCATACAACCCTCCACTCAGCCAACTCTCTCACCTGCTACTTGCTGTCCAGGTTTTCTGAGTACTTGAGTCCTTGCCTTATAGTCTGAACCTGTACAATGGGTATGGAAAAGAATTGCCCTCCTTTTAAAATAATCACATTTTGTTGCTTTGCAGCATGAACTGAAGACCGACACCGTTTTTGTTTTATCTAGCTGCAACTTATAACATCCACGTGAAAGATATAACACCAACATGTCAGAAAAATATTGAAAAAAATCAAAAACATAATCGCTGATTAAGCGATTTGGTTTGTGAAACATGTTAACCATGCTTGTCCTCGTGTATCGTAGATGTTTGATGTCCTACGTCGTTTTTGACAAATAAAGCATCTAATTTTGTGAAGATTGGGAGTGCGGTCAACTCTTTTTTGAATATTTGGAACAAGGATCACCCCCCCCCCCCCTCCTAAAAATGACTTGTAAACTCAATCAGGTGTCGCTAATCACCTTCTCAATGGCACACAAAGCCATTTGACTTGGTCTGTGGTCATTTTAATTAGCTCAGCATGAAAAGAGCTTTCCTGGAGCATTTCAGTCCCTCGTAGTGCAGCTGAAGTAAACAATCAGCTATGGCTGGCAAGGCACTGTCACTAGAATCTCTGGGGTAAAGTTGTCGACAGGCACAAGTCTGGAGATGGATACAAAAAAAATCAAAGCCTTTATCAATGCCTAGAAGCAGAGTGAAGTCTATTATTAAGAAGTGGAAGGTATTTGGTACAACACAGACCCTCCCTGGATCAGGACATCGCTCCAAACTGGATGAAAGAGACAGGAGGTCAGAAAGGCTACCAAGAGCCCTACAGCAAGTTTTTCTTTTTTTTTTAAAATCTGCAAAAATTTCAAAAATTCTGTGTTTTTCTGTCAATATGAGGTGCTGTGTGTACATTAATGAGGAAAAAAATGAACTTAAATGATTTTAGCAAATGGCTGCAATATAACAAAGTGAAAAATTTAAGGGGGTCTGAATACTTTCCATCCCCACTGTAGCTCATTATCCGAATAACACCATTCCTACAGTAAAGCATGGAGGTGGTAAAAGACTGTATGGGGGCGTTTCTCTGCAGCATGGACTGGAGCACTTGTCAGTATGGAAGGAAAAATGAATGGGGCAAAATACCATCAAATTCTTGGGGAAAATCTGCTGCCCTCTGCCAGAACGTTGTCAATGGGAAGAAGTTTTCCCTTCCAACATGACAATGACCCAAAGCACACAGCAAAAATGAGCACACAGTGGTTGAAGGAGAAAAAGGTGAATGTCCTTGCATGGTCTAGTCAGAGCCCAGACTTAAACCTCATTGAAAATCTGTGGAATGACTTGAAGACTGCAGTCCAAAAACGTCACCATCAAATTTAACTGAACTTGAGCAGTTCTGCATAGAAGAGCGGGCAAATATTGCAAAGTCTAGATGTGCAAAGTTAGTAGAGACAAATCCCAACAGACTAAAGGCTGGAATTAAAGCAAAAGGTGGTTCAACAAAACAAGGCGGTGATCCTTTTTCCAACTCGGTGATTGTTTTTTATTGTTTTTTAAATTTAGTAAAGGGTGCTGAATGGTCACATAAATAGAGAGTTGCACTGACCCACATCCCGGGGTATACATGAAAACAAGAAAATTCCTCTGGATGGGACTTTGGAGGGACAGTGAACAACTAAATGATCACAGAGAAGTACAAAAATATATAATTTTAATAGCTCAAGGTTAAAAGAGATACAGTACATAAAAATTTGTTTCGGATGCAGGCGCAGGTGTTTTCAATCAAATGACAACAGTTGACAACCATCATTGGTCTGTTGAAAATATGATACAAGTAACAGATACCCAACGCGTTTCAAGTGTGCGGTATTGGTTCTCTTCTTCAGGGGGAGGAGGTTTACAACGGGACGTTAATACGTCATGTACATTGCATAGACATTTATAGTATCTTGCATCCAATTTAAAATATTAGGGACAGACTGTGACCACAGGTTCACCCAGATTCCAATTCAGACAGGTGCAGCTGCATCCAAGGCGCATCGGGGCCCAGATACTATAACCTACAGAGGGCATCCCGTGGGATCCTCTCTGTTGGCCCTCAAAATGTGTAAGGCAAATCGTTTTAACAGACTCATCATATAGACTGAAAGAGGGAACCTGAAGGTCACTCCAAAAACTAGAAGCCACAAATAGACAGGATTATCCCCGGATGTGCCCAGGAGACAAGTAGCCTGAATCGGGGGCTAGTATGTGGAGTGGTCCCAGGTGCCGCACCCACGCTGCATTTATTTTTTTAATGACATGTCTGCGCTCATGTTGTAAAGCGCTGCGCAAACTGTTGGCGCTACATAAATCCTGTATAATAATAATAAGTTGCACTGAGTAAATACAACTGGCTAAAACAAAAACTGTCTTTATTTCAGGCTGCAAAGCAACAACGTGATTATTGTATGTTTCAATATTTTTATTGAAAAAGTGTAGGACAGAAACAAATACCCAGTCACGGGTTGTCATTATAGAAAAAGCATATGGCTGTAGAGACTGAACAAACAGAAATAAAACGGACCATTGTCAAATAAACAAAAGGTTGCAATAAAATGTTCTCATGTAAATATTCTGGCATAAAGAGATCACAATCAGAAGAAGGAAAACATAACCCTGAGCCACAAGGGACCAGGTACGGAGCAGTTCCGGTCGATAACTTGAGTAGCAGCCAGGTATGAAAAAGTACCGAAATAAATACAGTGGAACCTTGGTTAACAAGTAACGTAGTTAACGAGCGTTTTGAAAGACAAGCAACTTTTAAAAAAAAAATCTGACTCGGTTTGCGAGTTTTTCTAATGGGGTGTGCAGTACTGCTTTTGGCCAGAGGTGCGGGGGCGTGTAGAGCCATGTAAGGCCACAAAGACAACCTGGTATAAACCAGAGTAATTAGAGAAAGTCCTGGGACAGCCGCACTCAAATTAATATGTTGCCTTTATTAAATAAAAGTCATAAAAGATAAATGCCGCAGCAGAAAAATGCAGGAAACTGACGCGTTTCACACTGTAGTCAGTGCTTAATCATAGCTATGATTAAGCACTGACTACAGTGTGAAACCCTTCAGATTTCCTGCATTTTTCTGCTGCTGCATGTATATTTTTGACTTTTATTTAATAAAGGCAACATATTAATTTGAGTGCGGCTGTCCAGGACTTTCTCTGATTACTTAGTTGTACAAGCATTGCCGGCACCTGTTGCTTCCAGCATGGAGGAGATGTTTGCTTTCGATCGGCTTTCCTAGAGCGTTGATAATTTTCTCTTTATAAACCAGAGTAACCAACAGAGAGGAAGGAGAGAAGAGATCAGAATAAGAGAAAGAAGAAAGGAGAGAAGAAAAGTGGGTCAATCCTGGCACCCATCAGGGAACAGAAATATATCTGATCCATGGATCCCATAATTTTATCAAACTTCATAACAATGCTAATGGGCCGTACACACGATAGGATTTTCCGACAACAAATGTTCGATGTGAGCTTGTTGGAAATTCCGACCATGTGTATGCTCCATCGTACATTTGCTGTCAGAATTTCCCACAACAACTGTTTGAGAGCCGGTTCTCAAATTTTCCAACAAGAAGACTTGTCGGAAATTCCAAGCGTGTGTACACAATTCCGACACACAAAAGTCCACAAATGCTCGCACTGGCTATTGAACTTCATTTTTCTCGGCTCGTCGAACGTGTTGTACGTCACCGCGTTCTTGACGTTCGGAATTTCCGACAACATTTGTGTGACCGTGTGTATGCAAGACCAGTTTGAGCCAACATCCGTCGGAAAAAAATCCACGGTTTTGTTGTCGAAATGTCCGATCGTCTGTACATAGCATTAGAAGTATGTGGGTGAGTTTATCATGGACCGTAATCCAGTTAGGTTTACTCTTGACATAATCAAGAGGAATTACAGACGGTTTCCAATGTTTGGCAATGGTAATTCTAGCCACCAGTAATATATACGTGATCAATTTCACTGGGGACCTCATCAGGTAGCTTTTGGAAGAGGGCTGCCTCAGGGGATCTATGGAAATTTACGCCTGTCACTGAGTTCATTAAATTAAATATCTAAATCCAAAACCTAGTCACGAGGGGGCACTGCCACCAGCAATAATTCATCATCCCCAACTGACCACAACCTCGAAAACAGGTAGCTGATGTGGACGGATGCATTTTAGCCACCCGGGTAGGGACCAAGTACCATCGTAAAAGTGTTTTATTTTAAAAGGGGGGTGATTCTATACCCACTGTATGTTGCCTAACCATGCTGTGGGCCCAGCATGTCTAAATCCAGATACTGGGGGGGGCAGGTCGGTTTGTACAGGACGTCCCCAGATCACTTTTTACTGATGAGTTGGGAACTTCTTTGAGTGTGCCCGTTGATGTCTGCGGCTTAAGCCTCGTACACACGATTGGAGTTTCCGCAGACAAAACCTCTGACTTTTGTCCGAAGCCGTGTGCCTGGATTTTGTCTTGCATACAAACGGCAAGGAATTGTCGGCCAACAAACACGAACGTAGTGACGTACTACGTGGTTTTTCAGCTCTTTTAGCACCACTCTTTGGACTCCTTCTGCTAATTTCCTGTTAGTAGAAGTTTGAGTGTTGATTCACGCTTTTCAGTTCACGCTTTTCATTTCGTGCTTTTCAGTTCGTTTCTAAACAGCCGTTCGTCAACCAGACATGTTGCGGAATCGGAGGAGATAACGTGTTGTTTATTATTGGACTTGGAGTTATTGCTTTGACCCAAGTCCAGTCCAGGAACAGGAGTAGGAGGAGTTCTTGGACCAAAAATTGGTTGCTTTATTAATCGTGAAAATTATGTCATATGCCTTTGCTGCGGGAGCTCCAGGAGAATAATCCAGATGATTTTTGGAATTATCTCCGGACGACGGACCCCTGCTTTCGCCAACTCTTGGCATTGTTGACCCCCTATATTAAGAAGTAGGTCACATGCATGAGGCTTCTATTTTATTTTTTTGGTTGAATAATAATGATTTGATTGGTATATTTTCTATATTTTTGGATGCATAGAATAGAACTTTTGGTTAAGTTCTATTGGCCGATAGCATGTCTAATTTTGTTTGTTTCCTTTTTTGAATGCACAATAAAAAAAATTGTGGAGAATAATACTTGGCTGTGTGTTTTAATTCAAATGACAGTTTGGGAGTCGGCAGTTACCTTTAAAAAATATGAAGTAAAATTAACAAGGAACACCAACATAGTTGTATCTTTGATCTTAAAAACTCTGGGATAATGGTGCTGTGGAAACAAATAAAAAAAAGAAAAAAAGCATAATAATATTATTCTTGATATCACTAGAAAAAAAAAGCCTTTGAAAATTAATTTGCAATATTATCATTATTATCCCATTAAAGAAGAAGAGAATTGTGCGCTGCATTTCGAGATTTCACAAATTAGCAGCGTCACGAATTTTAATTCTCCATTACGAACGCTAGTTTACAAGACCGACCGCTTCCGGCTCTTCCTTGCTTCGGAGCTTGCGTAATTGTACTTTGGACTTTTGTCTGACGGACTTGTGTACACGCGCTCGGAAAATCCGACAACAGACAATTGTCCGCGGAAAATTTTAAAACCTGCGATCCGACATTTGTCCGCAGAAAATCCGACAACAATTGTCCGATGGAGCGTACAGACGGTCGGATTTTCCGCCAACAGCCTGTCATCACACATTTCCCGTCGCAAAATCCGATCGCGTGTACGGGGCTTTAGTCTCTCCCATTCTCTGAGTCTTCCTTGGCTCCGTTGGATGTTGGCCGGGTCTTTCACCTTTTCGACAGAGGTTTTTTTTTACTTTGGTCATGACAGGCTTTATTACTCAGAAGTAAGTGTGAACTACATAAGAAGTAAGGCCAAAAAGCTTTGGCTATACTTCTTTTTTTTTTTAAAGCTCTGTTCCCTTTTGAAGTGAATCTTTTTTTTCATAAACTCTGGCTCTTGCTGAGATTATAATACCAACCTCCACATGAATTCTTCTTTAAACTATTATAAGTCAGGAACTCACAATGTAATGAAGAGGAATCCTTAGACAAGCAGCTAATCAGCTGCAGGGATATAGATAATGGCATCTTCTACTGTTCACAGCCCGAGAGCTTATTATACTTAGAATTACAGAGCAATTACATGCTTGGGAAAGAAACAGCTGTACAAAATGGGAACGTCTGGTGTCTACAAGACCATGAATTCTTACTGCCAACACACATGTAGACTGCCCGAGAAAAGATAGGCATCACAGTTACCACTTCTGATGATGATGTTGAGTGAGGCCTTACATAAAAGCCATGTGTATGGCAGGATTTTACAAAGCATTTAGAATCTTATAGCGAGCTTTAACCACTTGACCTCCAGAAGATTTACCCCCCTTTATGACCAGACCATTATTTATTTTTTTGCAATATCAAACTGCATTACTTTAAAGTGGGGTTCCACCCAAAAAACAAAAATACCTGAAAAATTAAAAAACAAAAAACAAAAAAACATTTGGATATATTTTTTTTTCACTTACCTCTAAATGCCTGTTGCTAGGTGGTCCCTCATAGTCTGCCTGTTCCTTAGCCTGGGCTGGTGACATCACTTCCCCTTCGGCACAGGAAGGGCTCGGCTCTGCTCCCTCCCTCCTGTCAATCATCTGGGACCCATTACAGGTCCCAGGTGATTGAGCGGCCAATCACGGCGCGCGGCGCCGCTCGCGCATGCGCAGTGGGTGCCAGGCTGTGAAGCCACAGCCCGGCGCCCACAGTTGAAATGCCGGCACCTACAAGCGGAGGGGGGGGGCGAGCGGGGCTTCGATCCCCCGCATCGCTGGACCAAGGGACAGGTAAGTGTCCAATTAAAAGTCAGCAGCTGCAGTATTTGTAGCTGCTGACTTTTAATTTTTTTTTTTTTTTTAATGGAGCCCCTGGGTGGAACTCCTCTTTAACTGACAATTGCGTGGTCGAACACAGAATCCATCCCTTCTCCCCTGTCAGAAGGGCGATCCGCCTTGTTTAAATAGGCAGATCCCCGTTCTGTGTGCATTACCGAGGATCGACGGGTGTCAGAGGACATTGAGCGCCCGGCCCCCGCAGATCCGCTACTGCTGTGAATATTCAAAGCAGAAGCGGCGTGCGCCCCCTGCAGGCAGAAGTACAGAACCACATGTGTGTATATATACGTAATTCTGCACAGGAGAGCCACCCTGTAGCAGTAAAACTGCTGTGGGGCAGATGGGAAGTGGTTAAAGCGGAAGTAAAACCATCCATAAAACAGTTTCATTTCTGGCACGTGCCGGAAATGTAACACTCCCATTGGTTGTGCTCTCAACCAAACTGTCAAACCATCCAATGGCTGGTGTCATAACTGATCACATGGGCAGCATCATGGCAGTTGTAGATTAGAGGCAAAGAGGCAGCTTCCTTGGCTGAAAATGATAAGAGGGTTTATTTCCACTTTACGCTTTTCCCAGGGGCATTTGTCAAGCATTCTTGAGGCTTTTTCAACGCTACAAAAACACATCATAAATGCCATAGGTACGTTATTGAGCATTGCTTCATTCTTCATAATCAACACACATGTACAGTAAATTAGCCATAATAGGGACCTTAGATTGTAAGTTCCTTGAGGGCAGGGAACGATGTAAATGTGAAGTATGTAAAAAACGATGCACAAATTGCTCTATATAAATACCTGTAATCAATAATACAGTTTTGTATAAAAAGTGCACAGCTCAGCAATAATCACTTTCATTCTGGGGTAAGTATGTCCTCTTCTCCAGTAGATATCACCAGCCTTCTGGATTCAGTGATAGCCAGCATTGTTCATTCCAGCCCAAACTGTCATGCACCCACCCTCGGGGGGGGGGGGGGTGAACTACCCACCAGGGGCGGCCGTGCGCCGCTCTCTCTATCCTCACCACCCCCTTATATGACTAATGGATAGATTCATGCATTGCATGAATCTATCAATGGCTGCCACTGCCACCCCCTATTCAGGCATCCGTCCCTTTTCGGGCGCTTGAATTACAGCGGCAGGGGTGTTTTTTTGAAGCACCTGATTAGAGCCATAGGCTCTAATAGGCTTCAAAATAGGGTGGACTCGGGGCGCAGAGCATTGTGCTTGGAGCCCACCCAGATCTGTTAGAAAAGCAAATGAATATTTGCTTTTCTAACACTGAATCACCTCTCCGCCAATCAGGAAGCGCGGGTCTGTTACCAGTTTCCCGAAAGGTTAGACAATCCTATTGGATGCCTAGGAGGAGAGGAGGAGATGCACGGCTGCAAGATGGCTGCCGCAGTCTGTCCCCGTGCCCGACGATCCCCAATGTGCCCGCCAATTGGCTTTACTATAGGGATTTCCAGCTTCCACGGGGGTCCCACAGGTACGTCGCAGACAAGCTGGACCATTGTAACTGTATTAATTGCCACAGCTAAACGTCAGCTTAAAAATTTTCAACTTTCAATCTATTAAATCTTCTGCCCTTGTTGTTGTTTTAACTTTGGATAGTAAAACATTTTTTTTTCTGCCAGTAAATACCTTATACAGCCCACTCCCTGTTTCTTATCTGGTAATAAGCCTAGGCACAGCTCTCGCTCACTCTCCTGAGAGTTTACTAGAGGGTCAATGAGAGCTGGAGGTGTGTGTCTGTGTAAATCCAGGAAGTGAACAGGCAGCAGCTTCAGCTGCCCACAGTTAAAATGGCTGCAGCCAGACTCAGTGGAGGGAGATTTCTGCAGCATATTTGGCAAGTACAGAATCACAGTTATATATAAAATAATATGCAAAGTGGTTTAGCTGAAACATGTCGGGTGGATCCCTCACGATTACCGCTATTTGACCGTTTGAGCTGTTTTTGATCTCCGAAATATGTGAGTTTACTATATTTTTATTTAATAAATCGATGTTTTAAACGTTATCACGCTATGTGAGTTTTATTTCTCGCATGGCATATTGGCCTTACTGGATCGTTTGTGGATGTGGAAAGCTGTGTTGATACCCCTCTTCCCATTGCAAGTTGAGGATATTTGACGAGTTACCCTGTCCAGACCGGTTGGTCAACAAGCCTTTTTGACTTGTAAGACGTAGGTCTTTTCAAGTCATTTTCAAGTCATTAAGTTTCGGTAAGCCTCCTGATGTTCCGGTGATGGTACTGCCACCCATCTATTCACCAGTGGTTTCCTTACTGTTTACCAACCTGCCGGATGTGACAAATTCCATCTACGTGTGAACTTGGGAGTCATAGACCCATAGACTTTTGGTGGTGGTTTCCTTTTCACAATTTATTATTCATTTATACTTTGGACTTTATATGAATTTGAGTGGTTGACCGGCCGAAACTTCACGGTTTTTCAAATATACTGTATTAATTTTTATAATTGGTCACCAATATTTATATTGTATTTCAATTGCTGTTTTGGCTGCGTTTGATGGTCACAGTAGCTGCGTTTGGGCACAGTAGCTGCGTTTGATGGGCACAGTGGCTGTAATTGATGTTTTTTTTTTCAGTTTGTTGGCGCCCCCCCAAAGATTTTGAGCACCAGCCGCCACTGCTGGTACACAACCCTCTAATTTTATTGTTCTTTGCCCCGGCTGTTCTCTCCGCAGGCCTTGCAGGTGCGTCGCTTTCTCTGTCACGCCGCGCGCTGAGAGTTTTCAATTGCAGGTAATTCTGGGCTGACGAAAGCCCCCACTTCCCCGGTCCTTTTCATTGAAATGCCAGCTCTCTACCGCAGCTTCTGTCGAAGGAAGCTCGGAGTCTCGTTTTTTTTTTTCTCTTCTAGAGAAAACAGCTCGTTATCTTGTATTTTGACTGTCGTGAAAAGACTTTACTAAACATGCCATTTATTTCTTCCAGAGCAAATTATCTTCCCTTTCAGTCTGCAGGAGGTGGAACTGTCAGCCACTGACTAACAACCCTTCTCTGATGATGGAAGAAAAGTTCCTATAGATACAAATCTTATTAAGTAAATCAGTAATATTCTGAATATTCATAAGCCAACTACAAGGGCAAGGTATTCCTAATTGGCCCTTAAACCGAGCTAAAATCAAATCTGATACAATTAAAATAGATACAATCGGCGCAAAGAGAAAGCTATAAAGAAAGGTAAAACTGCAGCTGAACACTGAGAGATTTTTCACATAATCACAAGTCAAATAGTATACAGAAAAGTGCAGCGCATGTCAGGGCTCAATAAAACATCTCAAATGTAATAAAAAGTCCGTAGGGGTCCAAAATAAAGAAGGTGAACTAACAGTCCCAGCAAGCAGAGAATCCGCGTGAGAAATTTCAATGCAAGAGTGACTTTGCCTTCACCTCCAGCACACGCGCTTCGCTCACCTCTAGGTGTGGACCACTGAACAAACACATGGTCAACACTGCATGTCCCTTATGGGTAAAACTTCCAGGCAAGGTCCGGATCCACCGACCATATCCTGCCCATAGTTTAGGCCAGTGGCTGTCCGTCCATTAGGGGCGCCCGGTCGCCACCCCCTCTGTCACGCCACCCCCTCCGTGTAGAATGGATAGATTCATGCATAGCATGAATCTATCCATAGCCGCTGTAGCCACCCCCTATTCAGGTGTCCGGCTGGGTACCTGAATTACAGCGACGGGGAGTGTTTTCTTGAAGCACCTGATTAGAGCAATAGGCTCTAATAGACTTCAGTAAAGGTGGACGCGGAGCGCAGAGCATTGCGCTCGGAAACCCACCCAGGTGTGTTAGAAAAGCAAATGAATATTCGCTTTTCTAACACTGAACCGCCTCTCAGCCAATCAGGAGGCGCGGGTCTAATACCCGCCACCTGATTGGCTGCAGGCACAGGTGCTACGATTGGACGCCTAGCAGAAAGGAAGAAGAGACAAATGGAGGACACAGGAGCCGCCGCTGGACCCCCTGCTCATACCACAGCTCGCTGTTATCACCCACTGCCTGATCCCCCACCAAGATGGGGTAAGTGCCCGACAGTCAGCATGGGCGTGGGCAGGGTCACAGTGGCTGTATTTGATGGGCACAGTGGCTGCATTTGATGGGGCACAGTGGCTGCATTTGATGGGGCAAAAGTGGCTGCATTTGACGGGCACAGTGGTGTAATTTGACGAACACAGTGGCTGCATTTGATGGGGCACAGTGGCTGCATTTTATGGGGCACATTGGCTGCATTTGATGGGGCACAGTGGCTGCATTTGATGGGGCACAGTGGCTGCATTTGACAGGCACAGTGGCAGCATTTGATGGGCACAGTGGCTGCATTTGACAGGCACAGTGGCTGCATTTGATGGGGCACAGTGGCGGAATTTGGTGGCGGAATTTGATGAGCACAAGTGGCGGAATTTGATGGGCACCAGTGGCGGAATTTGATGGGCACAGTGGCGGAATTTGACGGGCAGTGGCTGCATTTGATGGGGCACAGTGGCTGCATTTGATGGGCACAGTGGCTGCATTTGATGGCACAGTGGCTGCATTTGATGGGCACAGTTCTTGCAATTGATGGCACAGTGGCTGCATTTGATGTTTTTTTTCTGAATTTTTTAGTTTGTTTGCACCCCCCCCAAAATGTTTGAGCACCAGCTGCCACTGGTTTAGGCTGAACCTCTGAGCATTCTCTGATTAATACAGAAAAGTCTGGTTTAGCCTTTTTCAGCTCCACATAGTTCTGTTCCAGGGGCGGAACTACCACCATAGCGACCCATGCGGGCACTATGGGGCCCGCAGCTGAGTGGGGCCCAGTGAGGATAAGAGCACCGCCGGCACAGTCTCCCAGCCAGGGGAAGAGAGAGGAAAGGAAGAGGCGAGCTGTCCGTATCAGCAGAGAGCTGAATTGCCCGATGTAAGAGCTTTCATTAGAACTTCCAGCGTTCCCGGGGCTCACGTCACATAGCTCCACCTCTTGGCCCGGCGCCTTTGATAGACAGAACGCCGATCCAATGTGGGACATGTGACGTCATCAAAGGCGTCGGGCCAAGAGGTGGGGCTATGTGACGATGAGCCCCGGGAAGACAGGAAATTCAAATGAAAGCTATTACAGCGGGCAATCCCACTCTCTGCTGATCCGGGTGGCTTGCCTCTTCCTCTGCATAGGTGGGGCTATATGGGGCACAGGCAGACCAGGCTGTATTGGGCACAGGTCACGCTGTATGGGGCACAGGTCACGCTGTATTGGGCACAGGTCACACTGTATGGGGCACAGGTCACGCTGCATGGGGCACAGATCACGCTGCATGGGGCACAGGTCACGCTGCATGGGGCACAGGTCACGTTGTATGAGGCAAAGGTCACGCTGCATTGACACTAGGGCAGCTGTGGTGGGGGGGCTGTTTGCAGGGGGCCCCATACAACATTTTGCTATGGGGCCCTGCTATTTCTAGTTACGCCCCTGTTCTGTTCAATAAAGTCTCTGCACCCATTGGGTCAAAGCTGGGCAAGAACCTGAGGGAGGTCAGGATCCATCTGTGCCAGAGGTCTCCGGAGAGTCAGGGGGTCAGAGACTTTATTGAACAGAACTATCTGGAGCTGAAAAAGGCTGATCCAGACTTTCCTATATTAATCAGAGAATGCTCAGAGGTTCAGCCTAAACTATGGGCAATATATGGTCGGAGGAACCTTGCCTGGAAGTTTTACCCATAAGGGACATGCAGTGTTGACCATCTGTTTGTTCAGTGGTCCACATCTAAAGGTTTTGCATTGAAATTTCTCACGTGGATTCTCTGCTTGCTGGGACTGATAGTCCACCTTTTTTTTTACTGTTTTATTTTGGACCCCTACGGACTATATATTACATTTGAGATGTTTTATTGAGCCCTGACATGCGCTGCACTTTTCTGTATACTAAAATCAAAACTGTTTATTTAATTGGCTATGCTTAAAGCTAGGGGTGCACCAATACCGAGTATTTTCATGAGTATCGGTACTCGCGAAAATGTTCCCGATATCGAAACCGATACTTTGCAGTGCAATTTACGTCAGTACAAAATGAATGGGCGCAAATCACATTGCAAAGAATCGCACGTAATTTCCCCCACTGCTCATTTGCATGTATAGAAAAGAAAGCGCCATCTAGTGGGCAGTTTATAAAAAATGTTTTAAAGTGGTTGTTTACCCCTTTAGCAAATTTTTACCTACAGGTAAGCCTATACTAAGGCTTACCTGTAGGTAAAATGAATATCTCCTAAACCTGTACGGTTTAGGAGGAGATATTCACCCTGCATGCAGCCGCTGATGTCAGCGCCGCATGCGCTCTGAATTTCTGGAGGATGCTGCCGGACCTTGCCATAACGGAGGACTCCCGCGCGCATGCGTCATTGCGGCTCTGGCCACTCACAGCCCCCGGAGCCGCGAACCCGGAAGAATCGCAGAGGAGTAAATGTCAGCCCCCTCAGCGGTGACCAGGTATGCGATGCAGGCGCTTCGTTCTAAGGTAAGTATTTCATAATGAGCTAGTATGCAGTTCATACTAGCTCATTATGCCTTTGCCTTGCAGGGTTTTTTTTTTGTATTTTTTTTTTTTTTTTGCTGCAGGTATACAACCGCTTTAAAAAGAGGTTTTAAACCGAAAAAAAAAAAAAAAAAACCCTGCAAGACAAAGGCATAATGAGCTTGTATGCACCGCATACTAGAATTGGGCACATTCATGGAAAGGCGCAAAACGACAGTACTTAAAAATCTCCATAGGCGACGCATTAACATTTTTTACAGGTTGCCAGTTTTGGGTTACAGAGGAGGTCTAGTACTAGAATTATTGCTCTCACTGTAACATTTGTGACAATACCTCACATGTGTGGTCTGAACGTCGTTTACATATGCAGGTGCTCCCTATGTATGCATATGCTTCTGCGTGTGAGCACGCGGGAACAGGGTTGCTTTAAAAAAAGAATTGTATTATTTATTTTCTGATTTTGTTTTTTGTTTTTTTTTACACTGTCTGTTTTTTTTTCATTGATCACTTTTATTCCTATTACAAATGTAGCACTGTTAGATTTGCGATCTACCATCTGATAGGTAAATTTAGTAGCTTGTTCGTTAGGAAGGTTAGGTTTGCCTCTGTTCCAGCTTGTCTGACGTTGCGTGTGCTTCCATACTGAGCCGTGGGTGTCGCTGTTACCACTGGCTAGTGTTGGAAAGGTAACGTGTCTAAGTGTATAGATGCTCTTCTGTCCCGGAGACAACTCGGTGGAGGTGGTCCTCCGAGTTGCATTCTGGGCGAGGGCATTTATGGGACAGACGCCATATTTTGGGGTTCGTGTTTCAGCCACCTGCTGGCCCTCCTAGCTGACAGGTATGCGTTAGAGAGCTACCTCGTGGTCCTCCGTTCCGGAGGCCCACGTCGTTGCGGCGCAGGGGTGGGCCCAGAAGCTTGTCTGAGGCCTACCACAGCGGCCGAGGAATGGTCCTGAGCTGTCTATCCAGAGTGAAGAAGCTGGACGGCCGAGGAGATCCCAGGGGAGGACCCGTCATGGAAGGATCATGCAGAGTGCTGGTCTGGAGAGGGGCCTGGTGACTCGGTTGGAGGACGTATCCTAAAGCAACTATACAGCATAGTGTTGCCGGGTTCGGCTTAAAGGTTCAAGCACTGTAACTGACATTCATCGCAGAAAAAACCCAAGACATCCTGTGGCAGAGGACCGTACGGGTTCACCCAAACAAGTCTGTGGCAGAGACTTTTGTTCGTGCTACGTACTGGCTGCTAGGCAAGTGAGAGAGACCTATCCAGGCGAGCAAAGAGTGTGTCCCACCAAGGGAGTGCATTCTATTGAAATATCCAACCCCAAAGGACATTTGTCAAGAACCCTACTGAAAAGGGTATTTGAGTTTTCCCCTGCGGTTTTCCTTCTGCCTCTTTCCTGCTACTTCCTTCATTGATGGTTTAATAAAGCATTGAAAACGTACTCCAGTGTTGGTGCGTGTGTCGTCCAGAGGTAAACTCAACGGAACCCTAGACCCGGTGCCGGTGAAACAGAGGGAAGGAGAGTGAAGGTAACAAGCCCGCTTTAAACCAGCAGCTCCATCGAGAGTTATTGCTACACAAGAAATGCAAACATCCCTTTTCATAGGAGTAAGGCGCGACATGTCCTCTTTATGGAGACATGTGGGGTCAATAAGACCCCAGATATCTCCTCTACCCTGGAAAGTATGAGATAATAAAACATTTAAAAAACATTGATCTATGCTTTCCAGGGTAAAAAACTGTCAGTGTTTACATCTGTCAGTGCCGGAAGTGACGTCATGACGTCGCTTCCGGCCTCCCAGGATCATGGAGATGGCCGGGGACCATCTGGTCTCCGTCCAACTCCATGGTAATCCGGCGCCGCCGGATTGGTTCTCCAGGTCCCCGATCGCACGGGAGAGCCTGGAGAGGCACCAGCGGGGCTTTTTTTCAGCGGGAACGCGGGGGAATGCGGGGGAACGCAGTTTCGGCAGCTCCAGCACTGAATTTATGTAATAGCATGGGGTGTGGGGTGTGCTGGAGGGTCTATTGATGTTGGTTGCTGGGGGATCTATTGTCACTGGTGGGGATCTGATTTTGTGTGAGGGTCTATTGTTGCTTATGGGGAGTCTGTTGTTGCTGGGGGGTCTTATGTTGCTGGAAGGGATCTACTGTTGAGGGAGAGGTCTATTTTTACTGGCTGCTGGAGGATCTATTGATGCAGGCTGCTGGGGGATCTGTTGTTGCCGCTGGGGGGTCTAATGTTGCTTGGGTGGATATTTTGTTACTGGGTGTGATATTTTGTTGTGGGTAGTTCACTGTTGCTGCAGGGATTCTATTGTTGCTGACTGCAGGGGATCTATTTTACTGCTTTTCATTAACATGTTTCATACAAATGATTTAGCACCACAAAACGATACTTGGTTCTGTATTCTCTAAAAGGGGCAGTACTGGTAGGTGGGTAGGGGGTGGAATCAAGGGACGGTGGTCAGAGGTGGGTAGGGGGCAGAGACAAGGGGTGACTCAGATGGGGGGAGTTCCTGCACCTATTCTCTGAGAAAAAAAGCCCTGGGCACCAGAGCGGGAGGGTGGGGGGACGACCACTTCTGCTGCCTGCAAAAGAAATCCAGCGGCTCATGAGCTGCTATGATGGCTTTTACAAGATAGGGAATCACAGATAGCTGGATGATGCTTGTAGCTTCAGGCATCATCCAGATATCACCACTTCAAGTCCAGGACGTCATATAACGGCCTTTCCGGTGGGGAGTGGTTAAGCAATATTTCATACAAACCTAACAACATTATTAATAATTAGTAATTATTATGATGTTATTTTTTTAATCCTGAACCTAATAAAGTAATAGAATATGCACAAAGCGTCAATGAATTCCAATGAATCACCATGATTTTCTGTGACAGTCGACAGTGACATCAGACTTTGAGACATTCTTCCCCCTGGATACCACTGTGTGTTTTGTGTTTAACATTTTAAGGTCCCCCCCCTCCCACCCCCAAAGGAAACGGCCTAATTAATAAATGAATAAAGCATGAAGAACGTACAGGATGCCGGGAGCCGAGCACCATTCAGGTACAATCCAAGACAGCTCCCCGGCGACATCACATTCTTCCCTTGTTCTGCTTCATTAAAGTTGTTTTATCGACTTGAATAATTTCTGACCTTTTTGCAGCAGTCGAAGAATAGTTTAATAATTAGACTTTGCATTATGAGATCGCAGCCAATAGATGGTGAGTGGGTTTAAGCAGCTGTACAACAGACATGGCACTGGCTGAGTAAACAGAACGCCGTTCGTTACACGAGTTATAGTCAGTCTGTCATTTTCTCTAGAATAAGATAAAATGAAATCCAAAGTGTACCAAAAAAAATATATATATAGCCACTAGGGGGAGCTGAAGATCATAGTAAATAGGTATTTATTTCTATGATCATGAGCTTCACTTAGTGTCCATAATGTGGTATTTTCCTGATTCACTCTGTTCCCGCCAATGACCCCAACATGAGGCACAGTTCCTGTCAATGATCACACAACAATGGGGCACAGTTCCTCCCAATGACCCCAACATGAGGCACAGTTCCTGCCAATGATCACACAACAATGGGGCACAGTTCCTCCCAATGACCCCAACATGAGGCACAGTTCCTGCCAATGATCACACAACAATGGGACACTGTTCCCGCCAATGATCACAACAATGGGACACTGTTCCCGCCAATGATCACACAACAATGGGACACAGTTCCCGCCAATGATCCCAACAATGGGGCACAGTTCCTGCCAATGATCCCAACAATGGGGCACAGTTCCCGCCAATGATCCCAACAATGGGGCACAGTTCCCGCCAATGATCCCAACAATGGGACACAGTTCCCGCCAATGATCCCAACAATGGGGCACAGTTCCTGCCAATGATCCCAACAATGGGGCACAGTTCCCGCCAATGATCCCAACAATGGGGCACAGTTCCCACCAATGATCCCAACAATGGGGCACAGTTCCCGCCAATGATCCCAACAATGGGACACAGTTCCCGCCAATGATCCCAACAATGGGGCACAGTTCCCGCCAATTATCCCAACAATGGGACACAGTTCCCGCCAGTGATCCCAACAATGGGGCACAGTTCCCGCCAATGATCCCAACAACGGGGCACAGTTCCTGCCAATGATCCCAACAATGGGGCACAGTTCCCGCCAATTAACCCAACAATAGGGCACAGTTCCCGCCAATGATCCCAACAATGGGGCACAGTTCCCACCAATGATCCCAACAATGGGACACAGTTCCTGCCAATGATCCCAATAATGGGGCACAGTTCCCCCCAATGATCCCAACAATGGGGCACAGTTCCTGCCAATGATCCCAATAATGGGGCACAGTTCCCCCCAATGATCCCAACAATGGGGCACAGTTCCTGCCAATGATCCCAACAATGGGGCATAGTTCCCCCCAATGATCACAAAAATGGGGCATTATTTTTTCCAACTGACGTTGGGACATTTTCTACTCCAAATAGCAACAGTCCGGCCCCTCAAAAGTCTGAAGTACAGTAAACTGGCCCTTTGCTTAGAAAGTTTGAAGACCCCTGATTTAAACGAATAGTTTACTGGGAAGTGTTCATTTTTATGTGCTCAATGTGTTAAGCTAAGAAAAAACCCACCAAGTATTGGGCATCCTTTCCTGATGGTGAAGGGGTTAACACTCCGCTTGGTCTCAGCAGCGCTGTCACTGTAAGGCATCACTGACAGGCTGGGAGCAGCATTATGCAATGTGATCAATTCTTCATGTGGTCTGACAGACGGCTGCAAACACTAAACAGATGGAAAAAGCTTTGCTTCCGCCGCTTCTGGCTTCATGTTATGAAATATTCGGGAACGAGGCGTTAAATGACGCAGGGTGAGCCAGGAGAGTGATGGATGAGATTGCTGCCTTTCTGATAAGTTCTGCTCGGGTTCTGCACTTTCCCCAGGTGGAGGCAGCCCAGAATAACGTGATATATTGCATGATATGTCACCTTGTATTATAAGGGGGAAAACTGCCGACTAGGGACGGCGGTAGCTGAAAGCTCGGTCAGGGGACCTATTTATCGAATTCTCCTGAGCAGAGGCACAGTGCTATTTATCAAATATAAAACTCCTACAAGACAGAGGCCTGAAACCATCGCCCCATATTTCCCAGCACTGTGACGTCTCAATGCCATATTTAAGGGCCCATTTGGATCTGTGTGCATGTGTAGAGGTGCGTTTTGTCACATTAGGCAGGCGTCTAATGACATGCATTAATGTTCATTTTTTGCGCATTGTTAGGCATTTTTATGTTCAACTTTGAATTGACAAATTCATAGTGGATAGGGTTCAGGGACGTGCGGTGAGGTCAGTGGCTAGTATCAGAGCCAGATATACACAGGTTACATACGTTAGAGCGAGAACAATAATTCTAGCACTAGACCTCCTCTGTAACTCTAAACATGTAACCTGTTAAAAAATTAAAAGCCTCACCTATGGAGGTTTATAAATACTGAAGTTTGGCGCCATTCCACAAGTGTGCGCACTTTTAAAGTGTGACATGTTAGGTATCTATTTACTCGGCGTAACATCATCTTTCACATTATACAAGAAAAACAAAATCGGGCTAACGTTAGTGTTTTTTTTGTTTTTTTTTTATTCATGAAACAGTTTTTTTTTACCCTCAAAAAATGTGTTTAATAAAATTGCTGCACAAATACCATGTGACATACCCTGTTTCCCCTAAAATAAGACCTAGCGTGATTGTCGGCGATGGCTTCAATATAAGCCCTACCCCCCAAATAAGCCCTAGTTAAAGTCCTTGTAGGTCTTATTTTCAGGGTAGGGCTTATTTTCAGGGAAACAGGGTAGGGCTTATTTGGAGGGTAGGGCTTATATTGCAGCCATCACCGACAACCACGCTAGGTCTTATTTTAGGGGAAACAGGGTAGTTGCAACAACCATTTTATTCCTTAGGGTGTCTGCTAAAACAATATATTTAATGTGTGGGCGTTCTGAGTAATTTTCTTGCAAAGAAATGATGATTTTTACATGTAGGAGAGAAGTGTCAGAATTGGCCTGGGTGGCAAGGGGTTAATTACCATAAGTAATATACAAATAATTACTATATATTGTTTTTAAGGTAATTTATTATATTTTCAAAATCTGTACTCAAGCAGGTGGGTTAATGGACAAATTACTGAAGTTTGAAGTTATAACTTCCAACCAGTAATTTCACAGTAAATAGATAAATAATAAATTATTCTTTTATAACATTTAGCATAATAATATATGATTTAGCTTGAATATAACAGTACCTTTTCAACAGAATCAGTTTTTCCCTCTTAACTGTGTTATAAAAACATGGGATTGTGGGTAAATCTTATACACATAAACACATGTTTTTTCCTTGTAGTTAAGAGGGCTGGGCTAGAAGTCTGGATTTGTCTTTTAGACACACACCCCCTTCTATGACACTGCAGTGAGAGGTGTGCCTCCACTGCAGCATTTTTATTGGACAGCTGGGACCAATGGTACTTTACCATTGGTCCAAGACTCCAAGCTGTTCATTGAGCTCAGTACCTCTGACAAGAAGTGAGGAGAGGCACTGTGAGCTCATCCTCTCAGTCTGCTACAAACAGAGTGTGCCAGCCTGTATTTAAAGTGACCGCTCTGTATTTAGCTTCTGATAGGCTGCCCAAAGAGCCCCGTATCTCTGTGACCTCAGGTCACTGAGCTACGACCCTCAAAGCTCGATTTTTTTTTATTTTTATTTTTTTCACTGTTCATGGCAGGTGAGGCCCTGCCTCACCTGCCTCCCCTGACTGCACGTCCCTGATAGGGTTAACAACCATTGACCAAAGCCTATTAATACCTGTTGCCAAAGCAAACACATGCAGGTTATATGCATTTCGGTGAAGTGTTATTGGCTCTTATAGGTCTCCCAATGCACCGAAATGTCAAAATTATGGACATTTCATATTTTTTTTAAATATATGAGATAGAATCAGACACTATTTTTTATCACACGGACACTGAACACATACGTATTAACATGCGAGTTAAAATGTAATAATGTAAATGAGCCCTGAAAATATTTTTGAGGCAAGAGAATGTTGTTTAAAGCAGAACTGAACATATAAAAATGAATGGACTATTAAAATAAAAACTTTGCTGCAAAACTCACCTTCAATCTGGAGCTGTCACTGCAGTAATTCCTTTCCCCTACTAGATGTCCTCAGTGACAGTCCGCTAAAGTGAATGACAGCCAGCATCACCCTTCCTGACTGCTCCTTCTGAAAAAAAAAAAGTAGTTAAAGTGGATGTAAACCCTCTCCTATACCCAGTGAAGTGAATAGCCTTACACAGAGATGAAACAAATCTCCCTACATAAGTTTTACATGTATATCTGCTGTCTTCAGCTTGCTATATTCTTTATAATTCTTACATCGTGTTAGAATTTTTACTTCCTCATTCAGCAGTAGGAGTGGTATCTGGGCTTTCACTGTGTGACAGCTGATTGGAGGACACACGCCTCCCTCCACATAGGCAAAAGAACGAAGATACTTTCAGAGCTGTGCTGTGACAAGACAAGCTCTCTGCTAATCTATTTATAGCACCCATCCCGACACAAATTTGAGGCTGGTTTTATCTCCCGTCTCGGGAAACTTATCAGAAGTTGTCATGCTGATAACGGAAGAACGGAGCAGCAGAAAGACATGCGACTTAGGGCTTTGGAGAGAGATAAGGAAACACTACAGATATATGTGCATAGGTCAAATTTCACGAATTGGGTTTACATCTACTTAAAGTACCAGATATTGTATTGTTTTCGAACCCTTCCGATAGCCGTAAATAACTCAGGTCTTATTCTATTTCAGCGGAAACTGCTTAGGTACATTTGGGGTGACAAGAGACCCAGGATGAACAGACAGACCCTTATTACCCCTAAAACGAGGGGTGGCCTGGGGGTCCCGGATCTTCAAAAATATTTCAGGTCTTATTCTATTTCAGCGGAAACTGCTTAGGTTCATTTGGGGGGACAAGAGACCAAGGATGAACAGACAGACCCTTATTACCCCTAAAACGAGAGGTGGCCTGGGGGTCCCGGATCTTCGAAAATATTTTTCGAGCTGCAAAATTGGCCTCAGTTGGCTCTCTTTCACACTCACAAATCATTGATGCCCTGGATGTCCATAGAGAACTTGACCACTCCCCATAGGCCGCCTAGTCACCTGGTGTGGTTACCATCAAAAGCAAGACCTCCTATTCTCTGTCCCACCCTTTCATTTTCCTTAGGCTTATGGGACAGGATCAATAAATCCTATCATCTCCAATCAGCCCATAGCCCCCTTGCTCCTATCTTGTCTAACCCGCTGTTCATCCCGGCCCGGGCCCCACACCAGTGTCCTTCAAATGGTGAACGAATAAGGGATTTCAGCGCATAGCAGACTTCTATGTGGTGGGGGAAGATACTTTCACCCCAATTGTTACGGGAGAGACACCAACTCCCTGACATGGAAGCAGGCCCGGATTTACTCCCTTTGCCGCCCCAAGGCCGGGTCCTTCATTGACGCCCCCCCCCCCCCCCCCGGGAGGGGTAAGGATTTTTCGTGGGCAATTTTTCAGGGCAATGGCTGGTGTTAGTGCTTCAATCATCCCCGGCACCATGGTTGGTATGGTGTCAGGATGAGTGAAACACATTATTTCTATCATTACATTGTAATATAAATTGAAATAGTTCAACTAACCATAATGCAGAATCATTGGGAGCCCTGAGCATGTCACTTGCCACCATCGCTTGTCACTTGCCACGCTGCCTGCCACCAGATTGAGATGTCACTTGCCACTATGCCTGCCACCAGATGGAGATGTCATTTGCCACTATGCCTTCCACCAGATGGGGATGTCACTTGCCACTATGCCTTCCACCAGATGGAGATGTCACTTGCCACTATGCCTTCCACCAGATGGGGATGTCACTTGCCACGCTGCCTGGCTGCCACCAAATGTTGATGTCACTTGCCACGCTGCCTGGCTGCCACCAGATGGAGGAGGGCGGAACAGTGGTGCGGGCAATGAGAGATGTCATCTCTCTCCCCCGCCCCGCTGACATTACTGGTCTCCTCCGCGGCCCGGCAGCAAAGGCGCCGCGGCACACAGGTTGGAGACCTATCTTTTCAAAAATGGCGCCGCGCGGTGCAATCACGTTACTGCGCATGCCCCGCCCGGCTGAGCGCGTACGAGCTTTCCCGAGCCCGGCCGGCTTCGGAACGGCTCATGCGCAGTAGCGGGTGGCTCGTGGCCATCTTTTCTACGGGCCCCTAATGGACATTAACGGGCAGCCTGAAAGGGGGGCGGCTGCGAACTCGCCGCAGGAGCGGCGCCACCCCTGCACCACTGCCTCCCCGAGGTCTGGCCTTGGTGGCCTTGTGGCAAATCCGGCCCTGCATGGAAGTCTATCTCTATGCACAACTGCTTCATTTCTTACAGTCGATACGACTAGGGGATATTGCTAGCCAGACTGCTTTTGAAAATGTATGTAGAACATTCGATAAACGACATGGTTTGATATCAGCAATTTACTTTATGCTTCTATTTGATCAGTTTCTCTACCTTAGTAATTACCACAGTCATTTCATCTAAGGGAAATCCTGAAAACAGGACCTGTTGAGGCGCCTTGAGGACTGGAGCAGTTGAGAAACAGTGCTCTAGTTCAACCAAAAAAAATAAAAAATACAATCCCATATACATAATCCTTCACCCACAGTTGATCCAAACTAATTATCCGAACTATAAAATGTAAGGTCAAACCTAAACAATCCATTCAATTTGTATCCAATCAGGCAGGTCCTTGTGCTACATAGTTTAGCTAAAGAAGATTATACAACCATATTGTATAATGTATGGCCAGCTTTAAAGTTGTTGTAAATCCTTACAGATACCCAGTGAAGTGACTGGCCTCAGGTGATGCACAGAGAATTAACAAATCCTCCTATGTTATTTGTACCTGTTTATCTGCGGTCTTTTTTTCTCTTCGTTAGTTCAAAAACAGGGGCGGAAGGCTGAAATGACACACTGCAGAGCTCAGTGAGGATAGCTCAGAGTTGATTGGAGGTAAGAGCAGGGGCAGCTTGTGGTATTTTTTTGGGGGGGCGGCAAATAATCCACCCGCCACCGCTCCCCCCCTCCCGGTTGGTCGGTCGGGTCACAGGCACCCCCCCTGGTCGGTCGGTCACCAGCCCCGCACTTACCCCATCTAGGTCGCGGGCAGCACTTCCTCCGAGCGGCGGGCGGAGGCTTCATCCTGCGTCTCCTCCCCCTGGGCTTCCCAGGAGCTTCCCCTGTGTCTCCTCCCTCCTCGTGGCCAATAGGATCACTTCTCCTCACGGCCAATCGGATGATGGGTCTCTGGACCCCCTTGCTGATTGGCCGGGAGGTGAATCAGTAAGACAATAGAGAATATTTATTTGCTGTAGTCACACAACTGGGTGGGTTCTCTGCGCCTGAGCCCACCCTTTTTTTAAGCCAGTTAGCCACGTGCTTCTAAAAAAAAAAAAAAAAAAAAACCCCATTGGAATCCATGCATCTGGCGCCCTGCATGTAGATTAGGGGGCAGCGCCCCTGTGCCCTGTATGGACAGGACAGGCCAATGTTGGGTAAGAGACACCCCCCCAACCTTCACACAGGAACAGAGCTGAGGCTTTCAATCACAGGCTGTGTGCTGGAGCTCCCTCCCTTGTCACATTTTATCTCTTGGTGTCAGGAAAACTTGTCAAAGTGACCCATGCTGATAGCAGAGGAACAAAGCAGCAGACAGAAATGACACTTAGAAAGCTTGCTGTACTCACATGAACCTTTCAGTAAAAGTCCACATGATGTCACAATATACCGGCGGGGTCAGCAACCCATAGATCACGATCTACTGGTAGATTGTGGACAGGTGATTGGTAGATTGCGGTCTGGATCTGCTACCAACCCTATCCCAGAGCATCAAACAGAGTGCAATGCAGAGGGACTACTTGTAAAGCTGGAGCTGTAGAAGAAGAGGCGGCTGGTGCTTTTTTTTGGGAGGGGAGAGCAGGAAACAAGCCACCCCCACCCCCCATCTGGTCGGTCCGTCAGTGAAATTCCCCTCATTGTTTGGCCGATCGGCAATACAGCACACAACCCACCCCCCCTTTAGTCTGTCCATCAGTGAAATCCCCCACCCCCCTACAGTCGTTCCGTCCGTCAGTCAAAATCCCCCCTGTCGCTCGGCCGTTCGGCAATACAACACACAAACACCCCCCCCCCCCCCCCCCGTTGCTCACCCATCCGTCCTCCGCCCATCAGTCTCACACTTATCCCGTCAAGGTCATGGGCAGCTTCAACGGTCCCCCCCCCCCCCATGCGTCTCCTCCTCTGCGGCTTCCCCCTGTGTCTCTTGCTCCCGGTCAATACGGACGCTTCTCCTCTCAGCCAATCAGGTCTCCTCAGGACCCGCTTCCTGACTGGTTGGGAGGAGAATCAGGAAAACAATAGCGAATATTAATTCGCTATTGTCACACAACTGGGTGGGCTTAGGGGCGCAGGGCTCTGTGTCCCAGACCACCCTTTTTTTAAGCCAATTAGAGCCTCAGGCTCTAATCACGGCTTCTAAAAAAAAAAAAAAACCCATTGGAATTCATGCGTCCGGCAGCCTGCATGTAGATTAGGGGTCGGGCGCATGGATTAGGGGGGCGGCGCGCCTGTGCCCCGTATGGAGCGGCCGCCACTGTGTAGGGCGCAAGAGCCTCATAAGCCGATGCCTCCTCTGTAGTGCCAGCTCCTGTCCCATGAGGAGTGATACCAACTGCACCCCACCTCTTATCCCGGCTGGCGGTCTCCAGAGTGGTGCCAGCAGCAGGAAAGAAGAGATCTTCAGGTCAGTGTGATGCAATACACTGGGCATAATAATATAGGGCTGCTTTCACACTGATGTGCTATGGTTTACCCACACCATGGGTGCAGTGCAGTGTACCTGCAGCTTTCCTGCGGGTTAGCTGCTTTTAGCCATAGACTTCTATTATATCCTGCGGGTTTGGGGCACTTTCTGAATGCAGGAGTTTTGGAGCGTTTTCAGAAAGTGCACCACACCTGTAGGATATAATAGAAGTCTATGGCAAAGAGCAGCTAACCCAGGAAAGTCGCACATGCATTGTGCTGCTCCCGTGGTGCAGGCAAACCGCAGCACATCAGTGTGAAAGCAGCATTATAGGGGGCTCAAAATAGTAAGGGTTCATTTACATTTGCAGTTTGGGGGGTGATAAAAACCCATAGTTAAGATGTGTTTTTTCCACCCCTGCCCCAACCGCACCCCCTTTAGCTGCAGTGGCCAGGGTTGTACATATATCACAGCCGCAGCAAGAATTATAGACCCTGTCATGGTTGATGGTGGGTGTTGGTGGGTGTAGCTCCTGCCAAGCATGACCCATTCAAGTGAATGAGGACGCTCTGCAAGTGGCCTGCAACCTTGTGCAGTACAGCAATCAAGGGGTTAAAGCAGGCAGCGTTGTGTTGCTTTCTCACCACCTGCTTTAACCCCTTGGATGCCACAGAAGCATGCAGTTGTGGGGCGCTTGCAGAGTGGCCCCATTTACTTGAATGGGCCGTGATTGGCTGGCGGTAGCACCCACCAAAAGCAACAGGGGGTTTCATTCCTGCTGCAGCATGTGTACACCTTTAGCTGTTGCCTCAGCAGCTAAACAGGGTAGAGATTGGGGTTGGTAAAACCACAACTCAACCACAGGGTTTTACCACCCCCCCCCCCCCCCAATTTTACATGTGAAAGAGTTCTAAGTGTGTTGCTGCCGAATAGAACTAAGGGCCCATTTACAAGTGCAGCAGGCACAGGTGCTCCTCTGAAAAGCGATTTGAGTGCATTTTACAGGTGGTGAGGAGGTGGTATGTTGCCTCCACACCACCTGATTTAAACCCATGATTGCCATGCAATGCATGTGTTTGTGTGAGAAGGTGACACTGTGCCTGGGGGTGGTTGGGTCACCCGCACCCCCCCCTGGGGGGCTCGCAGGCGGTCGATGTTATCGTGGTCATCCAGCCCCGCACTTACCCCATCTAGGTTGCAGGCGGGCAGCGCTCCTACGGGCATTGGCTTCTATTGCGTCTCCTTTCTCCTCTGCATCATGGCGACTTCCGCCATGCATCCCCCCCCCCCTCCTCCTAGGCGTCCAAAAAGATTGCCTGTCCTTTCAGACAATCGGGTGACGGGTCTCAGGACCTGCTTCCTGATTTGCCGGGAGTAGGGGATCAGTGTAACAATAGCTATATCCATTCGTTATTGTCACACAACTGGGTGGGCTCAGAGTGCAGTGCTCCGCACCCCAAGCCCACCCTTTTTTGAAGCCTATTAGAGCAGGCTCTAATCACATGCTTCAACCCCCCCCCCCCCCCCATTCTAATCCAATACGTCCGGTTCCCTGCATGTAGATTAAAGGGCCGGACACATGGATAGGGGGGCAGCGCCCCTAATGGAGGGGCTGCCACTGTTGCCTACCCCTGCCATAGAAGATGTATCTTTGGATAAATCTGCTTTACCAAACTTTCACATTTTCCTAGATCTTTCTTGGCTGGAGGGTAGTGATATAGAGAAATTGGGAATACATTGATGATACATTGTTGCAGGAATACTGCGTCCCGATACCACCCTGTTGTGTGGCATAGCATTTTTGCTATTTTCTCACTAACGTTCCTCCATGCCAATCAGCAGGCAGGTCAGTGAGACCTGTCTCCCGATTGGCCAAAGCATTAGGCAATCCTATTTAATGCCTAACGCTTTGGCGGAAGAGGAGACACAGTGGAGGTGCTGCATATGATGGGCACAAGTAGCTGCATTTGATGGGCTCAGTGGCTGCATATGATGGGCACAGTGGCTGCATATGATAGGCACAAAGCTGCATATGACGGGCACAAGTGGCTGCGTTTGATGGGCACAATGGCTGCAATTGATGGGCACAGTGGCTGCATTTGATGGGCACAGTGAGGCTGCAATTGATGGGCACAGTGGCTGAATTTGATGGGCACAGTGGCTTCATTTGATGGGCACAGTGGCTGCATTTGATGGGCACAGTGAGGCTTCAATTGATGGGGGGGTTCAGTATTTTTCAGTTTGTTTGCACCATCCAAAAATTTTGAGCACCAACCGCCACTGATTGTATACAATCCCACTTTCCAGTCTTTTCACATGACATAGAAGATGTATCTTTCAAGAATTAATCTGCTTTAACAAACTTTCAAATTTTCATAGATCTTTCTTGGCTAGCATGGCTCATACAGAGAATTTTGGAATGCACCGATGATACATTGTTGCAGGAATACAGGATGTTTTTGCTATCTATTAATATACAGCATTGTATACAATCCACATTTGTAGCATGTATGTGATTTAACAAACTTTCACATTTGTATAGATCTTTCTTGGCTGGAGGGTAGCTCATAGCTGAGAATTCGGGAATACACTGATGATACATTGTTGCAGGAATACAGGATGTTTTTGATATCTATAAATATACAGTATTGCTTACAACCCACCTTTACAGTCTTTTTACATTTACATAGAAGATGTATCTGCTTTGACAAACATTCACAACCATTTTATATATGGCTGGAGGGAAGCTCATAGCTGAGATATTGGGAATGCAGTGATGATACATTGTTGCAGGAACAGATGATGATTCGGGATCTATGACTACATTTGATACAATCCCCCTTTGCAGTATATTTACATGACATAGAAGATGTATCTTTAATGGATAAATCTGCTTTAACAAACTTTCACATTTTCACACATCTTTCTTGGCTGGATGGTAGCTCATATAGAGAATTTGAGGATGCACTGATCATACATTGTTGCAGGAACAGATGATGATTTTGGATCTATGAATACATTGCATACAATCCCCAAATCTCGACAAAATCACGCAACTTTCAGGTCGCATCGGCTTTAACTCATTTACAATAACTAACATTTTCATAGATCTTTCTTGGCTGGAGGGTAGCTCACAGCTGAGAATTTGGAAATGCACTGACGATACATTGTTGCAGGAATACAGGATGTTTTGTGAATCTATGAATACATTGTATATAATCCCCACCATTTGTAGTCTTTTCACATGACATACTGTGTAGAACAGTGGCGGCTGGTGCTCAAAATTTTTGGGGGGTGCAAACAAACTGAAAAATTCTGAAAAAACCCCAATTGCAGCCTCACTGTACCATCAATCGCAGCCACTGTGCCATCAATCGCAGCCACTGTGCCCATCAATTGCTGCCACTGTGCCATCAAACGCAGCCACTGTGCCCATCAATTGCCGCCACTGTGCCATCAAACGCAGCCACTGTGCCATCAAACGCAGTCACTGTGCCCATCCATTGCCGCCACTGTACCATCAATTGCAGCCACTGTGCCCATCAATTGCCGCCACTGTGCCATCAAACGCAGCCACTGTGCCCATCAAACGCAGCCACTGTGCCATCAAACGCAGCCACTGTGCCATCAAACGCAGTCACTGTGCCCATCCATTGCCGCCACTGTACCATCAATTGCAGCCACTGTGCCCATCAATTGCCGCCACTGTGCCATCAAATGCAGCCACTGTGCCCATCAATTGCCGCCACTGTGCCATCAAACGCAGCCACTGTGCCCATCAATTGCCGCCACTGTACCATCAATTGCCACCACTGTACCATCAAATGCAGCCACTGTGCCCATCAATTTCCGCCAATGTGCCATCAAACACAGCCACTGTGCCATCAATCGCAGCCACTGTGCCCATCAATTGCCGCCACTGTGCCATCAAACGCAGCCACTGTGCCCATCAATTGCCGCCACTGTGCCACAAACACAGCCACTGTGCCATAGCTTTACCAAACTTTCACATTTTTATAGATCTTTCTTGGCTGGAGGGTAGCTCATACAGAGAATTTGGGAATGCACTGGTGATACATTGTTGCAGGAATACAAAATGTTTTTGGTATCTATGAATATACAGTATTGCATACAATCCCCCTTTGCAGTATATTTACATGACATAGAAGATGTGCCTTTAATAGATAAATCTACACTTTCACATTTTCCTAGCGCTTTCTTGGCTGGAGGGTAGCTCATATAGAGAAATTGGGATTACACCGATGATACATTGTTGCAGGAATACAGGATGTTTTTGGTATCTATGAATACATTGTATACAATCCCCCTTTCCAGTCTTTTCACATGACATAGAAAATGTATCTTTCAAGAATGAATCTGCTTTAACAAACTTTCCAATTTTCATAGATCTTTCTTGGCTAGGATAGCCCAGACAGAGAATTTGGGAATGCACCGATGATACATTGTTGCAGGAATACAGGATGTTTTTGCTATCTATTAATGTACAGCATTGTATACAATCCACATTTGCAGTATGTATGTGATTTAACAAACTTTTCACATTTGTAAAGATCTTTTTTGGCTGGAGGGTAACTCATAGCTGAGAATTTGGTAATACACTGGTAATAAATTGTTGCAGGAATGCAGGATGTTTGTTGTAGCAAACATATAATATATGTATATGTATACATATAAATGTATACATTGTTTGCAATCCCCTTTTCAGTATTTACATGCCACAGAAGATGTATCTTTGAAGAATAAATCTAATTTCATAGCTGAGATGTTGGGAATAACTGATGATACATTGTTGCAGGAATCCAGAATTTTTTTGGTATCTATGCCTATACAGGATTGTATACAATCCACCTTTGCAGTCTTTTTACATGACATAGAAGATGTACCTTTAATGGATAAATCTGCTTTAACAAACTTTCACATTTTCCTAGATCTTTCTTGGCTGGAGGGTAGCTCATATAGAGAATTTGGGAATACACTGAGGATACATTGTTGCAGGAACAGATGATGATTTGGGATCTATGAATACATTGTATAACAATCCCCATTTGCAGTCTTTATACATCACATAGAAGATGCATGATATGCTGTGTGTCCCAGGCTCCCAGCATTTAATATGCAATGAATGAAGTGCTGGCAGTCACTCAGTCACGGTTCAGCTTGTAGAGAGGCGAGTCTGCTGCTCCCCCAGCTGGTACATTCAGCACCTGAGCCCCGGACAGCTCCGGCTCTGCAAACTTGTCATCACCCATTGTCACCACATACTGAGGACGATCTGTCACCACATACTGAGGACGATCTGCCACCACAAGACTGCTACCTCCAGGCACAGGCTGCCCAAAGTCTCTGTGCTATGAGTGCTGATGGACACCATGGAGCTCCACCAGAGGCTGGGGGACCTTCTCCCTTGGAATGTCTCTCTGTTGGACTATCTCTCTCCTGGAAATGACAGTTCCTGGCAGTCCAGACCTCTGTCCAGCAACCTCCTTTTCTCTGCCCACGAACCAGGGACCATCCTCTTGGTGGTAATGTACTCTGCTTCCTTTCTGGGTGGCTTGGCAGGCAACATCATGGCTTTGAGGGTAATGGGGACCAGGAGGAGAAGAAGATGTGGCTTCTCTGGGGTATCAGGGACTAAGGACCTTCTTGTCAACTTGGCAGTGTGTGACATGATGGTGATTTGCATCTGTATGCCCATCAACCTTGGTCATCAAGTTCACAACGCTTGGGTTTTTGGTGGGTTCCTCTGCAGAGCTGTCCCTTTTGTCCAGGCTGTGTCTGTCTCTGCCAGTGTCCTCACCTTGTCTGTTATCAGCCTGAACAGATACTATAGTGTTCACAACCCTATACATGCCAGGACTTTCTTCACCACCAGGAGAATAACTGTCATGATTTGTTTAGTGTGGCTCCTGTCTTCTGCTTTATGTATCCCACTGCTGTTCATGAACAGGACTCAGAACTTGGTCCTCTACCCTATGAAATTGGATGTAGTGGTGTGCACTGAAAGTTGGCCAAGTCTTAACATGAAACTTATTTACAACTTCTTGTTGTTCTGTGCATTGTATGTGTTCCCTGTCTTATTCAACCTCTTGATCTGTTTCCTGACAAGTCGACGACTTTGGGGGGCCAGTGACACTTTGATTGACAGGAACAGTTGGTCCATGGCTGACTCCAGGTTGAAGGCCCGTAGGAAAATTGCCAAGATGGTGGTGGCACTGGTTCTTCTCTTCACACTCTCATGGTTGCCCCTCTATGTGCTAGACATCTGGATTGACATAAACATGACCTATGCCCCTTTTGGAGAGATGTTAGGATACCTCCAACATGACTGGATTTTGCAGTTGAGACCCTTCGCCCAGTGGCTTGGCCTCACCAACTCCACCCTGAACCCCCTGTGCTACTGCTTTGTGGGCAACCTGTACCGATCAGCCAAACGGTTTAGGAACAGCTACCGAGAAAGGTTGGTGTCTATGTTTAGTCAATCATTGACCCACGCGCCGGGGGACCCCGCTGCCCCCCGTTTATTACACTACAAGACCTCTAAAGACAACATGGAGTCTCGGTTCAAGAGAGGCAAACTCCAGTCAACGTTTCGACCCCTCACCAAGAACAAAAGTGCTTCCTCAGTCCCAATCTGTGATGAGAGCCCGGGGCTCCCCATGCCTGTCCCTACTTGATATCATAAAAGGGGGCTTTCTCTTCCCAGAAGAAGCCTGGACACACACAGCTGATTACACCCCTTGGTGTGCACTGTATTGAACTAATCAGGCACTTATTGATTATCATGTCATATGTGTGATTCTAAGCTGGACTGGCGTTTATTGATTATGATGTAATTTGCCATGTGTGCTAATTAGAAGGCCCGTGTGCATTTGTGGATTAGATGAGGAACTGTTGTCAACTATACTTTCTAGAGGTTTGATTCAGGATATTAAACATGTACACTTAATCTGTTGTCTGTAGTGGGGAAAAATATCGCACATAAGTATCTGTGTTGTGGGTCCTTTAACTGATATCACAGCAGAAGTAACAAGCGACGGGACATAGAAAAGTGGAGCTAGTTCATATCACAACTTAGATTTCCTGTTTTATATACCAATGCAGGTGAGAGAAATATACATGTAGGCTGACCACGTGTAAGACCAGCGCCTTTTCTGACACTTTTTGTGTACTTTTATCTTAAATTAAATCATTTTTGCTAGAAAATAACTTATAACCCCCAAACATAAAATATTTTTTTTTAGCAGAGAAGCTTAGGAATAAAATGGCGATTGTTACAATTTTTTATGTCACGCGGTATTTGCGCAGCTGTTTTTCAAACGCAGTTCGTTTTTGGAAAAAGTACACTTTAATGAATTAAAAAATCAAAAAATATTTAAAACACACAATCTATACCCCAATTGTAAAATATGAAAGATTGGGCCAAGTAAATAGATGCCTAACATGTCGCGCTTTAAAAGTGCGCACACTTGTGGAATGGCGACAAACTACTTTACTTAAAAAATATTCATAGGTGACTCTTTAAAATTTTTCACAGGTTACCTGTTTAGAGTTACAGAGGAGGTCTAGCGGTAGAATTGTTGCTCTCGCTCTAATGTTCACGGGGATACCTTACATGTGTGGTGCGAACAACTTTTACATATGCATGGGCAACGTATGCGTTCGCTTATGCGCGTGAGCACAGAGGGATTGGGGGCGCTTAAATTTTTTTTTTCTCATTTATTATATTTTTTATTTTTACATTGTCCCTTTAATTTTTTTTATCACTTTTATGCCTATTACAAGAAATGTAAACATCCCTTGTAATAGAAATAAGGATGACAGGTCCTCTTTATGGAAAGATCTGGGGTCAAAAAAATTCCAAATCTATCCTTTTTTTTTTTTTTTTTTTTTACATTTTTGCTTTTAAAGGTAAACACAATTTTTTTTTGATCTTTTGCTTTAAAAAAAAAAAAGTTTACTTCCACCTTGGACCAGAAGTGATGTTATGTCATCCACAAGTGACGTCCGGTCCTCAAAGGCCATAGAGGTGATCAAAGACAATCTGGTCCTTTATCGCCTCTGTGACCGGCCAGCTGCACTGTCAGATCGTTTCTCACTCGCGCTGGAAAAAATTATAAGTCCGAGCGACTACCGGCTGCTTTTTTGCTTTTTTAAAGTGTTCCAGCGGCTCATGACCCGATTGGACCCCTTTCATGAGAATGCCAGCCGCCAGCTATATAACGATAACTTCAGCCATAACCCCACTAAACAATATATATATATATATATATATATATATATACACATATTTTGGTTGGCAAGTGGTTAAAATGTATCCAAACCCAAACCCAAGAAGACAAGTGTAATATTTTGCAGATGTTTTCTTTGTTCAGGCTTTTTTTCCTATATGTTCACTTGGTGATCCCGCCACACTTTCTGTCCTAGTAACACACTTCCTGTCCTAGGGTGACAACACTCACTGTACCATGGCTATGGAGAAGAAGCGTTGTCATCTTCACACATGATTTGTACTACAGAACACTCCCCCCTCATTAGAATAGCATGAGGGCAGGTGTTTTGTAGTTCATATAGTTAAGCTAGAAAGGGCTAATAAGACTCTTTGAGATTTCAGTGTAGCACAGGCAGAGTTCTCCAGAAAATTAGGAGCTCATTGGATTTCTGGCAGGATCAACAGTTTGATTTTTTTTTTTTTGCACCTAAAAGAGGACCTTCACCCAGAATCTAATGTTCTCATGACCTTCCTTCTCTCCACTCCTTCTCTTTAAAGTGTTACTAAACCCACAACAGTAAAATCAGTGTGTATATGCAGTAAATCATGCTTGTTATACTCACTGTGGAAGCTAAGGGGTTAATCCTCCGCATTGTGTAAAAATGCTGTTTGATCCTGTCTTCTCTGATCCTCCCCTTCTTCCACTGTTCCCAATCCATCTCCTGATAATACAGAGCCCTTGGAGTCACTCTGCACATGCTCAGTTTGGTGTGTATTGCTAGTTTTTTTTTTCTTGGGACGGTGCATGTGATCAGCACAGGGCCAATCAGCACTGTCCAGACAGAGGGTCAGGGGTCCTGCAGCCTCATAGGTCAGAGGAGAATGAAAACTCCTCCTACAGGCTTTAACTAGACACTGATAGAAGTCACAAGACTGCTATATACTGCTGATAGGAAAAGGTATTTAGCAGTTTATATTAATTAAAATAATTGCATTTCCATGTTCTGTGTACTGTGGGAGATGAGATATAGTGAATGCAGGGTCCTGGGTTTAGTAACACTTTAAATTAGATATCTATTTATGCATTTTTTTAAAATTAGGCATCTATTGCACTGCATAACAGCACTTTCGCATCTCTCATCTAGGTGAGAATAACATCTGGGAACCCGCCGTCCCGGATTCTGTGCTGGTGCAGCATATCTGCTCATGTGTGGCTTTCCCCGTACATCTGTGCGGGTGCATGGCTTCCCCGTTCATGCACAAAGACTTGAAGCTTCGGGGTTCCGACAGCCCTGCAACACATCTGCACACTCGTGTGTTCCCTGGTCATGTGCAAAAATGAGTAGAACTGAAGTCCGAAAACTTCTCCTTTATTGCGCACGTGCTGGAGATATCCTGCATGTGCGCAGATGTGCCGATCATAGGTGACCGCAGCCTATTGCATTAGGGTGTGCACCCGAAAGCTCAAGCACACATGCCTTTCTCTGGAGACTCAGCTGCACTGGGCAGTGAATGAACGGGATAGTGCTCTGGGCTGAGCCGCTTCCTGTTCATTTACAAACTGAAGCATAGTAAACAGTTTACCATGCTTCAATTTTGAATGAACACAGTGAGTGTGTTTGCTGTGTTCATTTAGAAAAGGAAAGGGCCAGTAAATGATATATTTACTAGCCCCTTTCCCCAGGGGCGGACTGACAACTCATGGGGCCCCCGGGCAATAGAGAGATTATGGGGCCCCCGGGCAATAGAGAGATTATGGGGCCCCCGGGCAATAGGAGATTATGGGGCCCCCAGGCAATAGGAGATTATGGGGCCCCCAGGCAATAGATTATGGGGCCACACAGTATACACACACACATAAGGTATACACACACAGACACACAATATACACACACAGTATACACACACAGAATACACATACACACACTGAAAAGGTATTGGCGAGACGGGCAGCTATAATCTTGTATTTTTTTTAAAAAACACAGATTTTTACATACTGTCCCTGGTTTTATTAAGGCTGGCAACCCTGATGGGGCCCCTTAGTGGCATGGGGCCCTCGGGCAGTGCCCGAGTGCCCGAATGGTCAGTCCGCCCATGCCTTTCCCCACTCTCCATCCCCGCAGCAGCCAGAGGAGGGAAGCCAGCAGCACTGTGGGGGGAGCGCAACATGGGGGGGGAAGCCCAGGCAATAGGGTGAATTGGCACCTGGCACACCCCCTATGGTGCCGAGGGACTCTGCCACGACCCGATGGCCAAAAGGGAGCAAATAAGGGTTTGTTCATACCATAGTACATATTTGTAAGGGTAATGTGCGCATGCTGGCATGCGTTTTTAAATTGCGCTGCAATTATGTTTTTTAAATGTCTTGTTTTATAACCTTCATTTTTTTTACTGCGCACTGCAGCATATTGAAATGCCTTATGGTGCATTGCAACATACCGCACAAATTTTTTTTTTTTTTGCAACGCTGTGTATCGGTATGAAATGAAACAATAGCTATCTGCTTTGTCCTTGTATTAGGACAGCACTGGGCACGGCTGTCCAAGGCTGCAGGTGTGCAAAATTCCTATGAGAAGTCCATGGTTAGAGCTTACATTATGGACTTCAGTTTTCTAAATGGGTCTCAATTATTGAAAAGGGAAGCTGTTGACTTATAACTGAAGAGATTAAATCTTGCTGGTTGCTATGGGGAATAGCTCCGCATTTTCTCCAGGTATTATAATAAATTCCCATTGAAGAGTGTCTGAAAAATCCCCGCTGTCTCAGTAGCAGCAATGGACATGCATGGTTACCTATTAATTACCCAGTAATTCATGTAACCTTTACAGTTCCTGTTCACGCTAATGAGCTGATCTGCAGTCCTTTGATACTAAAAAAAAAAAAGGGAGATTGCCGCAAAGCTGAAAGGGTCATTGGTATGTGCGTAAGAGTTCCACAAAGGCTTCTGGGAGAAAAAAGTTTGGAGGGAATGCATGAAAATGCCAGCGTTAAAGAGCACTTGCCTTACTAAAGGCAAAAAAAATAAAACTTCTGGATTAACCATTTCAGCTCCGGAAGGTTACCCCACTTCATGACCAGGCCATTTTTTGCAATACGGCACTGCGTTATTTTAACTGACAATTGCGCGGTGTGACACTGTATCCAAATAAAATTGATGTCTTTTTTTTCCCCACAAATAGAGTGTTCTTTTGGTGGTATTTGATCACCTCTGCGGTTTTTATTTTTTGCGCTAAAAATAAAAATAGGGCGTCAATTTTGAAAAAAAAACAAACAATATTTTTACTTTCTTCTATAAAACACATCCAATAAAAAAAATGTAAAAAAATCGAATTTCTATATCAGTTTAGGACAATATGTATTGTGCTACATATTTTTGGTAAAAAAAAAAAATCCCAATAAGAGTATATTGAATGGTTTGCTCAAAAGTTATAGCGTCTGCAAACTATGGGATATTTTTCTTTATTTACTCTTTTTTTTTTTTTTTTTATCCCAATTAGCGTATATTGATTGGTTTGTACAAAAATATTTTTTATTTTTACTAGTAATGGCGTCGATCAGCAACTTATAGTGGGACTGCAAAATTTGACACCTAACTGACACTTTTGACACCTTTTGGAGACCAGTGACACTAATACAGTGATCAGCGTTAATAAAATATGCACTGTCACTGTGCTAATGACACTGGCTGGGAAGGGGTTAACATCAGGGGCGATCCAAGGGTTAACTGTGTTCCCTGGGGGTTCTTTCTAACTATGGGAGGTGCTTTGACTGGAGGAAGGTAAAGATCCGTATTCCTGCTTAGCAGAAACATTACATTCCCCTCCCACAGAACGGCGGTCTGCCTTGTTTGCATTGGCATCTGTTTCCCAAACGATCGGTGGGTCCTGGCGGACGTCGTGTCCACCAGACCCGCTGATCGGCTCCCGCTGTGTCCAATCACAGTGGGAGCGCTCCTCTGGCGGCACGCGCAAGCGCCCCAGTCCCGGAAGTGTCAGATCACGTACTGGGTACGTGATCTGGCACAGAGCGGCCGCCCTGCCGCAGTAAATGTGCGTGGGGCGGCCTGCAAGCGGTTAATGAAGGATTCTGTGTGGTGCCAGAGACGTCCTTATTACCAAGTACTGTAACAAGCATGTAGCAAGTGAAGTCATGCTAGTTGTGGGTCAATGATTCAGGAAGCATTGTGCCAGTGGTCAGTCAAGTACTAAAGTAGTGGAGCTGCCCTTTAAGGGCCACCATACACCCTACAATCTGACCATTCAATCAACTTTATTTTTGCCTAAACCATGTCATAGAAGCAATTACCTAATCTATCCAAGCAATTTGTATCTGATGAGACAGGCCCTTGCTCTGTATAGTTGTTGGTAAATCTAAAGGAGATTGTACAATCACATTGTAATGAGTGCGGTGAGCTTAAAGTGATAGTAAACACACACTGTTTAATTTACTTTGTCCCTTCTCTTTCTGTATATGGATGATGGTGCTGTGATTATTTTAATTAAAAAAAAAATCATCTTAGTATATTTTTTCCTAATCGATATACAGCTATCACATGACCCAGATCTCTTCCAGCCTGTCTGCAGGGAAACATAAGCAGGAGGAGCTTCTAGTCCTCTGCTGCTGATCACATGTTAAAACAAAACAAAAAAAAAGAGCCTCACGAATACAGAGTAAAAATAAATAAATATCAATAAACTGTTTTAACTGTTTTAAATTGGCATAAAAATATATATTTGAAACCAAAGATTTATCATTTTGGCAATAACATGGTGTGGGCAGATTTCTGTCAGTCACAGGCAGTGTCACAGGCACCTCTCCAACCTGTGTCTAAGAATAGGAGGGAGGTGAAGCCTCCATCAATCTACATGTAATATACTGCCCCCATTGTGTTTAGCTGGTTAGTGGGCATGGAGGGGGAAGGGAGGGGAGTGGGCTGTCATTTACCACTGTGTATACACCCACATGTGTGACTCTATAGTCACATGGACTGCTCAGATGTGATAGGGAGGAAATGCTCAGCATAGAAATGCACTGAAATGTGAGCATGTGCAGAGTTGCCAACACAGCTCTGCAAAATCCCTAGCTGAATTGGTGACATGAACAGAAGGGGGAGATAGAGAGCAGCAGGATCAACCAGTATTTGCAGAATACAGAAAACAAAGGAGTCAGTGGACAGCACTGCTAGGGTTAAAGCAGGTACATGCTGTACAGTATCTATATCACATGCTTTTTTGTCAGTACCTAATTGCTTTACATAGCAACTCATAGGCTATCCAGAAAACATTGTAGCTGTGCTACGGTCAGAAATAACATTAGGTCTCTACCTTTAGGATGAGTTCTAAGTTCAGTTCCATTCAGGGGATTTAGTTAGGACAAAATATATATGCTAAAAGGAAATGATACCCCTCTATAGGTTGGTTGTGCTCTTGGGGAGAGTTTGCGGGCAACATTTTTATATTTCAAGAAGTCTCACCAAAGATTTTCCGAGTTGCTCTTGTCTGCCAGGCAAATACATGGCACTTTGTTCCATCTTTCTAGGTGCTGTTGATCCTGAGCTATTGTGGTCTATAGCCCCACCGCTGTTCAACCGCGCAGATAGAAAGGAGACAAATGAGCTGTAATTGACAGTGCTTGACACAGGTACTTCGTGCTTCCCTGAGAGAAACCCCATCACTAAGTATGTGGGGTGCCAGCTACTGTGCCAGAGTATGTATGTATGCCGTGTGTACGCTCCGTCGGACATTTGTTGTCGGACTTTCCGCCAACAAATGTTGGCTAGCAGGTTCTCAAATTTTCCACCAACAAATGTTTGTTGTCGGATTGTCCGATCGTGTGTACACATGTCAGACAGACAAAAGTCCACGCATGCTCAGAAGCAGAAGCGGTCGCTCTTGTAATCTAGCGTTCATAATGGAAAATTAACATTCGTGACGCGGCAAATTATGAAATCTCCAAATGCAGCGCACAATTCTCTTCTTCTTTAATGGGATAATAATGAAGCTGCTTTGCTGGTGATACTGATGGAGTTATTGCAAACAAATTTTCAAAGGCTTTTTTTTTTCAAGTGATATCAAGAATAATATTATTATGTTTTTTGTTTTTTTTATTTGTGCAAGTTACCACAACACCATTATCCTGTAGTTTTTAAGATCAAAGATACAACTATGTTGGTGTCCCTTGTCAATTTTACATTGTATTTTTTTTAAATGTAACTTCCTACTCCTAAACTGTCATTTGAAGTAAAACACACAGCCAAGTATTATTCTACACAATTTTTTTATTGTGCATTAAAAAAAATAAAAATAAAATTAGACATGCTATCTGCCAATAGAACTTAACCAAAAAGTGCATTCTATGCATCCAAAAATATAGAAAATATACCAAATCAACTCATTATTCAACCCAAAAAAATAATGTCAAAGCAATAACTCCAAGGCCAATAATAAATGACAGGTTATCTCCTCTGATTCGCAACATGTCTGGTTGACGAACGGCCGTTCAGAAATGAACTGAAAAGTGCTAAATGAAAAACGCAAAAAGAAAAGCGCCAATCAACACTCACCAAACTTCTACTAACACGAAATTAGCAGAAGGAGCCCAAAGGGTGGCGCTAAAGAGCTGAAAAACCACGTAGTATGTCTAGTACGTCACTACATTCGTAATTGTTGGCCAACATTTGTGTGACCGTGTGTATGCAAGACAAGTTGGAGCCAACAACCTTCGAACAAAGTTCCACGGTTTTGTTGTTGGAAAGTCCGATCGTGTGTTCGGGGCATTACAGTGTAAATTTTCTGTCCCCTCAAAATAACTCAACACACAGCCATTAATGTCTAAACCGCTGTCAACCAAAGTGAGTACACCCCTAAGTGAAAATGTCCAAATTGGACCCAAAGTGTCAATATTTTGTGTGGCCACCATTATTTTCCAGCACTGCCTTAACCCTCTTGGACATGGAGTTCACCAGAGCTTCACAGGTTGCCACTGGAGTCCTCTTCCACTCCTCCATGACGACATCACGGAGCTGGTAGATGTTAGAGACCTTGTGCTCCTCCACCTTCCGTTTGAGGATGCCCCACAGATGCTCAATAGGGTTTAGGTCTCGAGACATGCTTGGCCAGTCCATCACCTTTACCCTCAGCTTCTTTAGCAAGGCAGGGGTCTACTTGTAGGTGTGTTTGGGGTCGTTATCATGTTGGAATACTGCCCTGCGGCCCAGTCTCTGAAGGGAGGGGATCACGCTCTGCTTCAGTATGTCACAGTACATGTTGGCATTCATGGTTCCCTCAATGAACTGAAGCTCCCCAGTGCCGGTAGCACTCATGCAGCCCCAGACCATGACACTCCCACCACTATGCTTGACTGTAGGCAAGACAAACTTATCTTTTTACGCCTCACATGGTTGTCGCCACACACGCGTGACACCATCTGAACCTAAAAGGTTTATCTTGGTCTCATCAGACCACAGGACATGGTTCCAGTAATCCATGTCATTAGTCTGCTTGTCTTCAGCTAAGTGTTTGCAGGCTTTCTTGTGCACCATCTTTAGAAGAGGCTTCCTTCTGGGACAACAGTCATGTAGCCCATTTGATGCAGTGTGCGGCGTATGGTCTGAGCACTGACAGGTTGACCCCCCAACCCCTTCAACCTCTGCAGCAATGCAGGCAGCACTCATACATCTATTTCCCAAAGACAACCTCTGGATATGACGCTGAGCAAGTGCACTCAATTTCTTTGGTCGACCATGGCGTGGCTTGTTCTGAGTGGAACCTGTCCTGTTAAACCACCTTGGCCACTGTGTTGCAGCTCAGTTTTAGGGTCTTGGCAATCTTCTTATAGCCTAGGCCATCTTTATGTAGAGCAACAATTCTTTTTTTTAGATCCTCAGAGAGTTCTTTGCCATGAGGTGCCATGTTGAACTTCCAGTGACCAGTATGAGAGCGTGGGAGCGATAACACCAAATTTAACACACCTGCTCCCCATTCACACCTGAGACCTTGTAACATTAACGAGTCACATGACACTGGGGAGAGAAAATGGCTAATTGGGCCCAATTTGGACATTTTCACTTAGGGGTGTACTCACTTTTGTTGCCAGTGGTTTAGACATTAATGGCTGTGTGTTGAGTTATTTTGAGGGGACAGCAAATTTACACTGTTATACAAGCTGTACACTCACTACTTTACAGCAAAGTGGCAAAGTGTAATTTCTTCAGTGTTGTCACATGAAAAGATATAATAAAATATTTACAAAAATGTGAGGGGTGTACTCACTTTTGTGAGATACTGTACTTTCCCAACAGGCAAACTCACTACACAGAGGGTGGTGGCAGCTGGGTTCTGCCACCATTCAACAATTGAAATACTCACAAATCGGGCTTCTATCAGGGGAGGAGCATAGGGGCTTGAATATTACAACTAACGATGGAATTTTCTTCATAATACACTTTGACTGCAACACCATCTTTCTTTTTGCTGTTGATTCTAAGATCCTGAGCGAGGCCGACAAAGAATGATATATGAATGTACTGACCAGTGTTTTGTCTTCTAATCATCGTGCGAGTACTCGTTTAAAGGAACCATGTCAACCTCCATCAGTGCCTTTAAAATTCAACACTTATGGTAATGTCAGGTGCCTGTGTCCCCGCTGCCAGTTGTGGCATCTCCTTCTGCCCTCTAATGTCACTGCTGTATCTTGCAGTGACATAGGGATCAGAGAAAGAAACCACAGCGAGCAGTGTGGGAACACAGGCACTTCCAGAAGTTTCAAATGACATTGAAACTGATGGAGGCTGAAGTGCTGAAACAGAGGTGGGATAGGAGATACAGGCTACCGCAGAGGTCAGTGTAAAGCCTCTTCTATTTCAAGGGAGTGCTGTTTGAATTTTATTATAGAACTGAAAAGTTCTTTTCAACTGAACTAAACATTTAAAATAAACAAGTGAAACACCAATTTAAAGGATATCTCCCTGCAGAAGTGGTTTTGGAAAGAAAAGTTAGGTTTTTAGCGCTGTCTGCAATTCAGCTTTCGGGATGGAGCCACGGCACTGTGGGAGAACTGTATTCATGGCCAATCCATGAATCCCCATGGAAAAGATTGGCCCGAGGCACGCATGTGCACTGAGAAGAGGACCAAGAAAATTTCTTTGAGCTGTGGGGTCCGAGCCAGGTGGATATTAAGGCTGAAGGAATTTATCCAGGTAGACTTCACTGGGGGCAAACAATGAAAGGACAACTGCATCAAACCCTAGTGGTTTATTGCTGTAATTCAGTCAGGCTACCTATAAAGCAATCAATGTCCTGTTCTTTTCTTTTTTTACTGTGCTGGAGGCCATCATGAGTCCATCTGCCCACAGAAATAGATTGGCCGGAAACACGCATGTGCACTGAGAAGAGGACCATGCAAATTTTTGTTGAACTGTAGAGTCAGAGCAAGGCCACATGGTAAATATTACTAGACCGAGGCTGAAAGCATTTATCCAGGCAGACTGCACCAGGGGAAAAAATAATGAAAGGACAACTACAACAATCCTTTTTGGTTTATTGCTGTAATTCAGTCAGGCTGCCTACACAGCAATACATCTTGTGTTCTTTTCTTATATTACTGTGCTGGTGGCACATTGGAGAGATGGATCTTGGCTCTCTCACACAAAGCATCAGGCTGGCTTTTCAGCAGTTCAACATGCACCGGGCCCCTGCAAGGGTAGGGGGGTCGGGCTACAAGGGTATTTTTTTTTTATAATTTCCAGAGTTGGACTTCAAATGAGTTATGTATCTAAGGTAAAAAACTAGACCAAAAAAATAAGTTGCGCAAAAAGTGTCACCAAATAGTAAAAAAAGAGTAATTTCTCATTTCTAATTTGTTGGGGGGGCTTTGGGCCCCCCAACAAAGATTGGGCCCAGGGCAGGTGCCCCATTTGCCCTGTGTTACAGACAGCCCTGCTTGTGTATCAACAAAAATCCATATTTCAGTGTGGATGGCAAAATCTTCACACCCAAAAGTGAATACCCAACTCTCAAGCTGCTTACCAGCTACTCTGAGCCCAAGATGGGAGTCTGGCTGCACTTTATCCCATTATCCCCATGGGATGGATGGATATCAGAAGCCAAGATTCCAGGATGGGTTACCATATGACCAGGATGTTCAACGGTGGGCTCGGCAAAAGGGAGAGACAAAGGTGGAACTCATAGTGCAGTAATTAAAAGTCCAGGCTTTTTAATGAAGGTTAAAACTACTAACCAGAAGGCAGGATTAAAATCGCATATAAAACAATCACATGCAGACACCGCATGGGATAAAGGAGTATAGCGATGTATACAATCTGAGTTTATTTATAGTATAGTTATATTTATAAGAACAACCAATACCGAGGTAAATACATGTATAAATGTAAATACATTCCAGCAAAACTCAAGCCAGCAAACAGACGGAGCTGGCCTACCTCTACACCAAAATTTTTTGGTAATTGACTCCTCTCACTACCTTATAACTAGGAAATTGGTTTACCTTTGCAATGACAGTCACACATTTTAAAAATGCATGACCTGTCCTTATGAGGCTGTACGTGCGTGCACACACATAATTGGAAGCTACCTTCCTTGGGGGCAGGTAGCTCTATGCATAATGCTCTTTAGGCGCCAAAATGCGGTTAAAACTGACACCATATACCAGTCCAGAATAAAAACCTTTATAGATGATTGCAGGCAAAATATTGATTCCCAGCTTACATTTTAACTATTTTTTTTTACTTTTTTTGTATAGAGCAGGGCCCCTTCTGGCTGGGGGCCCAGGAGAATTTCCTCTTTTCTCAGGAGAGCGTATCGGATTGCTGGAGAGTCGGGCTGCTGCTTTGTGTGGGAGCAGTGGTCTGACTCTCCTATGTGCTGGCAGAACAGGTATGTTAATCCTTGTTATAGCACCTCATATACATACATATCCTGATATCTGAAATAAACACTTCTTTATGTGCAAAGTGAAATTTCCGTTTTTATATTCTGCAACAAATAAACTTGGTGTTGTTTTTTTCTTCTTTTTTTGTATGAAGCCTTCTGGGGATACTGATAGCGGACGCTTATGTCATTTATAATACAGTGCAATAATGTATTTTTGTCTCTCGCAGAAAGAAAGCACAATCACCAAAAAAATCCCGCTTGCGTTATATAACGCGTAAACATCTACAGCAGCAAGGTTAGAGCAGACAGACGCCACACATAAACAGTGACTACATGTGCTCCAGCTGGGAGCGATTATACATGACATAACGAGTTATTGTTGGATAATGAGACACAAAGAACGACATCAAAAACAACGATAGAATTCTGGGAAGGGAAGAGATTCAAGATGCTTCCCTTAAGACCCTTTTTTTTTTCACTAAGTCTTCCGAATACAAGACATCTAAGAGCAACGCTAGATGAGATGGAAAGACAGTCCTGGGGGATGAAATGAACATAGAGAATCACTTTTAACCCAAGTCTTGTTTTAGGCCTGCCATAGAAAATAAAGCTGTCCTATCATTGGCAACCCATCTTTTCAGCCTGGGTTGGAGGACCCACGTTTATGAACCAAACTCAACACAAGATATTCTGTTCCCATTTCTTTCTTGCAGCACAAAGTTGGCACCTGCTGAGACAACTAACATCAACCCTCAGGACATGGAGGCTCTCCCAATTGTCCCGTTTCCTCCATTTCTTCCCCTATTCGTTCCCCAGGCCCCTTACTCAATATGAAAAGGAAGGCAGACACCAAACCCCTCTCAGACATAATGGAGTAGATTTACTAAAACATCCGCACTTAGAATCTGGTGCAGCTGTGCATGATAGCCAATCAGCTATTAACTTCAGTTTGTTCAATTAAGCTTTGACAATAATACCTGGAATCTGATTGGTTTCTCTGCAGAGCTGCACCAGATTTTACACTCTCCAGCTATAGTAAATCAACCCCAGTGTCTCAAATATGTATAATACCTCACTGGAGAACTTTGTTCTCCAATACCTGGCAAGATGGCAATCTGATCTTAACCACCACCTGTTCTCAGAACAGAGATATAGGATTCTATATTTTGCCCACAGATCGTCTATTTGTATGAAATACCAAGAATCAAGCTTTAAAAGCCCGTTGATACAGAACGCCCCATGTCCTTCACTACATGTTTCCCGTGACCTCTGACAAATGGTGGTGGTGTGATTCCACTCCAGGTGATTTCCCACCTATGTATTTTCTGGTCTTTTCTCTCCCTTCAACCCTTCTGGTCAATGGTATGCTCCGTCTCGCAAAGATTCATGAACTATCCTGTTCCAAACAACCCAGCTTTTTTTCCTACTGAATCACAATACTATCCCCAAACAGCAGAGACGTAGCTTGAAGTTTGTGGCCCCGGTGCGAAAGTTGACCTGGGCCCCCCCACCTCTTCCACCGTGTGTGCAGATACACCCACCACACACCAAGATACTCAAAGTGGCTTAAGAGTTTAGAGTTCCCAGAGATCCTCCTTTACATTAGAGGACAGGGATCCCCCCCTGGAGAATCAGAGGACAGGGATCACTACTGGAGAATCAGAGGACAGGGACCCCTGGCAGTTCATTTGGCAGAGCTCCTTTCCCATTCCAGCACTGTAAACAGCCCCCCCCCCCCCCCACAATACACAGAGCGGAAATCACATTCCTTTACACACAGTGTATCAGCCTTCACAGGGTGTATCTGGCTTTTATTTTGCCGTTCTGACCTGTAAAATCCCCTGGTCGGAACTGCAATGTAGTTGCAGTAGGCAGAAACACCCTGTGCAGATCATGGCTGACTGGCTGCGTTGTAAAGGAATGTGATTTCAGCCCTGCGGAGGAGCAGCAGTATAGAGTGCTGTAATGGGAAAGGAGCTCAGCAGCGGGCATAGCATCCAGGGTGGAGGGAGTGGTCAGGGGGCTTTGGGGTGGGGCGCAACATAGATCTGGGGGGGCAAAGCCATATGACGCGAAATCTGGAGCCTGCAGCCCCTTTAGGAGGCGTTAAGGAATTTGTTTTATCAATTTCTGAAGGTTTCTCTGTCAGTGTTGGCAGAAGGTCACCTTCCAGAGGTGCGTGTCTTTTCCCCAGTTGTCAAGGAAGTGGGGTAAGCGGACATTCTCGGGTGGGGGGGGGGGGGGTACAGAGAATCCCAGCTAGTGACTAGAAGACACTGGGCAGTGTCTTACCTCACCAGTGACATGGCTACAGGACGGCACTCTCCTCCTCTTAACTCGCTGAGCTTGGTTACCATTCTATGTTGCCAGAACACAGCACAGACACTTCCCCATCCTGAGCTATTCTCACCCCATGCTCCTCTCCATTCAGGAAATGGCTTACAGCTTCTCCCCGGCCAATGAGAACAGAGGGGTGTGGATTGTGGAAGGCAAAGTGGAAGCCCAGTACTGGAGCGTGGCTGTGGGGCCCTAGGGCAGATCGGAGCTGGACTTTGTGGAGGATATGATAATATGACAGGGAGGCTGCAGGGGCCCCCTGGAGCTAGGGGCAGGGTTGCGATTGTGACCCCTGCAACCCCTTATGCTACGCCTATGCCAAACAGACATACAAGAGATCTGTACACCCACATTTGCTTAATGCAGTTAGAAGTTGCATTCTGCGATGTTGGAAGCAACAATAAACATCACCTGTAGCCATGTGGATACAGTGTCTTGAAAAAGTATTCACACCCCTCGAAATTTTCCACATTTTGTCATGTTACAACCAAAAACATAAATGTATTTTATTAGGATTTTATGTGATAGACCAACACAAAGTGTAACATAATTGTGAAATGGAAGGAAAATGCTAAATGTTTTTCAACATTTTGTACAAATAAATATGTAAAAAGTGTGGGGGGCATTTGTATTCCGCCCCTAAGTCAATACTTTGTAGAACCACCTTTCGGTGCAATTACAGCTGCAAGTCCTTTTGGGGATGTCTCTACCAGCTTTGTACATCTAGTGACATTTTTGCCCATTCTTCTTTGCAAAATAGCTCAAGCTCTGTCAGATTGGATGAGGAGCATTTGCGAAATATACACATTTGTGTAACATAACAAAATGTGGAAAAAGTGAAGCGCCGTGAATACTTTACGGATGCACTGTATTTTTACATAATTTATAGTTGTCTGCTAAAATCACTTATTTTTTTCAGTTGCAACCAAGATTGGCATTCAAGATCCATGGCAACATAGTCTTTTATTAGTCTCCCTATCATGAAGCGTGCAGTGATTAGACATATGCACAAAATTCATCAATCCCTGTGCAGGTCACGTCTTCTCTACAGACAGGTTTATGGGAGTGAAGGATATCTCATGAGCACACTATTTACTCTTGTCCTATGTTCTAATGATGGTAGTAAATGGATCAGTATTTCTCCCTGAGCGCTGCCAGTGATCCTCCATACCTGCTGCAGAAGATTGAGACAGTTTGTAGTTTGTGTTACCAGTGGGTATTATAGAATGATGCTGTAGTCTTGGAGGTCAAACAGGCATTCGGCAAAAGAAGGTAGTGCTTCTTTTTTTTTTTCCCCCAAAATCCTGAAAATTTTAGAGCATGTTTAAAGAGAGAGAGAATTGATTAAAAGCAGCCTGATGCGCAAATCCATCAATTAAATAGATAAAGGGCGGTAGCCAACTTAAAATTGTGTGTGCCCCCACAGTATTGAAAGTGAATAAATTTATAAGCAACGCTCACTCAAAATCTTCAAATACAAATAAAATGTGCAAAGTGCATGTGCAATAATAAACAAATCCAAAGAGCATGAATTCAAAAGTCCATAATCAACAAAAATGATGAATACATAAAGTGCACAAAATGTGAAATGGCAATAGATGAAGATAAACTTATATTTCATTCTGAATCAATAAATTCTCCTTAGGCTCCTCCACTCTCCTCCATCAAACATTTATAAGAAAGGGAATCTATAGTGTAGTAATTCATATAAAATAGATTTAATCATAAGCAGCAACTCACATATAGCTTACCAGTAGTCAGCATTGATCTATTCCCGACGCGTTGCGTCACAGATTACGAGCCTTGAAATACTGCACTTTTTGAAACGTCCGTCACTGGACATTGAAACATATAGTTACATAGTTACATAGTAGGTGAGGTTGAAAAAAGACACAAGTCTATCAAGTCCAACCTATGTGTGATTATGTGTCAGTATTGCATTGTATATCCCTGTATGTTGTGGTCATTCAGGTGATTATCTAATAGCTTCTTGAAGCTATCAATGCTCCCCGCTGAGACCACCGCCTGTGGAAGGGAATTCCACATCCTTGCCGCTCTTACAGTAAAGAACCCTCTACGTAGTTTAAGGTTAAACCTCTTTTCTTCTAAATTTAATGAGTGGCCACGAGTCTTGTTAAACTCTCTTCTGCAAAAAAGTTTTATCCCTATTGTGGGGTCACCAGTCCGGTATTTGTAAATTGAAATCAGATCCCCTCTCAAGCGTCTCTTCTCCAGAGAGAATAAGTTCAGTGCTTGCAACCTTTCCTCATAACTAAGATCCTCCAGACCCTTTATTAGCTTTGTTGCCCTTCTTTGTGCTCCATTTCCACTACATACTTCCTGAGGACTGGTGCCCAGAACTGGACAGCATACTCTAGGTGCGGCCGGACCAGAGTCTTGTAGAGCGGGAGAATTATCGTTTTATCTGTGGAGTTGATCCCCCTTTTAATGCATGCCAATATTCTGTTTGCTTTGTTTGCAGCAGCATGGCATTGCATGCCATTGCTGAGCCTATCATCTACTAGGACCCCCAGGTCCTTTTCCATCCTAGATTCCCCCAGAGGTTCTCCCCCCAGTGTATAGATTGCATTCATATTTTTGCCACCCAAATGCATTATTTACATTTTTCTACATTGAACCTCATTTGCCATGTAGTCGCCCACCCCATTAATTTGTTCAGGTCTTTTTGCAAGGTTTTCACGTCCTGCGGAGAAGTTATTGCCCTGCTTAGATTAGTATCGTCTGCAATACAGAGATTGAACTGTTTATCCCATCCTCCAGATCGTTTATGAACAAATTAAATAGGATTGGTCCCAGCACAGAACCCTGGGGAACCCCACTACCCACCCTTGACCATTCCGAGTACTCCCCATTTATCACCACCCTCTGAACACGCCCTTGTAGCCAGTTTTCAATCCATGTACTCACCCTATGTTCCATGCCAACGCACCTTTTCTTTTTTTTTATCTTTTTTTTTTTTTAAAAATTGACAATTTTTATTGAATTTTCCAAGAGAAAACAAAATTGACAACATAAAATACAAGGTAATGCATTGTAAAGCGTAATAGGTACTTCTGGAGTAAAGTCCATACAAACACCGCTCGATGAAAGAAGCAGGACAATATGTGCCGGTTGAACTAGTGGCCGTTAATAGGCCACATTGACATAACATTACATTATTCAAATGTTACTGCATGTACACCTTGTATAACGAAACAAAATTAAATAGGTTAAGGGAAGTGAAGAAAGGTAAGGGAGAGAAGATAATAGAAAAAAAGGGGGGATGAAGAGTAGGAAGAGGTAAGTAGAGATGAAAGAGAAGTAGTGGAGAAAGATGAAGGTGATGGAACCGCGCCCCGCCTCCGAAGCCCACGCCCCCTCGAAAGCGGAAGGGACCGGTAAACCAGGACCTGCAAAAGGGAAAATTAAGTTATGGAGTTTTCGAAGAGGACCCATAGCTCCCATATTCGATTATGCTTCTCGAGATTATCATGACATTGAAACTATTTTTGCACATATCTGCATATTGCTCTTTTTTGCACATTTTATATTCATAATTTTTGTTGATTATGGACTTTTGAATTTATAATCTTTGGACAAGTTTATTATTGCACATGCACTTTGCACATTTTATTTGATATTTGTATTTGAATATTTTGAGTGAGCGCCGCTTATACATTTATTCACTAAAGAGAGAGAGATGTTCTGGCTGAGACTTGAACCAAGCACCAAGGTACTGCAAGGTGGGAGAGAGAAAGAGAGGGAGGAGAGAGAGAGAAGGGGGGGAGAGAGAGAAGGGGGGGGAGAAAGAGAGAAGGGGGGAGAGAAAGAGAGAGATGAGGGATGAGAGACAGAGGAGGGGGAGCAGGAGAGAGAGATGGGAGATTGGGAGGAAAGAGAGAAGAAAGGTGGGAAGAGAGAGGTGAGGATAGGAGAGAGAGAAGAAAGAGAGGGAGAGAGAGAAAGGGGGGGGGGGAGAGCAAGAGATGAAGAAGAGAGGGAGGGGAAATCGGGAGGAGAGAGAGAAGAGAAGGGGAAAAGTGGAGAGAGGAAAGAAAGGAGCAGAGAGAGTGAGACGGAGAAGAGAGAGAATGTGAGAGTGGAATAAGAGAGAGGGAGGGGGAGGAGGGAGGAAAGAGAGAGGTAGGGGCAGAGGGAGAGAGACGGGAGAGAGAGAAAGTGGAATAAGAGAGGGAGGGGAGATTGGGAGGAGAGAGAGAAGAGAAGGGGGGGAGAGAGAAGAAAGAATGAATAAGGGAGATAGAGACGAGAGAGAGAAAGAGGGAGGAAAATTTGAGAAAGGGGCAGAGAGAGAGAGATGGGGGAGAGAGAGCGAGAGTGGACAAAGAGAGAGGGAGGGGAGATTGGGTGGAGAAGAAAAGGGGGAAAGAGAGAGGAGGATAGAGAGAGATAAGAAAGAGAGGGAGAGAGAGAAAGGGGGGAGCGAGAGAGGAAGAAGGGAGGGGAGATTGGGAGGAGAGACAGAAGAGAAGAGGAAAACAGGAGAGAATTAAGAAAGAAATAGAAGTTTAGGAGCGAAAGGAGCAGAGAGAGCGAGACCGAAGAGAGAGAGTGAGGGTCGGGGCAGAGAGAGAGAGACGGGGAGAGAGAGAGTGGAATAAGAGAAAGGGAGGGGAGATTGGGAGGAGAGAGAGAAGAGAAGGGGGAGAGAGAGAGAGAAGAAAGAATGAATAAGGGAGAGAGAGGAGAGAGAGAAAGAGGGAGGAAAAATAGAGAAAGGGAAAAGAGGAGAGAGGAAAGAAAGGGAGGATTAAGAGAGAAAGGAGCAGAGATAGCGAGACGGAGGAGACAGACAGAGTGAAAGTGGAATAAGGGAGAGAGGAAAGAAAAAGGGGGGCATAGAGAGAGACAGGGAGAGAGTGGAATAAGAGAGAGGGAGGGGAGATTGGGAGGAGAGAGAAGAGAAGGGGGGGGGGGAGAGAAGAAAGAATAAGGGAGAGAGAGAGAGAAGAAAAAATAAGGGGGAGAGAGAAATAGGGAGGAAAATAGAGAACGGGGCAGAGAGAGAAAGATGGGGGAGAGAAAGCGAGAGTGGACAAAGAGAGAGGGGGGGGGGGTCGGGAGGAGAAGAGAAGAGGGAAAGAGAGGGGAGGATGGAGAGAGAAAGGAAAGAATGAATAAGGGAGAGGGAGAGAGAGAGGTGAGAGATAAAAGAGAAGTGGAAAGAGAGAGGGGAGGATAGGAGGCAGGAAAGATAGAATGATAGAGAGTGAGAAGGGTGAGGGAGGGAGGAGACAGAGAGAGAAGGAGGGAGTGAAAGATGAGAGAGAGGGAGATTGAGAGGAGAAAGAGAAAAAAGAGGGGGGATAGGAGGAGGAGACAGAGACGGGGAGAGACAAAGAAAGAAAAAGGGTGAGAAGGAGAAGAGAGAAGGAGATGGCGAGAGACATAAAGAGGGGAGAGTTGTCCTGGTTGAACCAAGGGCCATGGTGCTGCAAAGGAGGAGAGAGAGGGAAAGTGAGAGATATCGAGAGGGAAAGAGACAGATGTAAGAGAGAGCAGGGAGAGACATTTAACGTGTGGCATATAAATTAGCATACTGCTGCGTCCTTCCATGGCAAATCAGGGGTGCGTGTTCAGCCAGCAAACTTGAAAAGAACTAGTTTTAGTTAGTCAATATACTAGCCATTTGTAATTTAAGAAAAAAGGTCTAAAAGGTTTTAACATTCTAACGCAAACCCTTTCAGCCTTTGTGTTGCCTTCTCTTAGCTGTAGGCCCACGCTGGAATGCCGATGCGCAATATTGATTGTGGCCGTATTTGAGCGCGGCATGAACAGTTAAAAAAAAAAGAGAGAGAGAAACTGTACAGAGAAGCGTGCAATCCTGACACAGACAAGATGACTGAAAGCCATGGGTGTCTCCACAGCAACGGAACAGCATCTAAAAATGTACAGAATAAACAGCGTGCGGTAATAGTTTAACCAGGAAACTGACAGGACCCCCCAGAGACACCTTTTCTATGGCAAACAGAAAGACGTGCTATTTTTACCTTCCGTGCATAAACATTGTTCACAGCATCCATCGCCGAAGTGATCATTAAATGAAAGAACAAAAGGGCATGCTGATCCAAACTTGGAAATATCGCTCTGATGACTTTTACAAGTAAAAGTTTTCCAGAAGATTTTTTTAAACTGTGGAGAACGGATCTTCAAGGTTAGCGAAATACACTGCTAGGAGTTTTTACATTGCGGTGGATCTTTACCGGCTGCTGTGCTGCAGCTATCAATAGTCATTCTAACACGCCTTGCTAAGCAGTCCCCTTTTTTTGTAATGAATGCTTTGAGCTTTAGCGTCTAGGAGCAGAAAAAAAAAAAAGTTTTTGTAGAGTTTTTGGGAGCGTTTTCCCGGCAGAAAAAACACTAAGCGCTCCTAAATGTTACTAAAACACTCCTAACAGCATTTTTTTTTAGCAGTTTTCTTTTTCATGTACTGTAAAAAGCTAATAAAACGCTAATGCTCCTAAAACGCTTCTAAAAGCTGGCACGAAAATGCTATTATAAACAACCTAAGAACAAAATTTAGAAGATAAACCCGCGCTAAAGAATTGGATGTATTCAAAAATGTATAGCTGCACGAATAAAACACCAATATCTGTGTGAATAAAGCAAAATAAAACGAAAAAAACGTGCGCTCAGTTTCAGTGTAACAACATTAGTGTACATCAGATCGTATTAAAACGATCTAAATAAATGATAAAAAATATGATAGGATAAAAACTAACTTTTAAAACAATAAAAAATCAAATTACCATTATTGAATGATGTAAAGTGCAGTGTGTACCTATGTGTTTAAACCGTATGTGAATAGACAGCTCAAAACTAACCACACTTAAATAAACTATAGCATATACCAGTTCTCAAAAACTATGCACAGGTTTCTCAGCAGTGAGAAAAAAAAAAAATTGAATAGTCCATAAGATAAAATACTCAAATCCTCAAAACTCTGCAAAAGTTTCTCAGCTGTGAGAAAAAATATATAAACAGTCCAAAAGAAAAGTTCTAAAGATGGTCCCTTTGAAGACGCCAGAGCGTGACAAAACATGTAGGGCGTTGCTACGCATCGCAAGCCATCCTTCAGTACGCCCCACCACTTGATGCACTTTACATCATTCAATAATGGTAATTAGATTTTTTATTGTTTTAAAAGTTTGTTTTTATCCTATCATATTTTTTATCATTTATTTAGATCATTTTAATACAATCTGATGTACACTTATGTTGTTACACTGAAACTGACGTTTTATTATAAACAAAAAAAAAAGACAAAAATCGCGCTCCTTCCAATAAATGTGCCAAAATGATTTAAAGCGCTGGATACATTAAAAAAAATGACGTATGTGACAACCAAAACGTGCTATGTGATATCCTTACAAAATACCATAATCTAAACAATACACAAATAATTAATGGAAGCACAAAAAAAGTTCTTCGACAAAGTGCTTGCTGCTATAAATAAAGCGCTTGTTGTGCAATATGGTGCCTTAGGTGCCAGACAGATCCACCAATCAGTGATCCCAGGTGACCACACTCCGCACTTACCAGGAAAATGTGACCCCTTTTCTCAAAGGTAGTCAAACAGCGCTCAAAGGTAAGTGCGTCTCCAAATGGAGCGGAGGTCACTTATCCAACAATATCCTAGCTATTGCGGAACTAAACGCTGTCGGCGCTTGGACATAAATATATCCTTTTACTTTGAAAAGTTCCTCCATGGTCTCATTGGTAAGGGAAAATGTAAAGGATAACCTCATAGTATAGCATTTTAAGATAATGTATTTGAAGTAATAAAATCTGCTATCAAACTGCAGCATGCAGATAGGTGGAAAAAATATGGTATCCGAGACAAATTATCCATAACGGTGAACTGCTGACCTTTGAAACTTTGCGGGAGACATATAAACTACCAATATTTATGCATATCTACTACATGCAACTTAGACATGCCTTCAAAGCCCAGACTAGTACCTCTGAATGCCATATGGCTACAGTACCCCTCTTCTCTCAGCTTAAGGCAGCAGAGACCTCAAAGGGGTTTACATCCCAAAGCTATAGTACCCTGTTTCCCCAAAAATAAGACCTAGCGTGATTGTCAGTGATGGCTGCAATATAAGCCCTACCCCCCAAATAAGCCCTACCCTGTTTCCCCGAAAATAAGCCCTACCCTGAAAATAAGACCTACAAGGACTTTAACTAGGGCTTATTTGGGGGGTAGGACTTATATTGCAGCCATTACCGACAATCACGCTAGGTCTTATTTTCGGGGAAACAGGGTATACTGCTTCACCGGTATCTTACAAAACACCCCTTGACAGTGAAAATGAAGTGGGAAGTGGACGTAGGCCCACTAGATGAGGATCAGTGGGAAGAGGCCCTACAGGCAGTGACCACTTGTTCCTTAACCCCCCTGGCGGTATGATTATTTCGGATTTTAGGTGCTGAAAGCGGTACAATTATTTTGCATGGAAATTTGGCGTTTTATATTGTAGGCCTGTAATTCTTAACAATAACATACTTAAATCTGTCCAAACAAGAGTCTAGTAGATATCCCGGGTATGATGAAGTTTGAAACACTAAATCATAAATTATAATATAATAAATAAATATAAATAATTTAAAAAAATAAATAAAATATAATAATAATATAATAAATTTCCCCACGATTCACTATCGCTCAATTCTGCCAATGTTCTAATTTACCATCGCTGTTTTCTAGCTGGTCTAAAGCCACTTTTGACGTAAAGGGACACTTTTTGGTTGCTATGGACAATCTCCAGTTTCCAGGCAGAAAGAACAGTATATATAACACAAAACTGCATGCAGGGCATGGGCCAAAGCACTGGGGACACAAGGGATGTGAAAAAATTTCATACAGTACTGTAATCTGTAAGATTACATACAGTACTGTATGTGTTATGGTTTTTACATTTTTTTAAATTTGCCGCCAGGCTCCGCCCCCGTGCGTTGCGACGCTCGCAGGGAACGGAGCCTGGCACAGAGAGGCTTCGGAGGAGGACGGAGCCCGCAGACACAGTGGGGGGACATCGCAGGATCCTGGGGACAAGGTAAGTAAAGCCGCAACAGGATCCTGCGATGTAATCCCGAGTGTGGCTCGGGGTTACCGCTAATGGGACTGAAATTTAACCCCGAGCCACACTCGGGAAAACCGTCAGGGAGGTTAAATGTGACTCAACGGCTGACACGGCTATACACTCTCCTGAGAGTCTACTACACACCGCATAGGCTACACAATATGGGACTGCTAACCACACCAACATGCACTAGATGCCAGCGGGATCATGGGGACCTGATACATATGCTGTGGCAGTGCCCCAAACTACATGTATACTGGAAGGGGGTGATTGATACCCTGAACAAAGTGTTCTGGGTGTCAGTCCCATCAGACCCCAAACACCGCCTACTGAATCTTTTAGAAGAGCCTGAATGGGAACACCACACCAGAGAAGCCCTTACGAGGACCCTCTTTCTGGCCGGTAAACTGATAATGCTACACTGGAAGTCTGAATCCCCTCCCACGGTCAAAGAATGGATTACTGCAGTGGGAAATACAATGAGAATGGAAAAAGTTATTTACCAGCATAGGGGATGAACCAGAAAATTCGAGAGGCTATGGGACCCGTGGTTGGAGACACCGGGGCTCGCCCAGGAGGATCTGATCATGGACAGACTTCTGGGATTGAATGTGGGATAATGTAGACACCTTGATGTATAGCAGATGGAATATGAGTAGGAGGCAAAGTCACTTACATTTCTGTTGCACGGTGAGGTGGGTATGGATTTAAGCTGTGTGCTCTATGAAGATGATGGCTGCGATGAATATGTAATTTTCTCAATGGATATTGGACTGTATATATGGTGAATAAGGACTACTGTAGATTTTTGGACTGTATATACTCAACCTAAAATAAAAATAGTTTTTTGGATAAAAAATAAAAATAAAATCTGCTATGATTAATCATCTATATTGATGTGAAACGCGTTAGCCTATCTGTACCTTTCATCACCATGATGTAAGAGATTTTGGATCTTCTACACTGTTTTGCCACGAATAAAAGGTGTTATTCGGAGTGCGGCCGTTCAGCTGTTTTCTTCAATTTTCTAATAAAATCTGCACTTACTGCATTCCATGAACAGGAAGTGACTGTGGCGGAAGTCCAAGACCGTGGAGGAACTATTCTAAGTGAGAAGAATATCTTTATGTCCGAGGCTGACTGCTTTTAGTCTCGTAATATCTGGTTTATCGTTGGATGAGTGACCTCAGTTTCATTTGGAACTTTTGTGGACTTCCATGAATCATTTGTGTATTGTTTGGATTATTTTAAAAGGCTATAACATAGCACGTTTTGGTTGTTACATACGTCATTTTTTAATTTATCCAGCACTTTCTAACTTTGGCTCATTTATTGGAGCACGATTTTTGTCTTTTTTCATTGTTTATATACAGTGCCTTAAAAAAGTATTCATACCCCTAGAAATTTTCCATATTTTTTCATGTTACAACCAAAAATATTTTATGTGATAGAACAACACAAAGTGGCACATAATTGTGAAGTGGAAGGAAGATGCTAAATGGTTCTGTACATTTTTTACAAATAAATATCTGAAAAGTGTGGGGGCATTTGTATAGCGCCCCCCTGAGTCAATAATTTGTAGAACCCCCTTTCACTGCAATTACAGCTGCAAGTCTTTTTGGGGATGTCGCTACCAGCTTTGCACATCTAGAGTGACATTTTTGCCCATTCTTCTTTGCAAAATAGCTCAAGCTCTATCAGCTTGGATGGAAAGCATCTGTGAACAGCAATTTTCAAGTCTTGCCACAGATTCTCAATTGGATTTAGGTCTGGACTTTGACTGAGCCATTCTAACACATGAATATGCTTTGATCTAAACCATTCCAGTGTAGCTCTGGCTGTATGTCTAGGGTCGTTGTCCTACTGGAAGGTGAACCTCCGCCCCAGTCGCAAGTCTTTTGCAGACTCTATCAGGTTTTCTTCTAAGTTTGCCCTGTATTTGGCTCCATCCATCTTTCCATCAACTCTGACCAGCTTCCCTGTCCACGCTGAGGGATGCCACAACATGATGCTGCCACCACTATGATTCTCCCACCTGATCTGTGGATCTCTGCGGCTCCTCCAGAGTTACCATGGGCCTCTTGGCTGCTTCTTTGATTAATGCTCTCCTTGCCCGGCCTGTCAGTTTAGGTGGACGGCCAAGTTTCGGTAGTTTTGGTAGGTTTGCAGTTGTGCCATACTCTTTCCAATTTTGGATGGATTGAACAGTGCTTCATGAAACATTCAAACCTTTGGATATTTTTTATAACCTAACCCTGCTTTTTTTTTTGTAATTCCTTTATTTTTCAAAGAGGATACGGTTTACAACCCAAGTAAATGACATAAAACATAAAACACGATCATGTAACAGGAACAATAGGGTCACATCGACAAACGTACAAATCAGTCATCCCAGCAATACCCTAATCGGATGGGCACATAGGATTTCAAGAATCGTGAACAGGTAAATTTGGGGGAATCCACATGCGACTATCAGGGGGACCCTAGCATAAAACATAAATGTCGAGCTGTGCTAGAAAATAAGATTCAAATAGTATCAGGATGCTGAGCGTCCCGATGGCCGGTTGGATTAGGATATACCGTAAAGTTAGCAATAAAAAAAAAAAAGAAATAAAATGAAATAAGAATGAAGTTGGATGCGAATATAAGCTATATTCGAAAAAGTAATACCCACAACTAAAGCTAATATTCTAATAAGGAGGACGCAGGGGGGGGGAAAGATTAATTAAATGGGAGAGGGGGGAAGAAGATAGCAGGTGTTCCTAACGTGGGAGGAAAACTAGGTAGGGGAAAGGGGAGAGAGAAACCTAACCCTGCCTTAAACTTCTCCACAACTTTATCCCTGACCTGTCTGGTGTATTCTTTGACTGTCATGATGCTGTTTGTTCACTAAGGTTCTCTAACAAACCTCTGAGGGCTTCACAGAACAGCTATATTTATACAGAGATTAAATTACACACAGGTGGACTCTATTTATTAATTAGGTGACTTATGAAGGTAATTAGTTTCACTAGATTTTAGTTAGGGGTATCAGAGTAAAGGGGGCTGAAAATAAATGCACGCCACACTTTCCGATATTTCTTTGTAAAAAAAGTTTGAAGACCATTTATAATTTTCCTTCCACTTCACAATTATGTGCCACTTTGTGTTGGTCTATCACATAAAATCCCAATAAAATATATTAATGTTTTTGGTTGTAACATGACAAAATGTGGAAAATTTCAAGGGGTATGAATACTTTTTCAAGACACTGTATTTCAGCTTTATTAGCTGTAAGGCACGCAGCCCCTATAAAAGGTTGAATAATCATTATATATAACAAAAATTCTATTATCAGCTTTTTTCATCCAGCATTTTTTTGAGCTTGTAAAAAACACCTTTGTGCATGGAGCCTTAAGTTTCCTAAAGAGTATCAACAACCAAAACTTTTTTTTTTTTTGAAAGCTTTGAAAAGAGTAGGGGGTTAAAACCCCTGTCCAGTTATTTTTTGCTTTCTGTGCACAACTGGGGAAATTTCCCTTTACTTTCTGTCCTTGAGACACAACAGGACGTTAGAGTAAACCTCCCAAAGTGAGAGTTCCCCCTCTTAGTAAGTCGCCCCAAATGTGTTCCACCTACTGACAATCCAGGAGGGGCACAGGGCCTTCCAGCAAAGATTTCTTTGCTGGAAGAAGCAACCCAGATGCGCAAACCTCTCCTTTCAGTGCAGTGCGGAGAGTACTGTTTGAGGGGAGCTACATTCCAATGCATTGTCTTTAGGCAAAACAGTGCGGCAAAGATCAGTATTCGAAGTTGTCCAGTGCAGGGACCAGGCTAATTATCCTGGTAGACTCCCACTGCTTCCCGGAGGTAAGTCACAGCAACACCCAGTGATTTCCAACAGAATCCAACCAAGGAAGCTAACTCAAGATGGTCAGGAAGGAACCATCTGTTCATGAGAGTCTGACTGAAGCCCTGGGCATGGAGACACTCCGGCAAGTGGGGGTCCTACTAGGTCAGAGGGAAAAGGCCACTCTGTTTACCAGAAGAGGTCCATAGGTCACACCAGGGACTACCTTGTTCAAAGAGACAATCTAATGGAGACAAGGCCCATAGCAATAGAGAAGGGGGGCTGAGAAAGGCAGAGAGCCAATGAGAGAAATGAATACCATCCCAAGAGGGGGATCCCACAATGCCCTACACACCCCCCGATGGAGGCAAAAGGGATGAACTCCCTGACTTCTGCAAAGGGATCCAATGGTACACACACAGAGAAGTCCTTTTTAAAGAGGGTTTAAGCTTAACGGCCTTGCTGTCTTTGACAGGCAGCTGCCAATGACAAACATCTGCAGGTCCTATTTAACTAAATCTTACAAGTATTAGGTCCTTCAGAAGAATGCTGACTAAAAGGGTCCAAAAAGCTGACTCTTCATACAAGGTTGTCTAAGCATCCCACATTGGAGATGTCCGGAAAGGACACTAGGCGAACACAAGGGCCAATGCTCCAAGAAGTATCAGGTAAGTTTGAAGACAAGTCCTTAATTAAGATGGGGACAGCTAGTACTGGTCCCAAAGGACCTTGTGGGCCAGGAGGTTCCTCTGAAGAGGAGGGATGCTGAGGGGTAAGATGTACCATGAGAGGCTTAACAGGATGCTAAGACAGAGGATACTCCTGAAAAAAGGAGTGAGTGACTGGATGGGAAACCCCTCTGAAACTCGAGCGCCCATTCGAACAGGGGCAAATGTCCAGGGATACGGGGAATCCAGTGATACTGAAAAAGTTGCAATATTTTGTGCAGTAACACAAGGGAGATGAGGAGCAACAGAAGGAGCTGCCTGTCAAGGAAAAGGGGGCATCCTTTGCACCCAAACGCTTGAGAAGCAAACTACTCAAGGATCTGGATACACAATCAGTCAAAAATATGAATTATGCAATTCATATTTTTATCTCTTAGCTTATTGTCAGCTGCGTTGACAAGAATCTCATCAAATATTTTATACAATCCTGGTACATAAGTAGAAGTGGGAGCACACTTTCATGCAGGTGGTTCTCAGATGGGTTACCCAACCTTTGGCCTATAGCCCTATGGCTGGTGTGGGAAAGAGGCTCTTAAAGCCTTCGGGTATCTCCTGCTAAATAGATGGAGAAGGGTGGGATTCCTCTGACTCCTCCACAGACCTCCTGTGTTAAATGATAGATTCAAAGTCCCAGTAGTCTATCTCTGAAGAGATGGTTTTTCAGGCTCTACAGTCTTCTGCCATCACCTGTCATTTAGAAGGGTTGTTTCAAACATTATTGATGCAGTGTGTTCTACCCTGCATATGGAGGATCAGCCTGCTATCGCAAGACCTTGATTCTTTTAGGGCTCCTAAATTACGCTACCTATTTGAGGAGGAAGTATGCTGAAGGGTCCTGGGTCCAATCTAAGTGTGTGTCTAGAGTGACATTTGCTCTCATTTTAGAAGGAATTTGTTAAACAGTGGTCTGTTCCCAATGTAAATACACCACTGAGCCACCTTAAAAAAAATACCAGTCTCTAAACATCCCTTAGGCAACAGTATAACCTGACTGTATCTAAATTCCTGTATCCCTCAAAGGACGAGTAAGAAAAAGGGTTTGCAATTACATTGCAAGGTGAAAACCTTTTAGCATTAAACCCAAAGAATTTCCTGAAGAGATCAAGTTCCACGCCGGTCCCTTTTTATTTAATTTTAAGCTCTTTGTAGACTTTTGAAAGAGGCAGCAAGTCAAGTACAGGATCTTTGGAAATATTGGCTACTGATTGAACACGGGCGTCATGGTTGCAAGAAAAAAAAATAGACTTCACTGGCAACTAGAGCTGCACAATTAAAAAATCGTGATCTCGATTCACCTCCCCTGAGATCTCTCCTGCTGAGTTTGCCGATTCTTTCATATAAACAAGTGGAGAGATTATCTGTTCACTCAGCTGTCAAAAGAAAACATCCAGGCAGTCTGCCAAGTTTAGAACTTGAAACATTGTATCTGACTTCCTTCTTAGATCAAAGGGATAAACTTCTCTGTGTAAACAAATAACCTGGGCAATCTGCCAAGCTTTAAACAACGTGTAAATGCAGGAAGTTTAACCACTTCCAAGTCTAAATCTTTTTCTGACACTTCTTTCTTAAGTTAAAATCAATATTTTTTGCTAAAAAAAATTACTTGGAACCCTCAAACATTAGAGTGTGTATATATATATATATATATATATATATATATATATATATATATATATATATTTTTTTTTTAGCAGAGACCCTAAGGAATAAAATGGCAATTGCTGCAACATTTTATGTCACACTGTATTTGCCTAGCAGTCTTTCAAATGCAATTTTTTGGGAAAAAATACACTTCAATAAATAAATAAAAAAAAAAAAAAACGAAAAACAGTAAAGTTAGCACAATTTTTTTGTTTTAATGTGAAAGATGATGTTACGCCGCGAGAATCGTGAGAGAATCGTGATCTATCCTCTAAGCAAAAAAATCGTGATTCTCATTTTAGCCAGAATCGTGCAGCTCTACTGGCAACATGAATTCTCAAGGTCAGGTACTCATTAGGAAGAGAAGCCAGGATTAGGTGGAAGCAGCACAAGAAGCCAGGTAATTGTTGAGCAGGGCTCATGTGATATCCCAAGGCAGAAGGTTACAGGACTGACTTTCTTGGTGGCCTTTTCTGTTGCACAGATAAGTACATGGACTGAAAAAAAAAAAAAGATATAGGGTAGGCTGGTGAGGATAGGGTAGGGATTTGTATATTTCAAGTCACTTTAGAGCGGGGGGTCAGCGATCTTCCAGTAGGTCGTGGCCAGGTGACTGGCAGATTGCCATCTGGGCTTCCAGAACATCAAACAAACAGAGTGCAATGCAAAGGGACTACTTCTAAAGTTGGAGCCATTATAGGGAGCAAAAATGCCTCCTCTGTAGTGCCCGCTCCTGTCCCATGCGGAGTGATAACAACTGCACTCTACCTCTTATCCCGGCTGGCAGTCTCCACCGTGGTGCCAGCAGCAGGAAAGAAGAGATCGTCAGGTCAGTGTGAAGCAATACACTGGGCATAATAATATAGGGCTGCTTTCACACTGATGTGCTATGGTTTACCCACACCATGGGTGCAGTGCAGTGTACCTGCAGCTTTCCCGTGCTTAGCCATAGACTTCTATTTTATCCTGCGGGTTTGGGCACTTTTTGAATGCAGGAGTTTTGGTGCGCTTTCAGAAAGTGCACCACACCTGCAGGATATAATAGAAGTCTATGGCAAAGCGGTTCTAAGGGTTCATTTACATTTGCAGTTTGGGGGGTGGTAAAACCCCATAGTTAAGACATGTTTTTATCACCCCTGCTCGAACCTTCCCTCCTTTAGCTGCAGTGGCCAGGGGTGTACACATGTCGCAGCAGGAGTAATTTTCCCCCGTTGTGGTTGGCGGGTGTAGCACCTGCCAGGCATGACCTGTTCAAGTGAATGAGGCCGCTCTGCAACCTTGCGCAGTATAGCAAACAAGGGGTTAAAGCGGGCAGCATTGTGTTGCTTTCTCACCTGCTTTAACCCCTTGGACCCCGCAGAAGCAAGCAGCTGCGGGGAACTTGCAGAGTGGTCCCATTTACTTGAACAGGTCGCGTTTGGCAGGCGGAAGCACCAACCAAAAGCAACAGGGGGTTTATTCCTGCTGTGGCATGTGAACATTTTTGGCTGCTGCCTCAACAGCTAAAGGGGGTAGAGATAGGGGCGGTAAAGCCGTGACTCCACCACAGGGTTTTACCCTCCCCCCACTTTATGTGTGAACGAGCCCTAAGGGTGCCGCTGCTGAATGCAACTAAGGGCCCATTCATAATTGCCACAGCCACTGCTGCTCCTCTGAAAAGCGATCCGAGTGTGTTTGACAGATGGCGAGGAGGAACTATGTTGCCTCCTCACTACCCGATTAAAACCCATGATTGCCGTGCGATGCATACTTTTGCAACATGGTAGTATGGCAATACGAGGTTTAAATAAGGTGTGAGGAGGAAACACTGTGCTTGGCAATCTTTGACTCCTCCCATGTTGTTCAGGTAGATCTCCACCACTTTATGGTTGCCTACCCCTGCTTTAGAGCTCCCGTATTAGGAAAAAACTATACAGAATCATGATTAAAAAAATATACTTGTAATATTAGCACATTTGATAAATGACAATACAAAAGTTGCAAAAAAAAAAGAAATCCCCTTTCATTATTATTAGCCCTTGCTCTGGATAATGCAGCACTATTTGAAGGCAAATGTCAATGCAACACAAGGATTCCAAACTATAAATGTTCTAACTAGTGAAGTATTTAACAAATGTAGAAAGCAAAAGACCAAACAGACAAATTAATCAGTGACCATACACAGTAGTAAGATGCAGTTGAGAAATTTAAATTTACACTAAAAGCCCTTTAATATTCACGAACGTAGTCAGTATGAGATCTACCCTTTTCTTTAGAAGCCACAAGCTCTCTGGCTGTCAACAATTTTCTCGAGCGTCACTAATTAGAGCGTTGCTGACCCTGAACAAGTTAGTTTGAAGTGTTCTGCTCTAATTTATCTCAGACACCAAGCAGATTCACATTTTTAGTCTCCAATTATTTTCCTGTGCTAAACATCAGGAAGGTATAAAGATGTGATTTAAACCAATAATGTACACTCTGTGGTTAACACTTTGAGGACACCTGACCATCACCCAAACCTACGGCCCGGTTCACACTGGTGCGATATGAAAGTCGTGCGAATGCTGGTACGACTTTGCCCTGCAACTTCAGTCCAACATCAATCCGACTTCAATGAAAGAGATCCAATTTAGATCTGACTTTGAGAAAAAAAAAAAAAAAAAAAAAAAAAACAGTGTGCGGTCCCTCATCGGTCTGGTATGGATTTTGAGGGGGAAACCCCACAAAAAAAAAAAATAAATAAATAAAAAAAACAGGATTGAGGGCCCCTCCCCAAAATCCATACCAGACCCTTATCTGAGCAAGCCCACCCTTCCCTCCTGAACCATACCAGACCACAGGCCCTCAACATGGGTAAGGGGGGGCTTACCCCTGCTCCCAAGCACCTTGTCCCCATGTTAATGGGGACAGGGGTCTCTTCCCCACAACTCCAGGGTGTGGTTGTGGGGGCCTGCGGGCAGGGGGCTTATCATAATCTGGAAACCCCCTTTAGGAAATGGGGCCCTATGTGAATAAGTATGGGGTACATAGTACCCCTACCCATTCACCAAAAAAAAAAAAGTGTAGTGTAAGAAAAACAGGAGATGGTTTTTGACAAGTCCTTTATTAAAAATGTCCCCCGTGGTAGCTCCAACGTCAATCACAATGAAACGAGGCCCACCCCTCCTGACCTGTCAGGCTGCGTGCTCGGATAAGGGTCTGGTATGGATCTGGGGGGGGGGGGGGGGAGCCCACACAGTTTTTTTGTTTTTTTTTATACATTTTGCATTGCTAACATTGCCTCTGACCACGTCACAAGTCGGATCAGTTAAGATGCTGATCTGACTTGGATGCGACTTCAGTTAAATTCAATGGGCTAAAATCAGACCCAAGTCAGTTCAAAGTAGTGCAGGAACCTTTTCAAAAGTCGGACTGTCACAAGACAGCTCTCATAGGGAAACATTTATTTTTATGTCATGCGATTTGTGCTCTCAAAGTCGGAGCGATTGTCTCACAAGTGTGAACAGGTCCTAAGTGGTGAATAATATGTGAGCACGCCTCCAATTTGAGTTCAGGTGTTTCTATTAAAATATTGTTAATACTACATCATACAAAAGGACATTTAGACAATTGTACGCTGCCAACTTTGCGGCAAATAAGAAAGACCTTGCAATCAATGAATAAAATGCAAGGCATTCTGTAAATGGTGACCGTGCCGAGCAATCGATCCCTTGTGTTCACTATGCAGCAGGACCCAAAACACAGTGGCGAACACTGTAGTAGCAACTACTACAGTGGATTTCCATCTTCCACATGGATCTTAAATGTATGGAACATGCACACTTACAATGGTCCAAGCTGGACCAATGTAACTATGCTTTAAAATGCATACCCAAACTTTCAGCTTTAAGGAAGAAGAGGCTGCCCTCCAGGAGAGCTTGCTCTTAGTTTGTGCAGTTTATAGGTTCTGTATAGTTGGGGCAAAAATAAAAAGAGGTAGCCCAACCGCCGCACACCTCACCCAGCCTGAGTGGTAAGCAGGTAAAAGCAAATAAAATCAGCCTCAGCTCAATTCATCCAGACCAGGGATCCTCAAACTACGGCCCTCCAGCTGTTGCAGAACTACACATCCCATGAGGCATTGTAAAACTCTGACATTCACAGACACGGCTAGGCATGATGGGAATTGTAGTTCTTGAACAACTGGAGGGCCGTAATTTGAAGACCCTTGATCGAGACCATATCTCCAACATGCTTCGCCCCACCCCCCGGGGCTTAATCATGGAGATATATTTATGATTAAGCCCTGGGGAAGGGGGCGAAACATGTTGGAGACATTGCAACTAAAAACCTTTGCTTTTAATTGAGACAGCTTCGTTTTTGTTTTTTTTCCTTGAAGAGCAATCCTTTGTATTATTTTCTATACTGCCCAGACAATGTGCACGTTTGTCCTTTTTGCTAGTTTGAAATTGATCTGAGCAGCTGCCATTTTGGAGAAAGCAGAAGGTCGCTGGCTACCAGGGGAGTGAAGAATAAAAGGTATTATTTTTAAAAAGAAACAGATTATTTAGCACACCCTAGGTAAAACAAGCCAGGCGGCAATTTCACTTACTGCATGCTCCCAGCACAAAGTCTGAGCTGTCAAACAGAGCTCTTGAACCAGTCTAAAGATCGGCAGCCGGCGGGAGCAGCTTCCGATCATGTGACCACTGCGATAGTGGTGACATAATCCCCGATCCTTCCTGCCCCCCCTTGGCATTCAGAACCATTTATAAGATGGGTGGGAAGGGGTTAAGGTACTGCAAGGTACCCACACTTCAGTAGCAGGACAGGTTCACTTTCAAGCTGTGATATACATAAGTGGTAGTCCCAGGACACCTCTATCATACTATGCACTAGAACAGTAATGGTGAACCTTGGCACCCCAGATATTTTGGAACTACACTCCCCATGATGCTCATGCACTCTGCAGTGTAGTTGAGCATCATGGGAAATGTAGTTCCAAAACATCTGGGGTGCCAAGGTTCACCATCACTGCACTAAAGTCAACATAAAAGGTAGAGAGTTTGAGGGTTCCCAGGAAAAGACCACAGCTCTGTTTCAGGACAAGTGATTAAAAGACTTGAAGGAACGACAAAAAAGAAAAAAAAGAGTAAAGAACGCAAAAACAGGAACAAGTTTAATTGAAAACAAGGAACCAAAAGGTAACATTTAAATATTTTTTTTTTGAGGTGGAAGAGGAGCTTCTGATTGGATCCTAATGCAGCTGTATGCCCTGTCTTCATGAAAGGTAAAATAAACAGGACCAGCATCTTAAACTTAGAACGGCCGACTCACTGGGGTGCTTAATGTTCAGAGCACAGCAGACAGCATTGAGAGAGGGAAGATGGCAACAAGCAAAGGAGAGAAAAAGGGAGGGTGGGCAGAACAAAGGAAAAAAAAAGAAAAGGCTGAGAGGGGCACACAAGCTGCTGAATGCACTTTGTAACATTAATTCTGAGATGACACAGTGGCTGTTCCCTGCCGTTTACATCTCAAAACATACAGTAATTGTGGCCTGCCCCTGTGCAGCTGCTGCCTGGAAACGTCCAGATGAAGACTCAGCATCATTACTTCTCCAATTCGGGCCAGAAAGAGCAAAGGTGATCACGTCCAATAAACTGAGACTGATGAGATAAACCATGCAGCTCCTGACAAGTTCTTAACAGCTCAGCCGAGGCAGCCTATGGGAAATTGACGCAAGCGGGTGGAACATGTCGTATGCCTGTGGGGTATTGCCTGACCACCCTCGTACTCTTCTTATGATGTGTCAGTGGCCAGGAGTGCCGGGCAGCGACACTCACATATTGGTGCTGAGCCGGGATTGGCTGTTAGCTGGGGTCAGCTCTCCTTGGCTTCCTTCCCTGGGAGGGGACTGAAAAGATGAGCAAATATGAGTCTAATTAGAGACTGGTAAGAGATGTACAGTATGTGAAGCAGATAAGATAATAAAAAGTATGTCTTCATTTTCAACCCCTTTAAAATGCAGAAAAATACCTGTTGATCTGCCAGAAATCCAGTGAGTTCCTAACTGTGTGCCCTCTGCTTTACTGAAATACTAAACAGTGCTCGGCCTCATACACAAGATATTTAGCCCCCATGCAATGACGCTTTAATATTTTGGTGTGAGTGGAAGGTACAAGTACACTGTCTAGCTGCGATGCTGTTGCTGGATGAAGCCGCAAAGCACGTCGGGCGGTACCTGCGTTTTGTGCAAAATGCACCCAGGGACAAATGCCTTGAGCACACGCTGCTTGCATTTCAAGCATAGTATTTTTTTTTTTCGGGATTTTTGGTTGATATTCTGTCTCCATCATTTAAAATACACCTATGATAGCAGGCAGTTATACAATGACACAAGGAAACATTGAACTACCAGAACGCTCAACAGCACCCTGGTAGTTAATTGAGAACTACAAGCCGACAGCCGCAGTTCTCACATTCACAGAACTGGGTGGGCCTTTTTTTAAATTGTGATAGCGAGTACGGGGAGAAGATCCCCTGGCTTGCTGTTTACTAGGGGCAGTGGGTCGGGGAGAGGCTGCAGCAGTGGGAACAGGTTACATGTTTCACCCTAAAAACGGGTGAAACATGTAACATGTTCCCAAAGGTAAAATTATCCTTAAACCCTGGTTCACACCAGTGCAGTTTTGAAGTTGCGCTACTTCAGCGCGATTTAATGTGCTTGCTGATATCTGTTCAACTTCATTTAACAGATGTCAATGCAAGTCATGCTGAAATTGCACAGAAATAGAACAGGAACCTTTTTCAAAGTTGCTGAAACTAAGGCCGCAGCAATTTCAATGGTTCCATTGCCGCAAATGAGGTGCGACTTTGAACTGTCAAGTTGCATGACAAGTCGCACTGGTGTGAACCAGGGCTCAAGGCCCAGTTAATATTATATATGTTTGGCTGCTGTGTCTGCAGGGAAAAGGTACTTGCACCTTTTTTAAAATGCAGCCGCACGAAAATCGCGCGTTTTTTATACAATGCAGTTTCCGTGTGCATAAAAATTGTGCATTTTCCATGTAGCTGCGGGAATGCGTGCAATTTACATGGACTTCCGCACCCGCACATATGTGAACCTAGGCCAAAGTAAGTAAAAATCCACCAGAGATGGTGGGAGCCCCTCATAATGGGCACAGCAAATATACAGACCCAGGAACTGAGTGCAGGGATGGTGGGAGCCCCTCATAATAGACACAGCAGGTGTTCAGACCAGGGAACTTTGTGCAGAAATCTCACCAATAAAGTCCCAGAGAGACAAAGGACACTGCCAGGTGGTTTAGCTTTTCAGCATCCACCAAAGGCTGAAGTATAGTTTTGGGTGGATTAACCCTTTACTGTCAAAAAAACATCCCTTTACTCCTCAATAACATAACCACAATGTAATGCAATCCAAAAACATTCAAAAGAGTAAGAGAAGTAAAAAACGTGCACTCACCTTAACGTGGATCTGATTACGTAGAACAGCAGCTCGCAAAATCATGGCTTTGGCTCGCCTCTGAAACTCCCTCCCCATCTGTAATGATTTCTCAAAAGTAGTGCTGCGCTGGTCAACATCTCGAGCATATAGGATCTGTAAGTGAATATGCAACACTTTAACTGGCAGTTCTTGGATCCCAGCAGCGATCACGGCATCTCTTGGAAGTTCTTACCTTGCTGTGAGAATCAATGCGGGCATTAATTAACCCTTCCAGAATCAGCTGTGTGAGCTCATCCTCTAGGGCAGGGACGGTTGTGTTAAAGGAAATGGCCATTTTGTACATGTCCGCAGAAACGTAAGGGCTAAAGTACTGCAAAATGTAAACAGAGATTGATTTCTAACACTGGCAGATGCAGGTTATAAACAAAAGGATCAATTAATAAATCAGAGACATAAACATGCAACATGGAAGCATAGAGCAAATGCTTTTAAGTACACCTGTCATAAGAGAAGTATGGGGGCTGACATTGTTGACCTCTAGAGCCGAATGCTTGGCGTGTGCTATCAGTTCTTCTAAACCTAGAGCCTAGATTAGAACCATGCAGCATATGAAAGTCAGAAAAAAAAGCTCAGGAATCTTTTTCTCTATACTTGCTCCATGTCTGTGACTCAAAATGCTGCATCCAAAGAATCAGAAAGCCAGGCAAACATCATTTTCTGAAGAAGTGGCCAGTAATGACCTCCAACTTGTGTCTCTTATTAATGGATTCCTTTATATGGGCAGACAGATGCACAGATAGTCTGCAGGGCCGTGGCATTACACCCACCATCTGCTGATCGTGGGTGCAATGCTTTACAGGTCCCTAACAAAAGAAAATTATGTATGCATATTGTTGCCTGCAAAAAATGTGCATTTATTTTTTTTTTTAGGGGGAAAAGTGAACTTATCCTTTGAAAAGCTGTCAAAGAGAACCGTCATCTTTTTTTTTGACAAGAGCTTTTTGATCTAATATGTGTAGAGACTGACCTGTATCTCAGACGTATCTTTATATTTTGCATGTATCTGATGTATTACATCTTGAATACGCAATGTTATGTTGCTTGTGTATATTGTTTAATGAAAACCTCTTTTGAAAAAAAAAAAAAAAAAGCTGTCAAAGGTTATCACCTAATCCCAGGAGAGAGGAGTAATGAGCACAGAAGGAACAAGGCACCTTTCCAGCAAACATCTATATATCTATCTATCTATGTATATATATATATATATTTTTTTTTTGGGGGGGGGGGGGGGTTGGATTCACTTTAAAAATGCAAGTTCACCTTTTCACAAGAAAAAATTAAAATAAAAAAAAAGGTGGACATCTTACACTCTCCCCCACTGTACTTACCTCCACGGGTGATAAGCTGTCACTATCCATGCAGCCTATATAGCAGTGCGAGGATTCGAAATCTCCATTTCTGTTCTCCTTTCTGTAGGGCTTCCAGGATGGTTCAGAGCAATTCCAATTGGTCAAAGAGGTTATGTGCCAGCGCTGACCAATCAGAATCTCTCTGATCCTTCCTGGAAGCCCTACAGAAAAGAGAACAAGAATCAGGATTTCAAATCCCTGGACCGATACACCGATTGCGTGGCTTATCACCCACAGATGCAAGTACAGGGGGGGACCAGGGAGGTAGGCAGGGTGTAGGGAGTTCGTTCGCCTTTTCATTTTTTCTGAAAAGGCAAACGAACCCTTTAAGTGCGTAAGCTTGAGATAGAATAATCAACAATATGATAGTGGAGGATGCATTGTTCAAAAGATTTAGAACAAGAATTCATGTATGAACAGGATTCAGTTTTTTTAAACGTATTTACGTTTCTTCCGCGTCATGGTAAATGGATAGTTTTATCTAGCAACCCTAAACAGGTCTATATTTATCCAAAATGCTCCAGTAGGCCCATCAGCTCTCTCTACAGAAGGAAGAAAAAAAACTGGTGATTATATGATGATCTGGAAGCAACAAATTGCTTAGATACCAAGCAGCTTGAACCTGATTTGCACGGTTCCAGTTCTAATCCGCTAATATCAATGTGCTGCTGCAGATAGAAAGTAACCAGGGGGGCAATACTCTCTTAGGTAGCTTCAAATTGACCCGGCTGACATAAGCTATCAATTTCTTACTGTTCATGCTTGCAGCAGAATATGAAACACAGGCACTATACCTAATTGTGGCTGCAGAAATAATTGTAATGTACTCGCCATAAAATAACTTTCTCCGAGTTCATTGAAGGACACAGCCAGATCTTCATGACGGATAGGCACTTCTCTGGATGAGATCATTAAAAATATCACTGGGAATCCAGGAGCTCTTGAACCCCCAAATGCAAGTTGGCCAGATACTGAGGGGAGAGATGCAAGTTGGAGGAAGAGAAACGATCTGGAGGGAAAAACTGGAACTGTAGTTTTGCAGCTGGAGACCACCTCCAGAAACTATTTGTCTGAGATGAGAGACAACCAGCAATCTGTAAAGAACAGAAGACACCCCCCCCCCCCCCACAGCCTGGAGTCGAGTGGGGGGCATCCTTCATGTGTAGGTGGGCTTTTCAGCAGATTTCGAGGCCTTGGGCTGCCAGGTACATTTGGCTCCAGAAGAAACAGCGGACTTGTCTTTGGTGGAGGAACCTTGGCTGCGAAACCCATTTGTGTGTGAAGAAGTGGAAGCCAAGTTTACGCTGCATCTTCTTATCCTTCCAAGCCTGAGACAGAAAAGTTCTCCTACCACCAGCACTGTTCTTAAAGTGGCAGAAGGATTTTTACCTTAAAGTGATTGTAAAGGCTGTTTTTTTCTTTAAAAATAACAAATATGTTATACTTACCTGCTCTGTGCAGTTTGTTTCGCACAAAGCAGCCCAGATCCTCTTCTCGGGCCCCTTCCTCCTGTCGAGTGCCCCCACAGCTTGCTATGGGGGCACCTGAGCTGAGCCGCAGCTCTGTGTGTCCATTCAGACATGGAGCTGGGGTTCGGCCCCGCCCCTCTCATGATTGGCTAACTGACTTTGACAGCAGCGGGAGCCAATGGTGCCGCTGCTATGGCTATGTCTCAGCCAATCAGGAGGGAGAGTCCCAGACGGCCAAGGCATGCATGAACAATGCTAGACCGAGATGGGGATCAGGTAAGTATTAGGGGGGGGGGGCTGCTGCACACAGGTGTTTTTTTTATCCTAATGCATAAAATACATTAAGATAAAAAAAAACTTTTGCCTTTACAATCCCTTAAATGCATTCTCTGCAACCTTCTGTGTGCAGCCCCTCCTTATATTTACTTGAACCTGATCTTAATCCAGTGCTGTGCCCGAGAACAGAGGCTCTCTTCCTCCTCAAAGGGCAGACTGACAGCAACAGAAGTCATTGGCCTCTGCTGCTGTCAATCAAATACTGTGATGAGGGAGCATGGGGCAGAACTGCACGGTCTCAGTCTATGGATACAGGCTGCGTGGCTCAGGATTGAGCCCGCAGGTATGCCACAACAGGAAGCGGCTTCCTATGGTGGCACACGGAGGAGCCAGGAGCGCCAGTTGGAGGAGCCTAGAAGAGGAGGATCGGAGCTGCTCTCTGCAAAATCATTGCACAAAGCAGGTATAACATGCTTATTATTTAGAAAAAACAAAAATTCCCCCTTGCAAAACTTTAATGATCTCATCCACAGAAGTGCCTATCCGTCATGAAGATCTGGTTGTGTCCTTCAATGAAGAGAAAATGACACTGTATCAGCTGTAAATGGCAAAAAATGATCATCCAATAATAATAGGATAGGCAATCTAAACAGAGGAGTGTTGCTAGCCAGAGACAGTTTCAAGGCAGATCTAAAAAGCTGCCAAGAGTAATACATGCACAGTGGAGCACGTAAGTAAATAACAAATAAAAAAGACGACACAAAGGCACAGGCCAGGAAGTAAAAGGCTTAGTCACAGCGGGAGGCGAGAATGAAAACACAACATGGTGCAACAGACACAGCGGAAACAGCAGCGGGAAGAGCAGAGCCCGCGGTTAGCATCACAAGAGCAAAATGACTAAACCACAGTGCAGGGAGGGATACCTGTATAAGAGCTCGGTTTCGGATTTGAGTATAAAGGGTTCGGACGTGAGGAGCCAAGTACATGTCCAGAAGAAGATTATCCTGCAGGGTTAGAAAACATAAATTATAAAACTATACAAGAAAGGAAGGTTTCTCAGGTACAAAGACAAAGGGATTTGCTATAATTATTTACATCAAAGCCAAACTCTGTGCACCATCATTTTAATAATTTTAGATAGGCTAGTAGCTAGTTATCTCTGCTGTGTGTCAATCCAATTGTTTTATTATTTCAGCTTAAAATGACTCTGTTTTATTATTTTTTTTTAAAGTCAGCAGCTACAAATACTGCAGCTGCTGACTTTTAAAATATAGACACTTACCTGTCCAGGGCGCCCGCGATGTCGGCACCCGAAGCCGATCTATCCCTCGGCTGTCGGGTGCTGCCGCCGCCATCCTGTGGCTTCACCTCCTGGTTCCCTACTGCGTATGCGCGTCTCGCGCTGCACTATCTCACTGGTCCCTGCTGTTTTCTGGGACCCGTGTGTCTCCCAGAATACAGCGGGGGACGGGAAGTGGCGCAGATACCCGCAGGTGGATTGGGTATCTATGCCCGGAAGTGGGAGCAAAATACCTGTATTAGACAGGAATCTGCTCCCCCCCTGAAAGGTACCAAATGTGACACCGGAGGGGAGGAGGAACCGGAAAAGTGGAAGTTCCATTTTTGTGTGGAACTCCGCTTTAATTACAATTTTTTCACATGTATTTACAACAGCACAAAACACAATTATAAACACTTATATAAACCCCAAAAAAAAAAAAAAAAAAAAAAAGCAAAGTTCAATTAACCACTTGCCGACCGCCCTATAGCAGTTTCACTGCTACAGGGCGGCCGTGCTGCACAGGATCACGTATATATATCTATCTCTATCTCTATATATATATATATATATATATATATATATATATATATATATATATATATATATATATATATATATATATATCTCTCTCTCTATATCTATCTATATATATATATATATATATATATATATATATATATATATATATATATATCTATATATATCTATATATATCTATATATATCTATATATATCTATCTCTATATATATATCTATAGCTATATATATATCACAAAAGTGAGTACACCCCTCATATTGTAAATATTTCCTTCTATCTTTTCATGTGACAACACTGAAGAAATGACACTTTCCTACAATGTAAAGTAGTGAGTGTACAGCTTGTATAACAGTGTAAATTGGCTGTGTGTTGAGTTATTTTGAGGGGACAGCAATTAATGTCTAAACAAAAGTCAGTACACCCCTAAGTGAAAATGTCCAAATTAGGCCCAAAGTGTCAATATTTTGTGTGATCACCATTATTTTCCAGCACGGCCTTAACCCTCCTGGGCATGGAGTCCACCAGAGCTTCACAGGTTGCCACTGGAGTCCTCTTCCACTCCTCCATGACGACATCACAGAGCTGGTGGATGTTAGAGACCTTGGGCTCCTCCACCTTCCGTTTGAGGATGTCCCACAGATGCTCAATTGGGTTTGGGTCTGGAGACATGCTTGGCCAGTCCATCACCTTTGCCCTCAGCTTCTTTAGCAAGGCAGTGGTCGTCTTGAAGGTGTGTTTGGGGTCGTTATGTTGGAATACAGTACATGTTGGCATTCATGGTTCCCTCAATGAACTGTAGCTCCCCAGTGCCAGCAGCACTCATGCAGCCCCAGACCATGACATCCCACCACCATGCTTGACTGTAGACAAGACACACTTGTGTTTGTACTCCTCACCTGGTTGCACACACTTGACACCATCTGAACCAAATAAGTTTATCTTGGTCTCATCAGACCACAGGACATGGTTCCAGTAATCCATGTACTTAGTCTGCCTGTCTTCAGCAAACTATTTGCGGGCTTACTTGTGCATCATCTTTAGAAGAAGCTTCCTTCTGGGATGACAGCCATGCAGACCAATTTAACGCAATTGTCAGTTAAAGTAACGCAATGTCGTATCGCAAAAAATGGCCTGGTCATGCAGGGGGATAAATCTGAAGTGGTTAAGGTGGAAAAGCTAAAAAAAATTCTCAATAATGTTAAATTCATAAAAACCCTAACAGGAAGAGTGAGACTCGCCTCATAATAGCCACAACAGGTAGGTGGGGTGGGGGGGTTTGATTTTACAACCAAAGTCCCAGTTGGATATAAGAAGCTGGCAGATCCTTCAACCTTTAGCATCTATCCTATATACTAGAGCTGCATGATTAATCGTTAAGAATCGTTATCACGATTTTTCCCCTTCGCGATCTTCACAAAGCATTTGCCTGATTCTTTCTAGACAGAGAATTATCTGCTGAAGCCAACAGCTGTCAAAAAACAAAAAAACAGGCAGTCTGCCAAGTATCACAACATTCCTCAGCCTCTGAGCTAATTATAAACATTGAAACGTTTTGTTCTTTAGCTCAGGGATCTCCAAACTAAGGCCCTCCAGCTGTTTCAGAACTACACGTCCCATGAGGCATTGTAAAACTCTGACATTAACAGACATGACTAGGCATGATGGGAATTGTAGTTCTGAACAACTTGAGGGCCATAGTTTGGAGACCCCTGCTTTAGATCAAAGGAATGTACTTCCGCCTTTAAATGAGGGAAGTTTAACCACTTAAAGACTAACCCTTTTCTGACACGTGTTGGTTTCAAGTTAAAATCAGTATTTTTTGCTAGGAAAGAACCCCCAAACATTATATATATTTTTTTAGCAGAGTCCCTAGAAAATAAAATGGCGGTTGTTGCAATATTTTATGTCACACCGTATTTGCGCAGCGGTCTTTCAAATGCAATTTTTTTTGGAAAAGAAATACACTTTAATGAATTTAAAAAAAAAACAAAAAAACGTAAAGTTGGCCCAATTTTTTTGTATAATGTGAAAGATGATGTTACGCGGTGAGAATCATGATCTTTATTCTAAGCAAAAAAATAGTGATTCTCATTTTGGCCAGAATCGTGCAGCTCTACTATATACTAAGTATAAGGTTCTACACCAGTGGGCTTGTGTCAATGGCATCGGTTTGAGATTCTTCTGAGATCATTCAGAATTGACAGGTGCAGCTGACCTCCTCCGGTCCTGCATTTCACCTGCTTTTGGAGGGTTGTGCATCTCTATAGACTTGAACAGGAATGAAAAACCCGTTTGAAACTAGCAAATCAAGTCTACTATGTCTAATCATCTTACAGTTTTATAAATGTCCTGTCGTGCCTAACGAGTGACTCCACAAAGTCATGTTATGTCACATAAAACAAACAACATCAGCAGAACTGCAGACAAGGCAAAACTCGGGATGACCATGAGCAGACACAAGCCATGTCTCCGTGAGCTGGAACCTACACAAATTACCTTCATCTCATCCAGCATCTTTAGGCAGGAGGCGTACTTGGATTCATAGAATTTAAAGATGATATCACGAACTTGAGGCTCCAACTCCAGAAACAGCTTGAAAGAACTGAAGGAGATAAAAAAAAAAAGAAAAGTTTTATACCCATACAATAGAATGTCCGCCCACATTCAGCCAACACATCACTGCAAGCGCATGCATTGTGAACAACTAAAACACCGTCAGACTCCAAAATAACGGTGAAGAGTTCTTATCAGACCTTTTTCAGCTGGAACACAATTACCTACAAAATAATAGCACTCCGAAGTAAAACATACATTGGAGACTCTACTCTGAGGCGGTACTGCTCGACATTATGGATAGTGCCATCACCTTTAGGGTATGGCACTCAATTCTTAGATTTGATGGCTGCACTAGTTTCATTTTTTTAGGTTTTCTTTCCCTTATTTTCACCTGCTGATCTGGCCAGAAAAACCAAGTTAGACTTACCGGTAACTTGTTTTCCAGAAGTCTTTCAGGACAGCACCTGGGAGAGATAGCGACACCACCCACCGGAACAGGAAACACCTTCTTCCTCCAAACTTTAAAGGGAGGCGCCTCCCTACCATACCTCAGTTGTAGTAGAGAAGACCTCCGGCCCCGGCTGGAACACATAAACACATACGTTAGCCACAGCATAGTATATACAATACAATAGGGCGGGATGTTGCTGTCCTGAAAGACTTCTGGAAAACAAGTTACCGGTAAGTCTAACTTGGTTTTTCCCAAGGCGTCTTTCAGGACAGCACCTGAGAGGATAACAGAGACTTACCCCCTTAGGGCGGGACAACAGCCTGCAGGACCTTTCTGCCAAACGCCTGATCATTAGCAGATGTGAGGTCCAGCCTGTAATGTTTCACGAATGTGTGAAAACTCGACCATGTTGCCGCCTTGCAGATTTGTTCAGGGGTGGCACCAGCTCTCTCTGCCCAAGTGGCCGCTAATGCTCTTGTTGAGTGTGCAGAAATTCCTGCTGGAGGAGACACACCTGCATGCGAATAAGCCTCTGAAATGGCTAGCTTCAGCCACCTTGCTAAAGAGATTTTAGAAGCCTGGCAACCCTTCCTGTTGCCCGAAAATAGCACAAACAGAGAATCTGAACGTCTAAAGAGCTTTGTCCTTTCCAAGTAACACAACAAAACTCTTCTAACATCCAACATGTGAAAACAAGTCTCCTTCTCCCCTACTGGGTTGGGGCAGAAGGTCGGAAGTACAATGTCCTGAACACGATTTTGTACTGAAGCTACCTTTGGTAAGAATTTCTGATCTGTTCTAAGTATAACCTTATCTGGGAAGATAGATAAATAGGGTTCCTTAACTGATAAGGCATTAAGCTCACTGATCCTGCGTGCAGAGACCATGGCAATCAGAAACACAGACTTAAGAGTGAGAAATCTAAGTGGCGCTTCTTCCAAAGGTTCAAAGGGACTCCTTGTTAGAGACTGGAGGACTATCGACAGATCCCATTTGGGAAACAACTTAAGTGGTGCTGGTCTGGATCTCGTAAGGGATCTGAAAAATCTGGTTACCAATGGATCCGAGGCCACCGATCTTTCTAGGAACACTGCTAGCGCAGCCACCTGTACCTTCAAGGTACTAACTGCTAGTCCCTTGTCAGCACCAACCTGTAAAAATTCCAGAATGGAAACAAGATTCCCTGGGTCCTGGTCAGATGAATTACACCATGTATTGTAAACCTTCCAGACCTTGGAATAGATATTTCTAGTCACCCTTTTTCTACTGGATAATAGCGTTGAGATTAACCGGTTGGAAAAACCTTTGCTCCTTAAGAGCTGCTCTTCAGATACCAGGCTGTGAGCGCCAAAGTGGCTACCTCTGGGTGATTTACTGGCCCCTGAAATAGTAAATCGTGCCAGAGGGGCAGATGCCAATAAGGCCTGACCGCCATTTTCAGAACGGTTGAAAACCAAGCCCTTCTTGGCCAAAAAGGCGTGATTAGGACAACCGGTACCGTTCCCCTTTGAATTTTTCTTAATACCAAGGGAATTAACTGGAATGGGGGGAAAGCGTAGCAGAGATGGAATCTCCATGGATACGCCAAGGCATCTGTTCCTAGTGACCCGTCGTGATTGCTTAGGGAAAAAAATTGCGGAACCAACGCATACTCCTTTGAGGCGAACAGGTCCACCTCTGGCAGCCCCCACTTCTCGACAATCATGGCGAAAACCTCTGGGTTCAGCGACCATTCTGCTTCCCGAATGGGGTTTCTGCTCAGGAAATCCGCCACCCCGTTCAGGGATCCCTTTAGATGGACTGCTGACAAAGACAGCAAGTGTCCTTCTGCCCAACGGAGAATGCTCATGGCTAGTACTTGCAGCGATTTGCTCCTTGTACCTCCCTGCCTGTTTATATAAGCCACGGCCGTGGCATTGTCTGTTAGTATTTGAACATGCTGGGCCCGAAGCCCCTGAGCAAATGACTTCAGAGCCAAGTCGATCGCCTTGAGCTCTCTCCAGTTTGAGGACTTGGTCGCCTCTTTCCTGGACCAGTTTCCCTGGGTGAAACCCCTTTCTAGGTGGGCTCCTCAACCCCAGGAACTGGCATCGGTTGTCAGCCTTTTTTCGATTGGAAAGGCCCAGACTAGCCCCTCCGATAGGATATCCTGCCTTTTCCACCACCATAGTGACCTCTTCACCTGGGTTGGAACTCTTAGAGCTGAGTCTAGGGATTCCAAATTGTGATCCCAAGATCTCAGAAGAAAAGCCTGCAGATGTCTGAAGTGTAGCCTTGCCCACTGAACAGCTGGCATTGACGAAGTCAGAACACCCAGGGCTGACATGACCAATCTTACCGTCAACTGCTGGTTGGTCTGTAAGAAAGACACTGTATCCTGGATTTTTCCTTTCTTCTCTGAAGGAAGGAAAATTTTTTGGCTTACCGAATTTATTATATACCCTAGAAACCGAATCTCCTGAGATGGTTCCAGGGAAGATTTTTGGAGATTTAGGATCCAACCTAGAGACTCCAGATGGCTGCATGCTCTGCCTAAATTGCTCCTCAATTCCTCTCTTGAGGGGGCGAAAAATAGCAGATCGTCTAAGTAAGGAATTACTGCGATTCCTTGAAGACGCAGCGGAGCTAGGGCGTCTGCCATTACTTTGGTAAAAATTCGGGGTGCAGATGATAGCCCGAAGGGTAGGGCTCTGAATTGCAGATGCTGAATTCTGCCTTCCAAACTTACCGCCAACCTGAGAAACCTCTGGGACTGGGATGAGATTGGAATATGCAGGTATGCATCCTTTAGATCCACTGACGCCATGAAACAATCTGGAGTCAGAAGATTTCTGGCGGTGAAAATTGAGTCCATCTTGAACCTTCTGTATTTGATGGCTCTGTTCAGTGGCTTTAAATTGAGAATTAAACGAAATCTTCCTGTTGGTTTTTTTACCAGGAAGACATGTGAATAGAAGCCCTCGTGCCATTCTTCTGGTGGCACTGGGATTACTACACCCTGTTGCATTAGTACCTCCAGAGAGGATTTCATGGCCAGGGCCCTTATTGGATCTCGAGGAGCATTTGTTAACAGAAACCTTCTTGGGGGGCTTCTGGAAAACTCGAGAGTATAACCCTGCGAGAGAGTGGTCAGAATAAACTGATTTGAAGTTATCCCTGACCACTGCGGAAGAAACTCTCGTAATCTTCCGCCGACCCGCAGAGATGAGTCATTGTGAGTTTTCGGCCTGTGAAGGAGGACGGAAGAGAATTCCGCCTTTGCCCTTCGCCTTTTGCGCGGACCAATTTTTTCTCCTGCCCTGAAACTTATTTTCCTGCTGCTGCTGAGTTTTTTGAGGTCGAAAAAGACGTTTTGGGGTCTGCTTTTTCTTTTTGACCGGGAAGGACTTCTTCTTATCGGCAGTTCTGTCTAGGATATTATCTAGATCAGGGCCAAAAAGAAGATCACCTGAAAAGGGAATACCACAAAGTTTACTCTTTGAAGCTGTATCACCTGGCCAGGTTTTTAGCCATAAAGCTCTTCTCGCAGCATTTGCTAAAGCTGCAGACCTAGCTGACATCTTGATAGCTTCAGCCGAAGCGTCTGCAATATAAGCAACCGCAGAAATCAGGGTAGGAAAGGAATCTAAGATCTCCTGCTTGGGGGAATCTGCCACTATATGAGATCTAAGTTGGTTCACCCAGTATTCCAGATTCCTGGCTACACAGGTTGTGGCCATTGCTGGTTTTAAATTGCTCATGATTGATTGCCATGATCTCTTGAGCAAAAGATCCATGCGTTTGTCCATTGGATCCCTTAGAACACCCATGTCTTCAAAAGACAGGTCTGTGGATCTTGAGACCTGTGAAAAGGCCGCATCCAACCTGGGCACCTTATTCCACACCGCAGAAGGGTCCTCCTCAAAAGGGAAGCGCCTTTTGTGGGCTCTGGAAAAAAAGGGCTTTTTCTCTGGATTTTGCCATTCTTTAGTAATGGCGTCAGAAATGACCGAATGAACCGGAAATGTTCGCCCCTTAGGCTCATTTAACCCTGCATACATGCGGTCATGAAGAGATAACTCCTTCTTTTCCTCACTTAAGCCAAGTGTAACATGGATAGCCTTAAGGAGTCCGTCTACCTCCTCTAGGGAAAGCTTAAACTTGGAAGGAGCCACCTCCGCTTCCTCACCCTCCTCCTCCGAATCTTTAACGGAAGGAGTAGGGGACTGCTCTTCCCTGATAGAGGGGCCTTCAGGTAAAGCTTCTACCATGGGGAAAGAAATAGAACCCTGGGAAGCTTCAGAAGTGGATGGCTGACTAGCAGCTGGATTAACTAAAGAGTCACGAAAAGTCTGAATCGTGGCGTATAGTTCCTTCTTTACAGAGGCAACCAGATCATCACAAACCGAAGCTGATTCCTCCTTAACTAAAGAAGTGATGCATGTACTGCATAAGACTTTTTTCCAATTTTCTCCCATTTTGGCCCTGCAAGAAGGACATCTCTTTTTTGGGGCAGAGCTTTTAGCCTGTGAGAGAAAAAACAAAAAAAGGGAAAAAAACCAGGGGACCTTTTAGTGAGACCCGGTCTCAGCTACATAAGAATCACCCACAGGTGCACTAAGAAGAAACCAGTCAGCCTCTAGTGCCCAGACAGGCCCCTTGCCACTAGGGGGTAAGAAAAAAGAAAATAGACCAAACCCAGGAAAAGGAAGAAAGGCAGACTTAAACTGCTGCTCCTACCTGAGCTTTACTGGCGCCTGTGCCTGTCCCCACCGCTGCAGACGCTGAGTCCTCCATCTCTGGTGTGCAGCTCTCACTTGTGGCTTCATATGCCGCTTCCGGACTCCCATAGTGCATCTGCACCGGACCGGAAGCGGAAGTAGGCGCCAGTTCCTGTCCTCCCTCCTCCCCCCTTGCATCCACGCCGGAAATGATGCTTTTGCTGACCCAGTGACCTGCCTTGTCACTTCCGCCGCGCCTGCCGGCCAAAAAACATGGCGGCGGCGCACGCGCACCGCCGCTCCTACGACCGCGCGGATCACCGGGTCTATGGCTCTCACCGAGCACCAGGAGGGGAAGAGGAGCCCAATTGCTACCGCTGCAAAGGCTTGGGTAGGCCGGGAGGACAGCGGGTCTTCTAAAGGAGGAAAAAAAAAAAAGAAAGGAAGGAAGCCCCGTCTCCCAGGAGCATCTGAGAGACCCTGACTCCCCTTCAAAAGATGTTCCCTCCGGGCCGGAGGAAACAAAAAAACTGAGGTATGGTAGGGAGGCGCCTCCCTTTAAAGTTTGGAGGAAGAAGGTGTTTCCTGTTCCGGTGGGTGGAGTCGCTATCTCTCCCAGGTGCTGTCCTGAAAGACGCCTTGGGAAAGTCTGTTGTTTTTAAAAGAACAAGCTCTACTGCAGATGTAGCAGTTAGAGGGATGAGGCAAACTATTTATCAGCGACAGGGGTGCTTATAATGATCAGCTTTTATTTATATGAAACCTTTATCCCCAAAGAAAAACTGCTGTTGCTGTAACTGATTACAAAGAGTTAGCTGGAGTTTGGCATTGGTTTGCTAGTGTATTGAAATCTGCTAGAACATTTAAGACTCCTCTTCCCCTATTAACACACGTCTCGTATTAGAAGGAGCACAGGGGGCACCTTTGGACAACAGCATTGTTAGTCTAGGGCAGCGGTACTAAATTAAAATTCACAGAGGTCCGCTTAATAAAATCTTCTTTCAGCAGAGGTCCGAATCACATGTTTGTGATATGACTCAGATCCTTTACATCACAGCACCCTCTCCTGCTAGGTGTTCCCATCTCTGCAGCTGGGGAACGCAGGCCAAACTGCACATGTTCACGACTGGCAGAGAAACGCGCCACACTTAGGCACACGCGTGCGCCAAACCGCATGGTCTTGCAGCACCATGCAGCTTGGTGCTGCGCAATTTGAAAAAAGGGGGCAGGGACTTGTTTTCCCGCATTTCTCATCGGCAGTTCAGCCCATTAAAATGAATGGGCTGACCTACCTGTGACATGCGAAAGCAAATGCACAAATCTGAACTGAGCCCCATATCACAATCCCATCTTTACATCAGTTCCACAGTGTCCACTGCACATCACAGTTCCCTTCCCTTCACATCAGGATCGCCCCCTTCACAGTAGTGTTCTCATACCCCCTTGACATTAACACCCTCCAACAGTACAGATCCATCTTTACTGACAGGACGTTTCCTGTGACTGAAAAACCACCATTTCGAACTTTTGCAGATTTTTGTCCTGCAATTGTACGGTCCAGTCCCTCTATTGGCAACATCCGGTTGGGATCTGGCACCCCTGGAGTTTTTGCACCAGCTGGCATAGTGGACGATGCCTGGCAATGGTGGAGTATGCTTTTAACCCTTGACTTGCACCAGTAGTTTAAATGAATCAATGATGCCGGTTTATGCCCTGATGAAGCAATTATTCTTTTGCGAAACATGTTGGCTGACAGGCATGAATAGGATTTGAACACAATACTGGATGGTCTTATTGATGTTTATTTATATTGATATCTGTCGTGTACATTTTTTTTTCTGTTTTTTCCTTTTTGCAATTTAATAAAAATAAAAATAAATTTTTAAATACTCTATTTGTTGGTACCTACTGTGAATAGACGTACTATCTCCCTATAAAAATCCCATGTTTCTTGATAGAAATCTATCTTTCGCTGCATTTGATTATAATTAGGGATTGGGAGAATCGTCTTAGCCCCTGTGTATGTCCTCAACCTTTTACTTTTTTGCCACAACCCTCCAACAGTACTGTCTGCAGCCCCCCATTACAGTCCTCAGCTCCCCCACATTATTGTCTTCAGTGCCCCCACCATTACTGTCCTCAGCCGCCCCACATTACTGTCCTCAGCCGCCCACTACTGTCCTCAGCCCCCCGCCCCACATTACTGTCCTCAGCTGCCCCACATTACTGGCCTCAGCCTCCCCATTAGAGTACTCAGCCCCCCCACACACTACTGTCCCCAGCCGTCACACATTACTGTCCTCAGCCGCCCCATTAGAGTACTCAGCCCCCCGCCCCACTTTACTGTCCTCAGCCGTCCCACATTACTGTCCTCAGCTCCCCCACATTAGTGTCTTCAGCCTCCCCCCCCACATTACTGTCCTCAGCCTCCCCATTAGAGTACTCAGCCCCCATTACAGTCCTCAGCTCCCCCACCTTATTGTCTTCAGCCCCCCCCCCCCACTACTGTCCTCAGCCCCCTACATTGTTGTCTTCAGCCCCCCATTACTTTCCTCAGCCGCCCCACATTACTGTCCTCAGCCGCCCCACATTACTGTCCTCAGCCGCCCCACATTACTGTCCTCAGCCGCCCCACATTACTGTCCTCAGCCGCCCCACATTACTGTCCTCAGCCACCCCACATTACTGTCCTCAGCCACCCCACATTACTGTCCTCAGCCACCCCACATTACTGTCCTCAGCCACCCCACATTACTGTCCTCAGCCACCCCACATTACTGTCCTCAGCCACCCCACATTACTGTCCTCAGCCACCCCACATTACTGTCCTCAGCCACCCCACATTACTGTCCTCAGCCACCCCACATTACTGTCCTTAGCCGCCCTATTACTGTCCTTGATACCCCCCCCCCCCCATTATAGTACTCAGCTCCTCTACATTACTATCCTCAGCCCCCCCCCATTATAGTACTCATATCCCCCACATTGTCCTCAGCCCCCTATTACAGTTCTTAGCCCCCCATTACAGTCCTCAGCTCCCCCACATTGTCCTTATCCCCCCAATACAGTATTCAGCTATCCCACATTACAGTCCTCAGTCCACCCCACTACTGTCCTCAGCTGCCCCACATTATTGTCCTCTTCCCCTCCATTACAGTACTTAGCCCCCATTACTGTCCTTGACCCCCCCATTACAGTACTTAGCCTCCCTATTACTGACCTCAGCCCCCCATTACAGTACTCAGCTCCCCCACATTACTGTTCTCAAGCCCCCCGTTACAGTCCTCACCCCCCCATTACAGTCCTCACCCCCCCATTACAGTCCTCACCCCCCCCATTACAGTCCTCACCCCCCCATTACAGTCCTCACCCCCCCCCATTACAGTCCTCACCCCCCCCCCATTACAGTCCTCACCCCCCCCCCCATTACAGTCCTCACCCCCCCCCATTACAGTCCTCACCCCCCCATTACAGTCCTCACCCCCCCCCATTACAGTCCTCACCCCCCCCATTACAGTCCTCACCCCCCCATTACAGTCCTCACCCCCCCATTACAGTCCTCACCCCCCCATTACAGTCCTCACCGCCCCCCCCCCATTACTGTCCTCAGCCCACCCCCCCTCATTACTGTCCTCAGCCCCCCTCTTTACAGAACTCAGCCCCTCCCAACATTACAGTACTCAGCCCCCACACACACAGTAGAGTACTCAGCGCCTCTCCCCCTTCCCACATTACATCTCCCCTACCTTACACAGACGGGAGGCACAGCAGATCTGAATGGAGGACGGAAGCTGCAAGCTGGCGATTGGTTGCTTGGACCGTCCATCATCTTTGCAAACAATCAATGGCTTGTTTACCTCGGGCAGCTCTCGCCCTCCCTCCAGAACTGTCCTGCCTCATGCTGTCAGCTCTGCGAAGATGAAAGCGTGACAGCTGAGAGAAAAATAGGCTCCTAAATGGCACGACCACTGCCGTCCAGGTGAGAGAGTGATTGGGGCCGGACCGCCATTTAGTGATGCTTGGTCCAGGGCCTAGACTAACAATGCTGTTATCCAAAAGGTGCCCCCTGTGCTCCTTCATCCAGAGTGGGGGGTGCTCTAATACAGGAAGTGTGCTATTGGCCAGATCATAAGGTGAAAACAGAGGAAAAAAGCCTAAAAAAGAAAAACGAATGCAGCCACCACATCTGATTGTCAAGATGCAATATATTAAATCTTTGGGTTTCAGGTTTAATACCGCTTTGAGCATCTTGTTTATTTGCTTTAGAACTTCAGCTGCCAGATTCTGCTGTTGTACCGAGACCAAAAAAAATAAAAATATGGTTGTAAATACAATGTATTGCAAATCTGGACTTCTGGGGGGACTACTAGGCAGCACCCTTAAAAGAAAAAAAAAACAAAACAATCAAGCTCCCAATAAAAAGACATAGACTTATTGTTCTGTACCCAACGCAGTGTCCCCTGCCCCCTTTACATCACCCTCCCCCACCCTCCACTGTAGTGTTCTTTGCCTCCCATAGCAGTATTCTCTGCCCCTGCAAAATAGTGTTCTATGCCCCCTTCACACCCCCCCCCACACTGAAGTATCCTCTACCCCCCCCCCCCATACACAACGCTGCATGAGTAGCACTTCCTACCTGCCCGCGTGTGTACAGCAGAGCATAGATCAGGAGACGGCATAGTGCAGGGTGGAAGGTGTGAGCAGGAGCTGCCGGAGTTAACATTCATAACAAGCTGGGGATTGGTTGCTAGGACTGCCCAGCAACCAATCACTGGAGGCAGCTCCTGCCCTCCATCCAGCACTATGCGGCCTCCCGCTCTTTGCTCAGCAGTGAACGGGAGCGGAGGAGGCTTGGGGGAAGGCAGAGCTGTGGTCACGATCCACCTGTCAGCTCCCCACAGACGACGATGGCTTGCCGACCCCCCCGCACAAAGGCAATGCCTTGGTGAAATGCTGGAGGGCTGAGCTGTTGGGTTGGGCCGTAACTGACAGACCCCTGTTTTTAGTAGCTGACTGAAGGTACCACCAAGTCATTCCAAAACCAGCGACTGAGAAGTGCCATAACAACTCACCTGCTAGAGATTACATTTTTCTGAAGTTCTTGGCGATCAAAAGTGGCCAGTGCACAAAGTCCTCCGTATACAGCGACATTGTTGCAGGAAAGCAGCTGTGGAGAGGCAGAAGAAAGTGTAATCACTACAAGGGAGATTCCGCTTGTCTGTGAGTACATTGGTCAGACTGATTAGGATACAATCTTACCTCTGGAAAGTCACAGTGGTCAAACGATGCCAGCAAGAAGCATTTCGCTGCCTGTTTGTATTTACGCGCAGCTAATTCTGCCAGGCCTGAAACCAGAAAACAGCATTAGATGGGATGTAGGGTCTTTAAACGTTTCTTTAGACCAGGGATATATATATATGGGGGCATGTGTCTGCCCCCATGTGCATCGGCACATGGGGGCAGACACATGCTCTGTCATACCCAGAAGCGACTCTACAATGGAGCAAGGGTTAAAATATAGGAAGCATGGGGGGCAGGGTTATCAGCTTACATTGTGGCTTTGCACTGAAACTTTGGGGTTGCTTTACATCCCATTCACATGTGTGCAACTTGTCATGCGACTTTGGACAGTCAGTCACATGACAAGTCGTACCCAATGTTGTCCAATGATACCCATTCATATATGTCACAGCGACTTTAAATTAGTTCATGCACTACATTGGGCCGACTTTTATACAACTTGAGGGCCACAGACTTCAATGTTAACCCTCAAAAGTTGCATGAAAGTCATACCTGAATGTTTTACATGCAACAATGGGTCCGACTTTGCAGAGGGACAACAAGTCACATCCAAGTTGCACTCCAAAGTTGCATGACTTAAGTCCTACAAGTGTGAATGGAGCCTTACTAAAACCTGAGCGTGCAAAATCTCGTGCAGCTGGACAATGGTAGCCAATCAGCTTCTAACTTCAGCTTGTTCAGTTAGTTGTAAACCCTGTATAACCACTCTTACCTACAGGTAAGTCTATAATAAGATAAGGCTTACCTGTGGGTATATGGAAATTTCTCCTAAACTTTCACAGTTTAGGAGATATTCACTGTATCTGCATGTGCTGACGTCATCGGCACATGCGCAATGAAGAAACGGCTCGCTCGTGCAGTTTCTCCAGCTGCTGTGCCGTTACCGGCAGCTCTCGCACGCATGCGCCGGAGCCCGTGAACGCGGAAATAACTCCGGGACAACATGTCGCCGGTCATAGAGGTGTGTTGGGACCACTGCAACGTTCTAAAGTAAGTATTTCATAATGAGCTAGTATGCGATGCATACTAGCTCATTATGCCTTTGTATTGCAGGTTTTTTTTCCCCCCATCTGGGTTTTCAACCACTTTAAGCTTTGACAAAAAAACAAACAAACAAAAAACATGGAAGCGGATTGGTTTCTATGCAGAGCTGCACCAGATTTTGCACTCCCAGTTTTAGTAAATCAACCCCTTTGCCTCTTTAAAGTACAGAGGCAGAGTGACTACAAGGAAATACTGAGCTCCCTCCAGAGGAGAATCTACATACAGTGCCTTGAAAAAGTATTCATACCCCTTGTAATTTACACATTTTGTCATGTTACAACCAAAAATGTAAATTTATTTTATTGGCATTTTATGTGATAGACCAACACAAAGTGGCACATAACTGTGAAGTGGGAGGAAAATGATAAAAATAGTTTTCAACATTTTTTACCAATATGTGAAAAGTGTGGGGTACATTTGTATTCAACCCCTCTGAGTCAATACTTTGTAGAACGGCCTTTCGCTGCAGTTACAGCTGCAAGTCTTTTTGGGGATGTCTCTACCAGCTTTGCACATCTAGAGAGTGACATTTTTGCCCATTCTTCTTTGCAAAATATCTCAAGCTCTGTCAGATTGAATGGAGAGTGTCTGAACAGCAAAAGTCTTCCCACAGATTCTCATTTGGATTTAGGTCTGGACTGTGACTGGGCCATTCTAACACATCAATACGATTTGATCTAAACCATTCCATTGTAGCTCCGGCTGTATGTTTAGAGTCGTTGTCCTGCTAGAAGGTGAATTTCCGCCCCAGTCTCAAGTCTTCTGCAAACTCTAACAGGTTTTCTTCTAAGATAGCCCTGTATTTGGATCCATCCATCTTCCCATCAACTCTGACCAGCTTCCCTCTCCCAGCTGAAGAAAATCATCCCCACAACATGATGCTGCCACCACCATGTTTCACGGTGGGGATGGTGTGTTCAGTGTGATGAGCAGGGTTAGTTTTCAGACACATAGCGTTTTGCCTTTAGGCCAGAAAAGTTCAATTTTGGTCTGACCAGAGCACCTTCTTCCACATGTTTGCTGTGTCCCCTACGTGGCTTCTCGCAAACTGCAAACTGGACTTCTTATGGCTTTCTTTCAACAATGGTTTTCTTCTCACCACTCTTCCACAATGGCCAGATTTGTGGAGTGCAGGACTAAATAGTTCTCCCAGAGGATGTAGACAGTGGTCGTGAGGAACAATGAGTAAATGACATGGTAGTACAACCTTTGGATTACACCCCTGAGGAATATCCACTTTTCCAGACACAATAGGACTATTTGGATACACATATATTCGATCTCTATACTTCCTTGTTGTTGTTTCCCATTGGCCAGTAGGCGCATATCTTTATCTGGAACTCGACAACATATATGCACATGTATATTCTATCTACATATTTTAATGTTTTTATTACAATATGCAAGTGTGAGGTACACACATTTATTGGAGTCACATATAACATTGATTTGCTTGCATGGTTTTGAAGAAGCAAAAGTTTGCAAAACGTGTCACCAGATCAAGCATGTTCAGGAAATATACACGAATATGTGACTGTAAGTTTGTATGTTAAGATACATCCAAGTGTGTGTGTGTGTTTTACCTGACCTATTTACATATTTTTTGTATTACATAAAATATATTTTGTACTATATTTCTTGCATTTTATGTTGTTTAAGGCATATGTAAAGTCCCGCACTACACACATGTAGTATCCCCCATTCTTTTTCTCTGCAGAGTTGCACCAGATTTTGCGTGCTCCACTTTTAGGCTCCAACAACATCTAGGCGTTGCTATTTTACAGGCATTTTTTCGAGCGTTTTGAAGTTGACAAGTCACCAATGAAAAGCAGTAAAATGCCTGTAATCTGCCAAAAAAGAAGCTCATGTACTTTTTTTGAGTGACGGACGTTTTGCTTAAGGCGACAGAATGCCCAGATGTGAACAAGGGCCATTATAAAATGAATGAGATTTGTCCTGGGCATTTTTAGAGCTGAGGGCTTTAAGCAGAAAATCTCCCAAAAATGCCTAGATGTGAACGGAGCCTTAGCAAATCATCCCCAGTGGAACTAATCCCAAAACATGTGTTCACTGAAAACGTTCACTTTTGATCTTAATTTGCTTTACGAACCCAACCCACCACTCCACTACATCCAGGTAAACGAATGTGGTGGTGCTGAAGAGCCATCCAGTGGCTGAATGTGCTAATGACAGTTTAAACAATTGCAGATTTACAATCTTCATAGACACGTACTGGATAAAATATGCCAACATAAAATAAGAATTCTTCAAATGTATGAAAAAGAAATTGTACATAATTAAGTAAAAGATTCAGTTGCATATCATCATTACTAACATTAAAGGATAAGTCCACCCCAACACTAAAATCGCTACATCTATAGACATCCGCGATCTAACACTAACCTATCTAACCCTGTAAAGAAGAAACCGCTTCACAGTTGTGATCATAAGTTTAGATACCCTGGCAGAATTTATGATTTCTTGGCCATATGATAACACAAAAACTTTTCCTTCACTCATGGTTAGTGTTTGGCTGAAGTCATTTATTATCAATCAACTGTGTTTACTCTAAATCATAATGGCAACAGAAACTACCCAAATTACCCTGATCAAAAGTTTACATATCCCAGTCCTTAATACGGTGTATTGCCCCCTTTATCATCAATGACAGCTTGAAGTCTTTTGTGGTATTTGTGGATGAGGCTTTTTATCTTCTCAGATGGTAAAGCTGCCCATTCTTCTTGGCAAAAAGCCTCCAGTTCCTGTAAATTCTTGGGCTGTCTTGCATAAACTGCAACGTTTGAGATTTCCCCAGAGTGGCTCAATGATATTGAGGTCAGGAGACTGAGATGGCCACTCCAGAACCTTCACTTTATTCTGCTGTAGCCAATGACAGGTTGACTTGGCCTTGCGTTTTAGATCATTGTCATGTTGGAATGTCCAAGTACGTCCCATGCGCAGCTTCCTGGCTACTGAATGCAAATGTTCCTTCTGTATTTTTCATCTTGCCAACAATGTTGACCAAATTTCCTGCGCCTTTGTAGCTCACACATCGCTAAAACATCAGCGATCCACCTCCGTACCTTTCATCATAGGCCTTGTTGACTCCTCTCCAAAAAAAGCGTTTATGGTTGTGGCTAAAAAGCTCATTTTTGGTCTCATCACTCCAAATGACTTTGTGCCAGAAGGTTTGAGGCTTGTCTCTGTGCTGTTTGGCATATTGTAAGTGGGATACTTTGTGGCATTTGCATTGTAATGGCTTTCTTCTGGCGACTCGACCATGCAGCCCACCTTTCTTCAAGTGCCACCTTATTGTGCATATTGAAACAGCCACACCACATGTTTTCAGAGTCCTGTATTTCACCTGAAGTTATTTGTGGGTTTTTCTTTGCATTCCAAACAATTTTCCAGACAGTTGTGGCTGAAATTTTAGTTGGTCTACCTGACCATGGTTTGGTTTCAACAGAACCCCTCATTTTCCACTTCTGGATTAGAGTTAGAACACTGCTGATTGGCATTCTCAATTCCTTGGGTATCTTTTTATATCCCTTTCCTGTTTTATACGGTTCAACTACCCTTTCCCGCAGTTCCTTTGACAATTCTTTTGCTTTCCCCATGACTCAGAATCCAGAAACGTCAGTGCAGCACTGGATGAAAGATGCAAGGGTCTGTCAGGAGTCCAGAAACGCACTGACCTTTTATACACACACACACACTAATTACAAGCAAACAGATCACAGGTGAGGATGGTTATCTTTAATAGCCATTCAAACCCCTTTGTGCCAACTTGTGTGCGCATGCTATCAGGCAAAAATCACTAGGGTATGTAAACTTTTGATCAGGGTCATTTAGGTAGTTTCTGTTGCCATGATGATTTAAAAAGAGTAAACACCGTTGATTGATAATAAATAGCTTCAGCCAAACACTAACCATGAGTGAAAGAAAAGTTTTTGGGTCATCATTCAAAGTCTCTGAAAAATGGCCAAGAAATCATAAAATTCTGCCAGGGTATGTAAACTTATGAGCACAACTGTATATACCTTTTTTAAAGCGGATCTGCTCCCATGCTAAGCTGTCAGCGGCGGTTTCACTGTAGAGGCGGGTGCAGAGGAGATGGCCGACAATGGAAGCCCCATCGTAAGTCTATGGGCGACGTCACTTCCCATTCATTTTACAGCTGTTGTCAGCTGTGTCCTCTGCAGAGCTTCCACTGCTGGAGACCAGACTGGACCGGCTTAAAAAAAAAAAAAAAAAAGGTATGTATTGTATACCGATTTCTTCTTTACAGGGCTATATAGGTTAGTCTTAGATCGTGGATGTCTGTAGATGCAGGGATTTTAGTGTTGGGGTGGACTTATCCATTAAACTTGGTATCACATAAAAGTAAAAAAATAAATCTGGACAAAAATACTACTAAAAATGATCCATGGTCTTCTGTACTATGCTTACTTACTCCCAGAGCAACCCACTAGACCCGGAATACACAGCCACTGCGGAAATTGGAACTACTAACCTGCAGCACACTTTAACTTTGTAAGCACTGACAGGGTCTGACTGTCTCTTTCTCCCCGTTGCTGAAAAAGAAATTGATTTAAGTGTTATTATATATTTTTTTATTATGAATACAGTGCTGACATACTGGTATTGATAAAGAAATGATCATTACAATTCCTGCTCGAGTAGAATTTAAAATATAATCGTCAGGGCATGCACAGCACGGCCATTGTATCCAAGGCTGATTGGCTTACCAGAGTGATTAGGACGGTGGGAGGAAACTGCATCTCTCAGAAGAGACCCACAAAACTCAGAGACACTAAACTGACTGACAGACAGGGCTGACTGGTGGAAATGTAACTGAGGATTCTACAGCTACCACAGTGAATTTCAATTAGAACTAAAAGGCAAAACTTTTTAGCATCTTGCATTGCACAAGGGAGGGGTATAACCAGTGCCGGGACAGGTTCATTTGGTGCCCAGGGCGAAGATGCCTAACTGCGCCCCCCCCCCCCATGTGCTGGTGGTGTCACTAAGGTAAAAATACTCCTGCAGTGTAGTCTCAAAGAAGAGAGAAAATGTCAGTGATGTCACTGGAAGGACAAATGCACTTGTGTCACTCAGAGGAAACAATGCTCCGGTGTTGATAGTGTAAGTCTTAGAAGGACTGGTGATATGAAGGGTAACAGGGGCTGGGACGGGCAGGGCTTTGTGGGTTCACTTGACTAAGAGGCCCTCATTCCGGCAGCTAAAAGCCTGTGAGCCCCTTTCCCCACCACATGATGACATAGCAGATCTGTACGTCAATAGCTACATAATATTTCTCATTACTATCCTGGTCCACACTACCGTTCTGGATAGGTATAGTGCAGTGGTGGTGAACCTTGGCACCCCAGATGTTTGGGAACTACATTTCCCATGATGCTCATGCACTCTGCAGTGTAGTTGAGCATCATGGAAAATGTATTTCCAAAATATCTGGGGTGCCAAGGTTCGCCATCACTGGTATGCTGCATGGTAGAGAATGTGATAATTCAACAGTCTCCTTGGGGGCAGACAATCCATCCAACAGGCTCAGTCTGATATCCCTATAAGCTGATGCAAATGCATATTAGGCTCCATTCTCACAGGTGTTTAGCCATGGTGTGAATCCCAGTGGCAAGGATCTATGGATTCCCTCTGCTGGGTTTGACTGCTGTGAGTGAATAGCTGCTGCCCCCAAGCCCATACACTGCAATGGCAGGCTTTCAGTGGTTGTGGCTATTTGCAGAGATAGGGATTAACAGTGGTGAACCTGACTGAACATACTTTGGCTACGCTGATCCTGACTGAAAGTACTTTGGCTGCACTGATCCCGACTGAATGTACAGTGGGGCAAAAAAAGTATTTAGTCAGCCACCAATTGTGCAAGTTCTCCCACTTAAAAAGACGAGAGAGGCCTGTAATTGTCATCATAGGTATACCTCAACTATGAGAGACAAAATGTGGAAACAAATCCAGACAATCACATTGCCTGATTTTTGAAAGAATTTATTTGCAAATTATGGTGGAAAATAAGTATTTGGTCACCTACAAACAGGCAAGATTTCCGGCTCTCACAGACCTGTATCTTCTTCTTTAAGAGGCTCCTCTGTCCTCCACTCATTACCTGTATTAATGGCACCTGTTTGAACTTGTTATCAGTATAAAAGACACCTGTCCACAACCTCAAAACAGTCACACTCCAAACTCCACTATGATGAAAACCAAAGAGCTGTCGAAGGACACAAGAAACAAAATTGTAGACCTGCACCAGGCTGGGAAGACTGAATCTGCAATAGGCAAGCAGCTTGGTGTGAAGAAATCAACTGTGGGAGCAATAATTAGAAAATGGAAGACATATAAGACCACTGATAACCTCCCTCGATCTGGGGCTCCACGCAAGATCGCACCCCGCGGGGTCAAAATGATCACAAGAACGGTGAGCAAAAATCCCAGAACCATGCGGGGGGGACCTAGTGAATGACCTGCAGAGAGCTGGGACCAACGTAACAAAGGCTACCATCAGTAACACACTACGCCGCCAGGGACTCAGATCCTGCAGTGCCAGAGGTGTCCCCCTGCTTAAGCCAGTACATGTCCGGACCCGTCTGAGGTTTGCTAGAGAGCATTTGGATGATCCAGAAGAGGATTGGGAGAATGTCATATGGTCAGATGAAACCAAAGTAGAACTGTTTGGTAGAAACACAACTCATCATGTTTGGAGAAGAGAGAATGCTGAGTTGCAACCAAAGAACACCATACCTACTGTGAAGCATGGGGGTGGCAACATCATGCTTTGGGGCTGTTTCTCTGAAAAGGGAACAGGGCGACTGATCCGTGTACACGAAAGAATGAATGGGGCCATGTATCGTGAGATTTTGAGTACAAACCTCCTCCCATTAGCAAGGGCATTGAAGATGAAGCGTGGCTGGGTCTTTCAGCATGACAATGATCCCAAACACACCGCCTGGGCAATGAAGGAGTGGCTTCGTAAGAAGCATTTCAAGGTCCTGGAGTGGGCTAGCTAGTCTCCAGATCTCAACCCCATAGAAAACCTTTGGAGGGAGTTGAAAGTCTGAGTTGCCCAGCGACAGCCCCAAAACATCACTGCTCTAGAGGAGATCTGCATGGAGGAATGGGCCAACATACCAGCAACAGTGTGTGACAACCTTGTGAAGACTTACAGAAAACGATTGACCTCTGTCATTGCCAACAAAGGATATATAACAAAGTATTGAGATGAACTTTTGATATTGACAAAATAATTATTTTAAACCATAATTTGCAAATAAATTCTTTCCAAATCAGACAATGTGATTGTCTGGATTTGTTTCCACATTTTGTCTCTCATAGTTGAGGTATACCTATGATGACAATTACAGGCCTCTCTCATCTTTTTAAGTGGGAGAACTTGCACAATTGGTGGCTGACTAAATACTTTTTTGCCCCACTGTACTTTGGCTGCGCCGATCCTGACTGAACGTACTTTGGCTGCGCCGATCCTGACTGAACGTACTTGACTGAACGTACTTTGGCTGCGCCGATCCTGACTGAACGTACTTGACTGAACGTACTTTGGCTGCGCCGATCCTGACTGAACGTACTTGACTGAACGTACTTTGGCTGCGCCGATCCTGACTGAACGTGCTTTGGCTGCGCCGATCCTGACTGAACGTGCTTTGGCTGCGCCGATCCTGACTGAACGTGCTTTGGCTGCGCCGTTCCTGACTGAACGTGCTTTGGCTGCGCCGATCCTGACTGAACGTGCTTTGGCTGCGCCGATCCTGACTGAACGTACTTTGGCTGCGCCGATCCTGACTGAACGTACTTTGGCTGCGCCGATCCTGACTGAACGTACTTTGGCTGCGCCGATCCTGACTGAACGTACTTTGGCTGCGCCGATCCTGACTGAACGTACTTTGGCTGCGCCGATCCTGACTGAACGTACTTTGGCTGCGCCGATCCTGACTGAACGTACTTTGGCTGCGCCGATCCTGACTGAACGTACTTTGGCTGCGCCGATCCTGACTGAACGTACTTTGGCTGCGCCGATCCTGACTGAACGTACTTTGGCTGCGCCGATCCTGACTGAACGTACTTTGGCTGCGCCGATCCTGACTGAACGTACTTTGGCTGCGCCGATCCTGACTGAACGTACTTTGGCTGCGCCGATCCTGACTGAACGTACTTTGGCTGCGCCGATCCTGACTGAACGTACTTTGGCTGCGCCGATCCTGACTGAACGTACTTTGGCTGCGCCGATCCTGACTGAACGTACTTTGGCTGCGCCGATCCTGACTGAACGTACTTTGGCTGCGCCGATCCTGACTGAACGTACTTTGGCTGCGCCGATCCTGACTGAACGTACTTTGGCTGCGCCGATCCTGACTGAACGTACTTTGGCTGCGCCGATCCTGACTGAACGTACTTTGGCTGCGCCGATCCTGACTGAACGTACTTTGGCTGCGCCGATCCTGACTGAACGTACTTTGGCTGCGCCGATCCTGACTGAACGTACTTTGGCTGCGCCGATCCTGACTGAACGTACTTTGGCTGCGCCGATCCTGACTGAACGTACTTTGGCTGCGCCGATCCTGACTGAACGTACTTTGGCTGCGCCGATCCTGACTGAACGTACTTTGGCTGCGCCGATCCTGACTGAACGTACTTTGGCTGCGCCGATCCTGACTGAACGTACTTTGGCTGCGCCGATCCTGACTGAACGTACTTTGGCTGCGCCGATCCTGACTGAACGTACTTTGGCTGCGCCGATCCTGACTGAACGTACTTTGGCTGCGCCGATCCTGACTGAACGTACTTTGGCTGCGCCGATCCTGACTGAACGTACTTTGGCTGCGCCGATCCTGACTGAACGTACTTTGGCTGCGCCGATCCTGACTGAACGTACTTTGGCTGCGCCGATCCTGACTGAACGTACTTTGGCTGCGCCGATCCTGACTGAACGTACTTTGGCTGCGCCGATCCTGACTGAACGTACTTTGGCTGCGCCGATCCTGACTGAACGTACTTTGGCTGCGCCGATCCTGACTGAACGTACTTTGGCTGCGCCGATCCTGACTGAACGTACTTTGGCTGCGCCGATCCTGACTGAACGTACTTTGGCTGCGCCGATCCTGACTGAACGTACTTTGGCTGCGCCGATCCTGACTGAACGTACTTTGGCTGCGCCGATCCTGACTGAACGTACTTTGGCTGCGCCGATCCTGACTGAACGTACTTTGGCTGCGCCGATCCTGACTGAACGTACTTTGGCTGCACCGATCCTGACTGAACGTACTTTGGCTGCACCGATCCTGACTGAACGTACTTTGGCTGCACCGATCCTGACTGAACGTACTTTGGCTGCACCGATCCTGACTGAACGTACTTTGGCTGCGCCGATCCTGACTAAACATACTTTGGCTGCGCTGATCCTGACTAAACATACTTTGGCTGCGCTGATCCTGACTGAACGTACTTTGGAGGCGCTGATCCTGACTGAACGTGCTTGGGTTGCGCTGATCCTGACTGAACGTGCTTGGGCTGCGCTGATCCTGACTGAATGTACTTGGGCTGCGCTGATCCTGACTGAACGTACTTGGGCTGCGCTAAACCTGACTGAACGTACTTGGGCTGCGCTGATCCTGACAGAACATACTTGACTGAATGTACTTTGGCTGTGCTGATCCTGACAGAACGTGCTTGGGCTGCGCTAAACCTGACTGAACGTACTTGGGCTGCGCAGATCCTGACTGAACGTACTTTGGCTGCGCCGATCTGACTGAACGTACTTTGGCTGCGCCGATCTGACTGAACGTACTTTGGCTGCGCCGATGCTGACTGAACGTACTTTGGCTGCGCCGATGCTGACTGAAGTACTTTGGCTGCGCCGATCCTGACTGAACATACTTTGGCTGCGCTGATCCTGACTAAACATACTTTGGCTGCGCTAAACCTGACTAAACATACTTTGGCTGCGCTGATCCTGACAGAACGTACTTGACTGAATGTACTTTGGCTGCGCTGATCCTGACATACTGGTATTGATAAAGAAATGCTCATTACAATTCCTGCCAGAGTAGAATTTAAAATATAATCGTCAGGGCATGCACAGCACGGCCATTGTATCCAAGGCTGATTGGCTTACCAGAGTGATTAGGGTGGTGGGAGGAAACTGCATCTCTCAGAAGAGACCCACAAAACTCAGACAATAAACTGACTGACAGACAGGGTTGACTGGTAGAAACGTAACTGAGGATTCTACAGCTACCACAGTGAATTTCAATTAGAACTAAAAGGCAAAACTTTTTAGCTTTCTGCATTGCACAAGGGAAGGGTATAACCAGTGCCGGGACAAAGTCATTTGGTGCCCAGGGCGAAGATGCCTAACTGTGCCCCCCTTGTGTCACTTGGAGGAAAGAATGCTCCGGTGTTGATAGTGTAAGTCTGAGAAGGACTGGTGATATGAAGGGTAACAGGGGCTGGGAGGGCAGGGCTTTGTGAGTTCATTTGAATAAGAGGCCCTCATTCCGGCAGCTAAAAGCCTGTGAGCCCCTTTCCCCACCACATGATGACATAGTAGATCTGTACTTCAATAGTTACATAATATTTCTTATTACCTATCCTGGCCCACACTACCTTCCTGGATAGGTATAGTGCAGTGATGGCGAACCTTGGCACCCCTGATGTTTGGGAACTACATTTCCCATGATGCTCATGCATTCTGCAGTGTAGTTGAGCATCATGGAAAATGTATTTCCAAAATATCTGGGGTGCCAAGGTTCGCCATCACTGGTATACTGCATAGTAGAGAATGTGATAATTCAACAGTCTCCTTGGGGGCAGACAATCCTTCCAACAGTCTCAGTCTGATATCCCTATAAGCTGATGCAAATGCGGCTCCATTCTCACAGGTGTTTAGCCATGGTGTGAATCCCAGTGGCAAGAATCTATGGATTCCTGCTGCTGGGTTTGACTGCTGTGAGTGAATAGCTGCTGCCCCCAAGCCCATACACTGCAATGGCAGGCTTTCAGTGGCTGTGGCTATTTGCAGATAGGGATTACCAGTGGTGAACCTGACTGAATGTACTTTGGCTGCGCCAATCCTGACTGAACGTACTTTGGCTGCGCCAATCCTGACTGAACGTACTTTGGATGCGCCGATCCTGACTGAACGTACTTTGGATGCGCCGATCCTGACTGAACGTACTTTGGATGCGCCGATCCTGACTGAACGTACTTTGGATGCGCCGATCCTGACTGAACGTACTTTGGATGCGCCGATCCTGACTGAACGTACTTTGGATGCGCCAATCCTGACTGAACGTACTTTGGATGCGCCGATCCTGACTGAACGTACTTTGGATGCGCCGATCCTGACTGAACGTACTTTGGATGCGCCAATCCTGACTGAACGTACTTGACAATGTACTTTGGCTGCGCTGATCCTGGCTGAACATACCGTATTTTTCCGTGTACAAGACGCCCCCCCACTTTTTCAACCCAAAATTAAGAAATCAATATTTTAAACATAGGTAAAATAGAATACATTACAGTTAATGTTTAAATACCAGCATATTATGCAGGGGTTGGTCTTCCTGTTTTCTCCACTGTCTGATTATACTCAGTGAAGGGAGCTACAAACTGTTTATCTGCAGCTCTATTCCCATGCTCTTTTGCATAGCTGGCTACATTTGGTTTGACTTTTGCAGAGTAAGACAATCACTTACTTTTGTATTATTTTCTGACATCTTGGGCTCAGAACACTACGGTCCCTGTTGCATCTCTCCACTTCCCCCCTCACCTCCAGCTGACGTCAGTAACATACGGCTCGTGATTGGAGGAAGCCCTTTGACAAGCTAAGGGCAGCGACGCACCTGCGCGGCTGTCTCCCAGGCTGACTGACCGTGTACAAGACGCCGCTCGATTTTCAGGCTATTATTTTAGGAAAAAATAGCGTCTTATACACGGAAAAATACGTTGGCTGCTCTGATCCTGACAGAACGTACTTTGGCTGCGCTGATTGTGGCTGGAGCCCTATTCAGCCATTTTTATCCATTTTTTAAATCCAAAGCATCAGATTGCATCCATACTCAGACACCCGCCATCTCAGGGAAATAGTGACATAAGGCTCATTGAAAGGAACCTAATAATTTTTTTCCCAGCAGGTGAAAGTCGATGGTCTATTAAGAAAACATTTCTCCACAAATATATATATGCTAATATATTAAGAAGACAGATGCATAACATGTATAATAAAAGTAGGTACCTCCACTCCCCCCCCCCCCCCCCCATTAATTAGTGTCCAGTTGTAACTTTGAAGTCAAAGACCTCAATCACATTCCTTACCATATTGCTTCTCAAGGGAGTCCTCATTCTCCCCCTGTCCTCCGAGGCAGAGCAGCGCTCTCTCCTAAATCTCCTGCCTCCATAGCCACCCCAGCCGTAGCACGGGCGGCACCTGAGCGATGTCACCAGTGGGTTCCGTTCCACCCACCCTCACTTCCTCTTCTTCCCCTCTCTCAGCGAGCGCCCATTCTGTCGCCTCTCACCTTGTCAGACCGCAGTTGGAGGGAGAAGAGAGTGGAATCTTCTCTCCAGCAGCTGGTGCAGCTCCTGCCCTGTGCTCCGTTCTCCAGCTGCCTAAGACAGCAGCGTGATTACTCCTCTCATTCCGACAGATGGAGAACGGAGCACTGACAAGGTCCCAGTGCCCACTCCTTCACAAGACCGCACAGCGCCCAGGGCAAGTGCCCCTCCCGCCCCCCCCCTACTGTACTGGCCCTGGGTATAACCCGTAATTTTGTTCTTTTTTTGCCATCTGGGGTATGGGCCATTGGGGGGACTTCCCATTCTGTCCAATAGCCAAAACAGAAAGGAAATACCTCAAAAATTAGAGAAATCCATGGTTGGCACCAGGATCATCAGAACTAATGTCCCTAATTGGATGTTTTCCCCTTTATTTCTGTGCTGATAACAACCCATTTGGGATTTTCTTTTGATTTAACTCTCAGTGATAACGGTAAACAGGAAAACATTTTTAAATAAATTTTGACATGATATACAAGCGATATCTTGATGTACAAAGTAGTGTCATGTCACAACAGAGTATAAAAGAGAAGAAAGGAAGCCTCTAAGTGTAGCAATATGGTTACATTTAATGAAGGTACAACATTTAGCAATATATTGCTACACTTAGAGGCGCCTCTCTTCTCTTTTATACTCTGTAGCTTCTGCTGGATTTTGCTTCTAATCCCCTTGTGGAGCCTTCCATTTGTGGATGGACATTTTATGGTTACACAACCTATCACTTTGCTATAATCTTTTTATATGGACTATAAACTGAAGGACTTATGATTAAATGATTGTGGAACGAATCATCTGAGTTTCCATTATTTCTTATGGGGAAATTTGCTTTGATATACAAGTGCTTTGGATTACAAGCATGTTTCTGGATCAAATTATGCTCGCAAGCCAAGGTTTTACTGTACTTGTAATAAATAAAAATAAATCAATCTCCCTAACAAGGGAATAGGCAGTAAAAAAAAACCTGACAGGTATTCTAATCCCTTCCCACTTTATCCCCCCCAAAAAGTTTTGCCCATAATTATATCTTAATGCTCTGCTGTTAATACCGGTTCAGATTTCAGGGTCAGACACATGAATCAAGCATCATATTCAGGTCTGTTCCAGGATAGAAATGGGAGGAATTGTGTCCCATCTTTGGTGTCAGTGGAAGAAACAGTGCCCCACTATTGGTATCACTGGGAGGAATAATGTCCCATCATTAGTGTCAGTGGGAAAGATAGTGCCCCATTGTTTGCGTCAGTGGGAGTAAGTGTTCCATCATTTATATCAGGCGGAGGAATTATCCCCCATTGTTGGTGTCAGTAGGAGGAAAAGTGTACAAAATTGGCTTCAGTGGAAGAAAAAGTGCCCCATGTTGGTGTCAGTGGAAGGAATTGTGGCTCATCCTTGGTGTCAGTGGCAGGAATAGTGCCCCATATCTGTAGGAGTAATAATGCCCCAAGGGTCCGATAAAGGCAAGCAAAGGCAGCATCCGGGCCGCAGTTTGGAGACCGCTGTTATACAGGCAGGGAAGACAATGAAGTGATACACACATGCATTGATGTCAAAACTAAAATTAAAAAATAATTTTTTTCTGGTATATAAATAGTACAAAGTGTACAATAAACTAATCAACATAAACCAAGAAAACAAAAACCAAAGTAAGGTGCAGTACATAAGTTTGACTCTATTTAAAGAGTAACTCCACTTTTGTTGAGAAAAAAAAACGTTCCCCTCTGGGTGATCTCTGTACATTGCAAGGATTATAACAAAACTTTTTTGCAGATTCCTACCTTTTGTTATTCTGAAGAAATCCCTGTTTGTTCCTCTGTGTCTCTGGTCTAAGTGGGTCTAATGGGAGTGGTTTCATAATTATCAGCTGCTGCACCTGCACAGCACTAATAAGGAAATCTGCGGGGTGTGCAACCCTTTAGATGTGTTCCTACAGGGAGTATCTCACCAAAAATTACATTCTTGTTGCAGGGGATGCCGGAAATCTGATTTGTATCTTAGGCAGACTACTGGGTTAATTGGTGAGCCAATCACACAAGCAGGAAATGATGTTTCTGGGGAGTGGTCAGTACACATTCTGTGTACAGAACACCTCCAGGTAGCCATATTGCACTGCATTTACAGAAAATTACAGTGGCTGAAGATTAAAAAGGAAAGGTAATTTTTAATAACATTCAACTACAATACGGCTTGTGTTGCAATTGTATACACTATTTTATTTTCTCTTTATTTGCCATTTTTTTACCCCACAAAAGTGGAGTTACCCTTTAACAATATTCCTTTATACAAGTCTCATTAATATGTAAAGGCTCTGGTATACTGTATGTACATGGTGGCAGCCCTATATGCACATTGCATGAGCAGGCTTTCCTTCCTGCTGATCCTTTAGATTGTAAGCTCTCAGGAGCAGGGCCCTCCTAACCCTCTTGTCTTGAATGGTATTGTAACTGTATGGTCTCCCTATATTTTGTAAAGCATTGTGCAAACTCTCAGTGCTATATAAAACCTGTATTATAATAATCAAACTTAAAGCGGAGTTCCACACAAAAATGGAACTTCCGCTTTTCGGAACCCTCCCCCCCTCCGGTGTCACATTTGGCACCTTTCAGGGGGGAGGGGGGTGCAGATACCTGTCAAAGACAGGTATTTGCACCCACTTCCGGCATAGACTCCCATGGGAGTCTATGCCTCTTCCCGTCCCGACCGCGCTGTCTGCTGGGAACACACAGCTCCCGGCAGAGAGCGGGGACCACTAGGGACGCGTAGCGCGACTCGCGCATGCGCAGTAGGGAACCGGGAAGTGAAGCCGCAACGCTTCACTTCCTGATTCCCTCACCTAGGATGGCGGCGGCAGCTGCCGAGAACCGAGCAGGTTCTCGGCGTCCCCTGCCGACATCGCCGGACCCCGGGACAGGTAAGTGGCCATGTATTAAAAGTCAGCAGCTGCAGTAATTGTAGCTGCTGGCTTTTAATTTTTATTTTTTTTGCGGTGTGGGTGAACCCCCGCTTTAAGAGCTTTGTCTAATAGAAAATAATAGACTTTCTCTGTCTCTTATAATGTCGAACACCCACAGTGCCTATGAAAGGCAGAGGCCGCGTCGCCTTTGTCTCAGCTGCAAGTGACAAAAAAAAAGCTCAGAGAAACATCTTATTAATAGCAAGACGGAGTTACTTTGTGCTTACAAATATTGTGTTATTTTGGTAATGATGACCTACCGATTCGTGTCAAATATCGTTTTAAAAGATCAGCCCACTTTAAAAATACTGAAAGCCAAGATACCCGCTGCTCACGAAAGGATTCAACAATAGAACAAATGCGAAAGGCAAGCAGGAGCCGTGAAGATGAATGCAGGTACCATTAACTGAAATTGTCAAGTGGAATTCTAAAACCTCTTACGTTTTCCAGTTTGGAGTTTTATAAGGCCTCATAAATGGAAGGGATAGTGGCTTTGTGCAAGGATGGGGAACTTAGAAATCAGAACACTGGCACTGCATGATCACATGGGCAGAACTTAAAGTGTATATAAACACTAATGCCCTGTACACACGGTCGGACATTGATCGGACATTCCGACAACAAAATCCATCGATTTTTTCCGACGGATGTTGGCTCAAACATGTCTTGCATACACACGGTCACACAAAGTTGTCGGAAAATCCGATAGTTCTGAACGCGGTGACGTAAAACACGTACGTCGGGACTATAAAACGGGGCAGTAGCCAATAGCTTTCATCTCTCAATTTATTCTGAGCATGCGTGGCACTTTGTGCATCGTATTTGTGTACACACCATCGGAATTTCCGACGACGGATTTTGCTATGGAAAATGTGTGATGGAGCTTACACACGGTCGGAATTTCCGACAACAAGGTCCTATCACACATTTTCCATCGGAAAATCCTATCGTGTGTACAGGGCATAACAATTCATTTTTCATTTCTGCTTTCTTAAATATATCATTAAAAGCATTTTGTAATATCTGTTTGATAGGTTAAAAAAGTATCTTTTGCACCTCTGAACCACTGTCCCCCATCTTTGATTTAGTCCTTTTACATATAGGTAGAGAAAAAAATGACTCTTGCTCATAGAATCTTAACGGTTATTAACTATGAAACTGGGGGCGTGGCCTAGCGCGGCATGTGAACAGACCTGTTCACCGGAGCTCCCGCTGTTGATCCTCCTAACGATCCTTTCCTCGCTGTTCCCGGCGCCTAAAAACCGCAATATTCGGTAGCTACAGCATCCCTGACACCCCAGGACATAGATACAGCTGCAGTGTGGGGGTATGATGACCCGTGGAAACCGCGGAGAAGCCGCGGCCTCGGCCGCTCAGGACATCCAAGATGGCGCCTGGACATCTCAGCCACAGAGAACGCCACGAGGCCAGGACAAGAAAGCAGACCAAGGGGGTAAGTCACAGAAACCCCCTAAGGCCAAAGACCAGCCCAGGGACATGCTATACTATACACAGAAACTGGCAGGCTCTGCAGACTCCACACAGAATAGCACACAGACCCCAGCAGTGTCAGTGGAGCAGGCAAGCAGGGAGGACACAGAAAGGCCAGAAGACACAAACATTATGGACTCTGTTCCGGATCCTATGCCAGGCCTGTTTGATTTACAAGTGGAAGACAGTCCCCAACCTACACTCAGTGAAATCCTGCATGCAGTCCACAGATGCACTGCCTCAGTGGATGATCTTAAGGAAAAATTTGGGGGACTGAAGGAGACCGTCTCTCTCCTCCGCCAGGACATTCAAAAAATTAGGGAGAGAACCACAGCAGTGGAGGGGAGAGTAAGTGACATGGAAGATCAGATGCCTCATTTAACCAGAGATGTGCGGGGGGCTGCACAACATGCACACCAGGCCTTTGAAAAGACTGACGACATCGAGAACCGCCTGAGACGTAATAACGTTCGCATAGTGGGGCTCCCGGAGAAGGTGGAGGGTAGGGACCCCACAGTGTTCGTTGAAGAGTGGCTGCAGGAAATATTCGGTAAAGAGGCCTTCTCTCCCCTGTATGCGGTGGAACGGGCACATCGAGTGCCGCCACGACCTCTACCTCCTGGAAATCCCCCCAGAGCGATGCTGGCCAGGCTCCTCAATTATCGTGACCGTGAAGTAGTGCTACGACTAGCCAGAGAAAAAGGGGCCGTGCAGTTTAACGGAACCAGAATCTCCTTTTACCCCGACTTCTCAGCCGAAGTGCAACGCAGGAGATCTAAATTTGCGGATGTCAAGAAACGGCTGCAACGTCTACAGCTCAAATATGCAATGTTATTCCCTGCCAAGTTGCGAATTACAGCTGGGGATCAAAACCACTTTTTTGAAAACGCGCAAGATGCTGCTGAATGGCTGGACCGAAACGAGCAAGACCTGCGTCGACGCAGACGCGACAATGAAGATGGATGACTTTACTTGGCCAGTTCGTCACAGAGATAAAGGGCGCCCACACTACACAGCCACTGTTACTCCTTACACAGAGGACTTTTTTTCCTTTTTTCACTTAGCACCAGCGAGGAAATTTCAATGCTATGAGCTCACTGCAAGTGCCGAATAACCACTTAGGTGGCTGGCGGATATACTCCGCAACTGAACTTTACGTGTTGCCACTGTTGTTATGGCCTGAGATGTTGTGCCCTGTTGGCACGGTTGGGGCCTATCGAGCCTCGCACAATCTGCTACCCCTCCGCGTGGCACAACCAGCGGGGAAGGTCTCACAAGTCCTTTTTCTTTTTCTTTTTTCCCGGATCTACTACCTGGTTCACCTTACTTTCCGATTGAATATACAATTTCTCTGTACCATTTTGTTGCATCTCCAATATCTAAACTGCATCACCAGCGAACCCTGTGCTCCAGATGGCCGGCTGGTCAATTTAGTCTATGCAAGCATTGCGGACTGGCGATTCCCGGAACTGCTGCAGGACAATATGAGACCTCACCACACAGATGAGAACTGGACTGAACTTCTGCAATGTCTGATACACCCATAGTGACCTGGAATGTTCGGGGAGTGAACGATCCATTGAAAAGGTCCATGATCTCAGCCGGACTGCGGAAATTCCACCCGGCTGTGATTGGCCTGCAGGAAACCCACCTGCGGGATGATACAGTTGGTTTCTTGCAATATGCATGGGTCGGCAAGGCCTATCACTCCACTTACTCCGCTTTTTCGCGGGGAGTAAGTGTACTGATACACAAAGCCCTAGTATACCAGGAGCTAGACTCCTTAGTAGATATATCTGGTAGATTTATATTCTTGCACTGTAAATTGTATACGATTACCTTGATACTAGCTTTTGTATATGTGCCCCCTCCATTCTCCAGAGAGGTATTGCAATTGTTAATTTCTTATTTAGCTAATAAACCGGATATCCCGGTATTAATAATGGGTGACTTCAATTGTTACCTAGACCCTAAACTGGACAGGCATCCACCTGTACAGCCTCCAGGGGGTGGACGGGGCACCGCTCTCAGTCGCTTACTTGCAGAAGTAGGATGGATAGATATATGGCGCAATCGTAACCCCGAATGCAAGCAATTTTCCTGTTTTTCCAAGACACACGGGTCACTGTCACGTATTGACTTATGTATAGGTACCCCAAATCTGGTAAGCAATATAACTAAAGTGGAATATTTTCCACGAGGAGTGTCAGACCACTCCCCACTATCTTTGTGGTTAACTACTAGACCCCCCAGCAACCTACCCAAAGCCCCGTGGAAGCTAAATGCCTTTTGGTTAAAGCTCTTTGTTTCGCAGGAGGGAATAGCAACACAGATTGAGGGTTTCTTTAAAACACACAGATATCTACATGATGCTCACTTGAAATGGGAGACTTTTAAGGCACATCTGAGAGGGATTTTCATCCAGGAAATACAACAGGTTAAACACAACTCCTCGGTCCTGCTAGAACAGGCTGGGGACTTGGTAAAGCAACTAGAAACTGCCTATATAACTGATCCTACTGACCCCACTAGGGAGGCATGGATGTCGGCCCAGGATTCCCTGGACCGGCTGAGATCCTCCACGGCAGAGCGTAAAAGGTTCTTCACGAAGCTAGCATTTTATGAGGAAGGGGAGAAGACGGGCCGCCTACTGGCAAAAATTGCACGATCACAACAGCAATCACCAGCCATTGGGGCCATTCTGGCTCCCAATGGGAAAGTAGTCAATTCCCCGGAACTTGTCATATCCGAGCTGGCATCCTTCTATGAAGACCTATATAGGCCGAGGGATGCTTACTCGGATGCAGACCTAGCAGAATATATGTCTACGATTGATCTGCCCTCGTTGTCGGCAGCAGTACAGAAACAATTAGATGCCCCGATAACCTTGGAGGAGCTTCGGGTGGCGGCCTGCTCTTTTCCCACGTGTAAGGCACCGGGTGGGGATGGCCTCCCTATGGAGTTATTCACTCAGTTTGGAGAACAGATACTCCCCGAACTATTAAAAGTGATCAACGCTTGCCTGGACACAGGCAGACTTCCTGATTCTATGGCAAGGGCAAATGTGATTTTACTTCTTAAACAGGGGAGGGATCCGGTTGACCCCGGCTCCTATAGACCTATTTCATTGCTCCAGAGCGATGTGAAGATCCTTGCAAAGGTCCTGGCGCTTCGGGTCAACGGGGTCATCTCCTCCATTATACACCAGGACCAGGCAGGTTTTATGCCCCAAAAGTCCACAGCCACCAATCTGAGAAGACTGTTCCTTAATATGCAACTGCAGGCAGACAATATGGGTCAGAGAGCGCTGCTATCCTTAGACGCCAACAAGGCTTTTGACAGCGTTAGCTGGACATATCTCTGGGCAGTATTAGATAAATTTGGGTTTGGGAAACGGTTCATAACATGGGTTAAGCTGCTGTATGCGTCCCCTCAGGCCAATATTCGAATGTCAGATAGGGTCTCGCATGCCTTTGCTCTGGGCAGGGGGACGAGGCAAGGCTGTCCTCTGTCCCCGCTGCTCTTTGCGATCGCGATAGAGCCCTTAGCAGCCCTTATAAGAGACAGCGACCGGATTCAAGGGTTCCATTACGGGACACTGCATGAAAAGATAATGTTGTACGCAGACGACATGTTACTTTTTCTGGGAAACCCGAGCAATTCACTGTCAGAGGCCATGTCAATAATAAAACTGTTTGGTCACTACTCCGGGCTAACCATCAACTGGTCTAAGTCAGCCCTGATGATGCTGGACGGGGACCATGGGGTTGCACTTCCTGATCATTGCCCCATTCCTCTGGTCACTAGTTTCAAATATCTGGGCGTACAAATAGCGCCCAGGATTGGAGACTACTGTTCCCTAAATATATACCCCCTGCTTTCACGCTTCCGTGATAAAATAAACACATGGAATAACTTAAAAATGTCCCTGGCAGGCAGAGCCAATTTAATTAAGATGATTCTAATGCCCCAATTATTATATTTCTTGCACAATACACCGGTGGTAATCCCCCTAAAAATCTTTAGAATAGTAAATACCCTTTTTCGTAAATTGCTATGGAACAATAAACATCCCAGAATTAGACTAGAACAGTTGCAGCAGTCTAAGGACAATGGGGGGTTGGCGGTTCCCAACCCCTGGTTGTACTACATAGCGTCCCAGTTGCAGCAGTTGGTTGGCTCCATGGCTCCAGAACCACAGGGCTCAGCAGCGAGGTTGATGCCGATTGCCTCTGGAGCAGAAACTATCCCTATGGGTCTTGAGGCCCAGCTATTTGCGAAATCCAACAAAAAGGTCCCAACCCTGTCGCTGGCACAGAAAATATGGAATAAAGTTAGACAAATCCAGGGGGTGCAGGGGTTCACGGATTTCAGTCCAATATGGGACAATCGTTCCTATAGTGAACTGGGAAAACTAAACCAAAAGTCTAGATGGTGCAAGTACGGGGTAAAACTACTTTCTCAAATATTCGGGAACGGTAAACTGCTCCCTTTCACAGAACTACAAGCCAATTCCAACTTACCGAATAATATGCTTTACTCATACCTTCAGTTGCGACACGCGGTGGCTGCGCAGGGGAATGCCGTTGAGTGGATATTGTCACCCACTCCGGTATTCCATGTGTTACAGTCTAGTAAGGAAACCAAAGGAATCATATCCCAATGCTACCAGATGCTGCTGGTAAGACACTTACGGGCTTACCCATGCAAGGCGGCTCCTGCCTGGGAGAAGGACCTTGGCCAAATCACAGATGAGCAGTGGGAGGAGGCTCTTCAAGCCATATCCAATTGCTCCCTTAACGTAGCACAAAAGGTCTCCCAATTGTTCATAGTTTTGAGGGTATATTACACCCCTAAAAAGTTACACAAGATGGGCAGGGCGACAAGCCCTCTATGCTCTCGCTGTCAGCAGCACGATGGAGACCTCATTCACCTACTATGGCGCTGCCCGAAGCTCCACCGTTACTGGAATGGGGTGCTAGACACGCTCAACGGAGTATTTCAGACAAAGGTTCCCACTGACCCTAAGTGTTGCTTGCTGGGAGTCCTGGAGGAGGAGATCCCGGAGGAGATGGATAGGGTCGCTTTCTCCAGGGCTCTATTTCAGGCCAGGAAACTTATCCTAATGGGGTGGAAATCCACAATGCCACCCACCAGGGGCTCCTGGGTGGAACACATGGGACAGACCCTTATCAGGGAAAAGCTAATATACCAACACAGGGGATGCCCAAATAGGTTTGAACGCATTTGGTCAAAATGGCTGGACACACCGGGACTGAGTCCAAGAGAGTTGGTGATGTCTAGACTCCTGCAATCACTTTAAACCAGATGAAGGGGAGCAAAATGGACTGCATAGCATAAAATAACACGGGCGGTGATAGCCAAAACAGGGAAAGCTGTGTTGTGGATGTTTGGATAATTGTAACAGATTGACAAATCAGGTGGTATAATTACTGTATACATGACCGTGAACCTATTTGATATTACTGATGTAACTGTAAATGCAACATGATGAGTGATTATTGCTGGACTATATGTGAAAGTTCAATAAAACCTTTTTTGATTTAAAAAAAAAAAAAACTATGAAACTAAATATAACCAAAACAAATAGAAGGCCTCTACACTTGGGAATATCCTCTGCACTTCAGAAAGCATGTTGGCTATCAAAAAAACAAGTCCTTCCAACAGCGTAAAAGTTGGCTTATGCACCCTAGTTGCAACCTCAAGTGATAAAAACTTCCTCTAAGGTTTGTTATATTTTTTTTAGATTGATTCTTTACTTTTTATGTGTTTATTGTTATTTTCTCATTGAAACACTGTCTTTTCATTACTATTATACTTCACAAAATGCTGTGTGGAATCATTACAAATAATTTTACCTTTCTTCAACTACGCCATTAGCTGAATACTGATAACCGTCATAAATCAGTACATTAGTACACAATATATACTAGTTTGACCGATACAAGAGAACTACCTTACTCAAAAATAACAGGATGGTCACTGGCAGGGCAGTGTAAACAATTTAATGTGTCAAATGTGTGAGTCTTTAACCACCTCCCACCCGGCTACTGCACATATACGGCCGGGTGGGCGCTTCCTCCTGAGTGGACGTTCAGGAACATCCCTCATAAGGAGGGGCATCGCGCATGCCCGCGCAGCGGCGCGATCCCAGTGCGCTCGTGTCACCCGGACACGGCGCATCTCGGATCAGCAGAAGGGCTCTGTGATTGGCCCTCCTGATCACATGATGGCTGTGTCCAATCACAGCTGTCATGTGATGTAAATAGAGAGCCGGTTGCTAGGCGATTGGCTCTCCTCTCCTCACACGGAAGTTGTCAGTGAGGAGAGGAGAGCGGATCGCTGAAGCCAGCAGGTGATCAGTGAGTATGAGCTGTTTTTTACAGCTTTTTATACACTGATCACCGGCCCAATGTCCTCACACAATGTAAATTCACAATGTCCCCAAAATAGTGTCCCCAAACAGTAAAAACACCTGTCCCCCACATATGTTACAGTAAAATCATATGTCCCAATGATCATCTGCACACATATGTCTGTGATCATCTGCGCACATCTGTGCACGATCATCTGCGTACATCTGTCCATGATCACACAAACCAATTATTATACACTTAACAGGATTTTTTTTTTTAACCAAAGACAGACATGTAGCAGAATACATTTTGGCTTAAAATTTATGACAAAATTAGATTTTATTGGATTTCTTTTAAAATAGAAAGTAGAAAATATATATATGTATATTTTTAATTTCCGCTCTTTTTTTTTGCTTATATCGCAAAAAATAAAAAACTGATTTGTGAATAAATACCACCAAAAGAAAGTTCTATTTGTGTGAGCAAAATGATAAAAATTTCATTTGGGTACAGTGTTGCATGACCACGCAATTCTTATTGAAAGTGCGAGAGCGCTAAAAGCTGAAAATTGGCCTGGGAAGGAAAGGGGCAAAAGTGCCCAGTATTAAAGTGGTTAAATAAATGAAGAATGCATAAAAAAAAACAAAAAACAAACAAACACAGCGGGGAAATACTTTCCATCTATGTGCACTGGGTCTGAGAAGGACTTCCCTGTTGTCAGTTGACTACAGGTATTCGCACAGAGCTCTGCAGCTCCGATCAGCACACAAACTGATCACCAAGTGCTTCTTAGTAAATGGGACTGCTGTGACACAAGTAGCTGCGTGTCTGTAGTAAACAAAAATGTATTCAAGCATCAAATAAGTTTAGCTTCATATACACTTTATTAAGTAAACAGTCTCTATTCCTTTAGTAATTAATTTTCTTAAAGCCACGGAATCAGCGACAGCCAACAACTAGTATTTTCAAGAGAGGTCAACAATAGAAGTGAATATACAGTGCCTTGAAAAATTCACACCCCTTGAAATTTTCCACATTTTGTCATGTTACAACCAAAAAACGTAAATGTATTTTATTGGGATTTTATGTGATAGACCAACACAAAGTGGCACATAATTGTGAAGTGGATGTAAAATGAGTTCCTCAGAATGTGGAAACCTTGCAAAAAGATCTGAACAAATTAATGGGGTGGGCAACTACATGGCAAATGAGGTCTAATGTAGAAAAATGTAAAATAATGCATTTGGGTGGCAAAAAATATGAATGCAATCTATACACTGGGGGGGGGGGGGAGAACCTCTGGCAGAATCGAGGATGGAAAAGGACCTGGGGGTCCTAGTAGATGATAGGCTCAGCAATGGCATGCTGCCAAGCTGCTGCTAACAAAGCAAACAGAATATTGGCATGCATTAAAAAGGGGATCAACTCCAGAGATAAAACGATAATTCTCCCGCTCTACAAGACTCTGGTCCGGCCGCACCTGGAGTATGCCGTTCAGTTCTGGGCACCAGTCCTCAGGAAGGATGTACTGGAAATGGAGCGAGTACAAAGAAGGGCAACAAAGTTAATAAAGAATCTGGAGGATATTAGTTACGAGGAAAAGTTGCGAGCACTGAACTTAATCACTCTGGAGAAGAGACGCTTGAGAGGGGATACGATTTCAATTTATAAATACCGTACTGGTGACCCCACAATAGGGGTAAAACTTTTTTGCGGAAGGGAGTTTAAAAAGACACGTGGCCACTTATTAAATTTAGAAGAAGAGGTTTAACCTTCAACTACCTTAAACTACGTAGAGGGTTCTTTACTGGGCAAGTATGTGGAATTCCCTTCCACAGGCGGTGGTCTCAGCGGGGGGCATCGATAGTTTCAAAAAACTATTAGATAAGCACCTGAACGACCGCAACATACAGGGATATACAATGTAATACTGACATATAATCACACACATAGGTTGGACTTGATGGGCTTGTGTCCTTTTTTCAAACTCACCTACTATTTAAATGGTTTTCAATTATTTTTACAAATAAATATGTGAAAAGTGTGGCGTGCATTTGTATTCAGCCCCCTTTACTCTGATACCCCTAACTGAAATCTAGTGGAATCAATTGCCTTCAGAAGTTACCCAATCAGTAAAAGGAAAATTATAAATGGTCTTCAAACTTTTTTACAAATAAATAAAAGTGTGCGTGCATTTATTTTCAGCCCCCTTTACTCTGATACCCCTAACTAAAATCTAGTGAAACTAATTACCTTCATAAGTCACCTAATTAATAAATAGAGTCCATCTGTGTGTAATTTAATCTCTGTATAATTACAGCTGTTTTGTGAAGCCCTCAGAAGTTTGTTAGAGAACCTTAGTGAACAAACAGCATCATGAAGGCCAAGGAACACACCAGACAGGTCAGGAATAAAGATGTGGAGAAGTTTAAAGCGGGGTTAGGTAATAAAAAAAAATATCCAAAGCTTTGAACATCTCACGGAGCTCTGTTCAATCCATCATCCGAAAATGGAAAGAGTATGGCACAACTGCAAACCTACCAAGACATGGCCGTCCACCTAAACTGACCGGCCGGGCAAGGAGAGCATTCATCAGAGAAGCAGCCAAGAGGCCCATGGTAACCCTGGAGGAGCTTCAAAGATCCACAGCTCAGGTAGGAGAATCTGTCCACAGGACAACTATTAGTCGTGCCCTCCACAAATCTGGCCTTTATGGAAGAGTAGTAAGAAGAAAGTCATTGTTGGAAGAAAGCCACAAGTCCTGTTTTCAGTTTGTGAGAAGCCATGTGGGGAACAAACATGTGGAAGAAGGCGCTCTGGTCAGATGAGACCAAAATTTAACTTTTTGGCCTAAAAGCAAAATGCTATGTGTGGCAGAAAACTAACACTGCACATCACCCTGAACACACCATCCACACCGTGAAACATGGTGGTGGCAGCATCATGTAGTGGGGATGCTTTTCTTCAGCAGGGACAGGGAAGCTGGTCAGAGTTGATGGGAAGATAGATGGAGCCAAATAAAGGGCAATCTTAGAAGAAAATCTGAGACTGGGGCGGAGGTCCACCTTCCAGCAGGACAACAACCATGAACATACAGCCAGAGCTACAATGGAATGGTTTAGATCAAAGCATATTCATGTGTTAGAATGGCCCAGTCAAAGTCCAGACCTAAATTCAATTGAGAATCTATGCCAAGACTTGAAAGTTGCTGTTCACAGACGCTCTCCATCCAATCTGACAGAGCTTGAGCTATTTTGCAATGAAGAATGGGCAAAAATGTCCCTCTCTAGATGTGCAAAGCTGGTAGAGACATCCCCAAAAACACTTGAGGCTGTAATTGCAACGAAATGTGGTTCTACAAAGTATTGACTCAGGGGGGCTGAATACAAAATGTACCTCACACTTTTCATATATTTATTTTTAAAACATTTTGAAAACCATTTCTCATTTTCTTTCCACTTCACAATGATGTGCCACTTTTTATTGGTCTATCACATAAAACCACAAAAAAATACATTTACATTTTTGGTTGTAACATGACAAAATGTGGAAAATTTCAAGGGGTGTGAATACATTTTCAAGGCACTGTATTTTCCTCAGTGAAAGGTGTCCTTCAAGCAATTTGCCTTTAATACAGGTTTGGGAGAAGAAGCAAAACACTTAGTACAACGCATGCTGGGAAGCTTACCTCTGCAATTTCAGGCGTTGATTCTGCTTTACTGACATAGCTGAGCACATGAGACCAGTTCTGGAGGTAGACACTGACCTAAAGCAAGATAAAGCACATAAGATCAGAATGCTGACCTCTCCCTTCAGCAGAGATCACATGACCAAAGACCTAGCCATTGGAACAATTGACCAGACACAGTGGGATCCTTGAGTAGCAAGTTCCCAAGGCATGTTAAAGTGGTATTAGACACCACAATTATTATTAATTTTTTTTTTTTTAAATTAAAAACGGGCCTTTTGCAGATTTATGCCATAATATACTAGCATGCAGACCATACTAGCACATTATGAGAGACTTACCTGTCTAAGGATGAGCTCCAGCACTGGGCTGTCAGTGCTCAAGCGCTTCAATCATCTCCTGGTACTATTTCCAGGTTCGCCCCATTTGGCCATTTGAATGGCCAGGCTACTTCCACGACCTCACTCTTGTGTATGTGCGCGGAATCACTCCACCACGACACAGAGCGGGTGCTGTAAATGTACTCAAAGCTGCTCATTCGCAGCTCAAAGTACAGTACCGCTGGCAGGCAGGGGGGAAGCATTTAACAAGGAGAGACCAATAGGGTCTCTTCTGTCATAAAAAAAACTCTGCCTGTCCGTGTTTTTTTAAATTTTGAGTTAAATATCACTTTAAATTATCACTAATATGTGTTTAATATATTTTACTTACGGTACTTAAATTCCACATAACTCGATCTCCAGTAACAAGACCAGCACTTAATAAGTATAGCTGACAGGCTCTCACCACCATATTCAGCCACCTGTGTGCTTATACTATCAGTCTAGTCTTGTCACTGCCACCAATCTCTCTTAATGGTTACACCAAGTCACAGCCCAACATGTTTCGTCATGCCCGACTTTGACTTTACCAAGGTAACATTGTTCTTGGTCTTGTTACTGGAGATCAAGTTATGTGGAATTTATTAATCCGTCTGTAATGAACATTCCTGGTGAGATATACTCTCAAGTCAGCAGCTACAAATACTGCAGCTGCTGACTTTTAAAATGAGGACACGTACCTGTGTAAGTGCGATCCTCTCACCCGAGGCCATCCCTCGGCTCCGGGTGGAGACGCCGACATCTTAAGTAAGGGAATCAGGAAGTTAAGCAGCCTGGTTCCCTACTGCGCATGCGTGAGTTGCGGTTCCTGCTATTTTCTGGGACCTGTGCGTCTCCCAGGAGACAGCGGGGGGGGGGGGGGGGGTTTGGGTTGACGGAGGAGGGGCCGTGGATACTGCGGCGAAACATCTTTCGCAGGAAGCGGGAGCAAATACCTGTATTAGACAGGTATCTGCCCCCATCCCCCCTAAAGGTGCCAAATGTGACACCGGAGGGGGGGGGGAGGAATCTGGACAGCAGAAGTTCCATTTTTGGGTGGAACGCCACTTTAACAACACATGGTTTGGAATTGTGGAGCAGAGGTTTACTCACAGCAAGAGTTGTGAAAATGTGGAATAGACTCCCTCAAGAGCTGGTTCTGGTCAGCTCAGTAGATTGCTTTAAAAAAAGGACTGGATTCTTTCCTAAATGTAGATAATATAACTGAGTACTAACATTTATAGGTAAAGTTGATCGAGGAATCGAGAAGGAATTTTCCCCCCTGCTGTAGCAAAAATTGGATCATGCTTTGCTGGGGTTTTTCGCCTTCCTCTGGATCAACTGTGGGCATAGGATTGTGTATATGGGATTGTATGATGATATTTTTCTCATTTATTGGTTGAACTAGATGGACTTGTGTCTTTTTTTCACATTTGCCCACTGACAAAGAAATAATCAGTCTATAATTTTAATGGTAGGTTTATTTTAAACAGTGAGAGACAGAATAACAACAAAATATCCAGAAAAACCCATTTCAAAAAAGTTATAAATTGATTTGCATTTTAATGAGTGAAATAAGTATTTGACCCCTTCGCAAAACATGACTTAGTACTTGGTGGCAAAACCCTTGTTGGCAATCACAGAGGTCAGACGTTTATTGTAGTTGGCCACCAGGTTTGCACACATCTCAGGAGGGATTTTGTCCCACTCCTCTTTGCAGATCCTCTCAAAGTCATTTGAGGCTGACGTTTGGTATCTCGAACCTTCAGCTCACTCCACATATTTTCTTTGGGATTAAGGCCTGGAGACTGGCTAGGCCACTCCAGGACATTAATGTGCTTCTTTTTGAGCCACTCCTTTGTTGCCTTGGCTGTGTGTTTTGGGTCATTGTCATGCTCAAATACCCAATCATGACCCATTTTCCATGCCCCGGCTGAGGGAAGGAGGTTCTCACCCAAGAATTGATGTGGTGAAGTTGTCCTGTCCCCTTAGCAGAAAAACACCCCCAAAGCATAATGTTTCCACCTCCATGTTTGACTGTAGGGATGGTGTTCTTTCAATCATAGGCAGCATTCTTCCTCCTCCAAACACAGAGAGTTGAGTTGACACCAAAGAGCTTGATTTTGGTCTTATCTGACCACAACACGTTCACCCAATTCTCCTCTGAATCATTCAGATGTTCATTAGCAAACTTCAGACAGGCCTGTATATGTGCTGTCTTGAGCAGGGGGACCTTGCGGGCGCTGCAGGATTTCAGTCCTTCATGGCGTAGGGTGTTACCAATTGTTTTCTTGGTGACTATGGTCCCAGCTGCCTTGAGATTATCGACAAGATTCTCCCGTGTACGTTTGGGCTGATTTCTCACCGTTCCCACAATCACTGAAACCCCACGAGGTGAGATCTTGCATGAAGCCCCAGACCGAGGGAGAGTGACAGTTATTTTGTGTTTCTTCCATTTGCCAATAATCGCACCAACTGTTGTCACCCTCTCATCAAGCTGCTTGGCGATCGTAGCCCATTCCAGCCTTATGTAGGTCTACAATCTTGCCCCTGACATCCTTGGACAGCCCCTTGGTCTTGCTCATGGTGGAGAGATTGGAATCTGATTGATTGCTTCTGTGGACAGGTGTCTTTTATACAGGTAACAAGCTGAGAATAGGAGCACTCCCTTTAAGAGAGTGCTCCTAATCTCAGCTCATTAACTGTATAGAAGACACCTGGGAGCCAGAAATCTTGCTGATTGATAGGGGATCAAATACTTATTTCACTCATTAAAATGTAAATCAATTTATACAACTTTTTTGAAATGCCCTTTTCTGGATATTTTTGTTGTTATTCTGTCTCTCACTGTTAAAACAAATCTACCATTAAAATTATAGACTGATCATTTCTTTGTCAGTGAGCAAACGTACAAACTCAGCAGGGGATCAAATACTTTTTTCCCCTCATTGTATATTATAGCCAAATCATTAATTAAATCAATATTTAGTTAGGGAAAGCTGCCCCTTTTAAGAGCAATGCCACTTACGACATTCAAATATTCCAATATTGGCAGGGGGGAGGGAAGAACCAGGCAGGATCAGCCAGGTATTTTAGGTGATAGAAGGGCCAAATACACAACACAAGCACTGTGCTGTTATTCATGCTAAAAGGGAACAGGATCGGTTTTGTTTTTTCAGGGTAACAAACACTTTAATACACAGGTGTTGATTTACCAAAACTGGAGAGTGCCAAATCTGGTGCAGCTCCGTAAAGAAGCTTCCAGGTATTTTTGTCAAAGCTTAATTGAAGTTAGACACCGATTGGTCAACATGCACAGCTGCACCAGATTTTGCACTCTCCAGTTTTAGTAAATCAACCCTATTTATACCAATTTTTGAAAACATAGAAAGAGGTCAAAGTTTTACCTTGATAACATTCAAGCACATATTGATGACATGTTTAGCGCTAGTGCAGTAGTCGCGGGCTCGAGAGTAGCATTTAAGAGCGTTGCTAAGATCTCCACAGTCCAGGTAATGATCTCCCAAATCATCATGACCCCTCCTGTAGAAAGATGATCAGTGTGATTACATAGAGTGACTAAGTAGCATACAACATAATCTCTTTATGCCCATTATTCAGAAGCTCTAAATCTTTTTCCACAAGAAACTCACCTTCACTTCTAAATATTTATTTCACCATATCTTACCACGTGTTTTGTCCTTACCTTATACTTTCTTTAATTGAATTCCCTTTGTAATTCTTTAAGTCAGTGTCCAGTTTCTCTAATTTCAGAAGTGCTTTTTTGCGAGTGGCCTCCACCCAGGCTGTGTCCAGAGGAGGGGGGTCCAGCGAGCCCTCAGGCAAAGCATCTGGTGCATTCTGTACCTCCCTGCACAGATACAGATAGAAAAGCTTGAGAGAGGGAGAGAGGGGATTCAGAGAATTGAGAAATAGGATAGGGTGGACAATGATTAAAACAAACAAAAATAAAAAATTAGAGGGTATGGACACAAAAGAAGAAAAACCATTCGTACAGGATTGGCGAGTAGACCCTTGGCTGCTGCACCACTATAAACTGTATTGAAGCCATAACTTCTCAATTCCAGGAAAATTAGAATTTGCAGTCTGCTCATGGAAGGAAAAGTGACAGTACACCTTCTGATAGCACACCTGACCGAGAAAGGTATACTCACCCATCTGTGCTTCCTTGCTGCCTCTACACTTGTTCTAATGGCCTGGGGATTCTGGGTATGGAAAAACATGCAACCTTCCCCATGTAATAGAGTTTACTCAGGGTGGACTTCTGCGGGGGGAGGGAGACAGCAAATGACTTCGGGTGGACTCCTGCAGCGGCAAGGATGAATCAGTGAGTATACCTTGCTTAGGGGGGAGGGTTGGGAGACACTGCCACTTTGCCCTAAATGTGGAAGATTAGAGCACCACAAAAGGTTTGATAAATCTCCTGAGAAACACAAAAACAACACAAGAAGAGCAAGCAAACAAATTTAAGGTGCTCAAAACTCCTAGACCATCAGGGCTGGGAATCCAGATAACATATGAGATATACTGTACACAAGTTGGGTATCTAGGACACTGATCTGTAAGAATATATGTCAAAAGCAATAAGAATAGTGATAATAATACCACAACAGTAATGACAATAGTATAGATAAGGATAAGTTCACCATTTAAAAAAATAATAAATGCACATCTTTTTTAGGTAAAAAAAATGTGCATTTAATTTTTTATTTTTTATTGGGAGTCTGGAAAGCATTGCACCCACGATCAGTAGATCGTGGGTGCTATGCAGGGCTCTTGCAGGCTCTGTGTGTAAGCTGTTTGGCCGTACATCCTACAGCCAAGCAGTTACACATTCACAGGAAGCATCAATGAACTACCACAGTGCTCAACTGCACTGTGTTAGTTCATTGAGAGCTGTAAGGCCAACAACCGCAAAGGGTGCCGGACCTTGTAGTTTTCAATTCACAGAACTCTGTGAATGAGTGACACTTCCAGGGCGGGCAGAGGCCCGTGCAGCCACGTTCTTTAAGGATTCTCATATAGAGCGGGGGAATAGATCCCCTGCCGCCTGTGACATTGGGGGGCCAGGAAACTGCGGGAGTCGGTGGATTTGTAACAGGTTAAATGAATATGGGTGTAACATGTTACAAAAGGTGAACTTATCCTTTAAAGCCTCACTCTGGGTTGCTGTCCAATTTACCCACAAAGTGATGGCCCCACCACAACTGCATAAGGTAAATGCTTGTCTGGCTAGGGGAGAGAAAAAAAAAAAAAAAGTAATACTTACCTTATTCCTCTCTCATGCAGCTTTCCTCTTCTATGTGTGCCCCGAGCCCCCAAAACTGCTTCACTTCGCTGCCCAGCCAGTTGCAGCTCACCGACGTCATCACATACAAGGCAGGAACTGCAGTCCTGCATTGCATGTGAGGATAGCGAAGACCTGCCCAAACCGGGGAGCATTGGACAATGCTGGCTTTTGAGGGAAAGAGGAATAAAGTAGCTCATGTATAAGAGGGCTTTAAGAAGTCCAGGAGTAGGTAAGAGTATGAAGGGAAGAAAACAAAAGACAAAACATGATCAAATGTATGTATCATTTTTACCCCTGATACCTGATGGCCTCTGACAACTTGCGATGAATCTCTTCGTAAACATCTACATTAAATGTCCGCTGCACAAATGACAGAGCCATCTTCAGGGCCTCAACACGCAGCTGTGGACACCGATCAGCAATAAACTGCAACCTCTCAATGCGCATGAGACCACTGTAACTGGAGGCGTACTGCTCGAGATCCTGCAGGAACACAAACACCACATTGACCATCAAGCTTACGGAAAACGGCAAAACAAAAAGCAATGACATTGGGTAACATTCAGTAATACAAAGCGGCCAACCAAATGTTGCCTTTTGTGGATTTCACTAGATAATTAGATCAGTCTAGGAACCATAGGGGACTTTTAAAGTGTTATTTCAATTTTGCTGAAAAGTAATAGTTTCTACCAATCAGTTATAGACATTGAAAGATTTTTAACCACTTGAGGTCCGGGCCATAGCCGAATGACGGCCACAGCGCGGACCTCAATTTCCGGGAGGCCGTCATGGGATGTCCTCCCCCGTGCACCCTGCAGGGTGCGCGGTGCGCGCGCTGTGATCACCGGTCTCGGCCCCTTACCATGTGATCAGCTGTCAGCCAATGACAGCTGATCACATGATGTAAACAAAAGCTTGGTAATCGGTTTCTTTTTCTCCTCACGCTCACAGCGTGAGGAGAAAAAAAAAGCCGATCACCGGCTTCTGTTAAAGGGACATCGGTCCCGAAGAGGAAGGAGGCACATATGCCTCATCTGAGCCTGCCAGTGCCATCTGTCATTGCCACCTGCCAGTGCCCACAGTGCCCAGCAGTGCCACCTATCAATGCCCACAAGTGCCACCTATCAATGCCCACCAGTGGTGCCAATCAGTGCCACCTAGCAGTGCTGCCATCAGTTTAAGAAATCTGTGCCCATTATTGCCACCCATCAGTGCACATCACTGCCACCCATCAGTGCCCATCACTGCCGCCTCATCAGCGTACATCAATGGAGGAGAAAAATTATAAAAATTTAATCTGTGTACAGTGTTGTATGACCGCGCAATTGTCATTCAAAGTTCGACAGCGCTAAAAGCTGAAAATTGGTCTGGACAGGAGGGGCGTTTAAGTGCCCAGTAAGCAAGTGGTTAAACAGAGTTGTACCCACTGTTTTTTAACACTGATAAATGTATCCGGTTACTTCCCGATTCCTAAAACAGGCGATGATGGGAAATCTATCAGATTTCCTTTTACATCCTGTTATGACTATAGGACAGAAAGTGAAGGGAACTCTCTCAAAAAAAAAAATAAAATACTCAGCAGATCTCTACAAAACATGTACATTTCTTCATGTTGTAAACCTTTAATAAGGCTGCAAGTATAGAAAATGATCTGTTTACATGCCAGAAATTTAGTTAGCTTCTACATTTCCTGTTAGGGCTGACAACACAGTGCTTTTGCTGCAATGAAATCCCAAACAGCGTTCATAGCCCTGCCTGCTGGACTACAGAACTCCTCCTAGCTTCCACCCCACTCTGTCCCTTTCCACATGCATACATTTATTTTCCCCAGGAAAACAATGCTGCTGCCTTGATTTTAGGGAGCCTGCCCCCTTAATGTGTAGGGAAAGGGATCTTAGGAGATGTCATTTCTGTGGAAGTGCTTACATTAAAAAGAAATGAGCCGCCAGCAGCTGCCCCAGTAAGAATTTTTCAAGCCTGGTATCACACGGAGAAAAGCTGCTTCTCAGTAGAGGAACAAGGTAAAAAAATGCTCTAGATCAGGGGTGCTCAACCCATGGACCGCAAAGCCCTGTGACGTAGCCCACGACCTCAATCCCATGCTCTGGGATGGAGGTTTGGCAAGCCCAGATTGCGATCAACGGGTTGCTGACCCACCATCCCAAAGCATGAGATAGCTAGGAGTGGGTGCCGCAGGAGAGGAAGCTGGTGGCCGCAGAGGGAGCAAGAGCAGCAAAAGCTTATGCTTTATCTGTAGCGCCGGCTTCTATCCCAGGCTGAGTGATACCCACTGCACTTCACCTGAGACCTTTCTAGCAGCCTGCAGAGCGATGCCAGCAATAGCTGGAAGAGGAAAAGGTCAGTGTGTTAACCACTTCAGCCCCTTCCTGACCAGGCCATTTTTTGCGATACGGCACTGTGTTATTTTAACTGACAATTGCGCAGACATGTGACGCTGTAACCAAACAAAATTTTTGTCCTTTTTTTCACACAAATGGAGCTTTCTTTTGGTGGTATTTGATCACCTCTGCATTTTTTTTTTTTTTTGCGGTATAAACAAAAAAAGACCAACAATTTTGAAAGAAAAACAATATTTTTGACTTTCTACTATAAAACATACCCAATAAAAAAAAAATGTCCAAAATCTAATTTCTTCATCAATTTAGGCCAATATGTATTCTGCTACATGTTTTTGGTAAAAAAAAAAAAAAAATCCCAATAAGCGTATATTGATTGGTTTTCGCAAAAGTTATCATGTCTACAAACTATGGGATATTTTAATGGCATTTTTATTTTTACTAGAAATGGCGGCGATCAGAGATTTTTAGGTTGACTGCGACATTCAAATCAGACACTGACACTTTTTGGGGACCAGTGACACTAATACAGTGATCAGTGCTAAAAATATGCACCGTCATTGTACAAATGACACTGGCAGGGAATGGGTTAACATCAAGGGCAATCAAAAGGGTTAAGTGTGCTCCTAGGGCAGGGCTCGACAAACCCCGGGCGCCAGGTCGCATTTGCGAATAGAATTAGCGACCTGGCGCCTGGGGCAGCACAGCTGGAGTATCCTGTGTCCGTTCGACACCCCCCCCCCCCCCCTCCCGGCGCGATCGCGTTGGGCCGCGCCGTTAATTGAGGCCCCGGCTTTGCGGCCTACTGCAGTCCTATGGTTCCTTCTGCAATCGGGCGCCCTCTGGTGGTGGCCGTTGGTATGACAAGACATCCACCAATGCTAATGGAGCTTTCCCTACCTGTTTTCACTGCCCGCTCATCTCCTTCCCTTTACTTAGAACCCCCAAACATTATATATATTTTTTATTCTAACACCCTAGAGAATAAAATGGCGGTCATTAAAATACTTTCTGTCACACCGTATTTGCGCAGCGGACTTACAAGCGCACTTTTTTGGGAAAAAATACTTTTTTTAATTAAAATATAAGAAAACAGTAAAGTTAGCCCAATTTTTTTTATATTGTGAAAGATAATGTTACGCCGAGTAAATTGATTCCCAACATGTCACGCTTCAAAATTTCGTCCGCTCGTGGAATGGCGACAAACTTTTACCCTTCAAAATCTCCATAGGTGACGTTTAAAAAATTCTACAGGTTGCATGTTTTGAGTTACAGAGGAGGTCTAAGGCTGGAATTATTGCTCTCGCTCTACCGATCGTGGCGAAACCTCACATGTGTGGTTTGAACACCGTTTTCATGTGCGGGTGCTACTCACATATGCGTTCGCTTCTGCAAGCGAGCTCGGCGGGACGGGGCGCATTTTAAAAAATTATTATTTTTTCTTATATATTTTACTTTTTATTTTTACACTGTTTTTTTAAAAAAATAAAAATGGTGTCACTTTTATTTCTATTACAAGGGATGGGGCATATTTAAAAATTTATTTTTTTTTCTTATTTATTTTAACTTTTATTTTTTCACTGTTCTTTAAAAAAAAAAAAAATAAAAAAAGTCACTTTTATTCCTATTACAAGGAATGTAAAAATCCCTTGTAATAGAAAAAAAGCATGACAGGTCCTCTTAAATATGAGATCTGGGGTCAAAAAGACCTCAGATCTCATATTTACACTAAAATGCATTAAAAAAAATAAAAAAATTGTCATTTGAAAAAAAAATAATAAAATGTCCCTTCAAGAGCTTTGACGTGGCTTCCGCCCTGCAATGACTCGGAGATGGGCGGGGGGGCCATCTTCCTCTCACTCGTCTCCATGTCAGGCCAGGGACAGATCCGGATCGCCTCCGCCGTTACCGACGGCCACGGTAAGCGGTGAAGGGCACCGGAGAGCGGCGGTAGGGGGGGCCCTCTCCTGCCGCCGATAAAAGTGATCTCGCTGCGAATCTGCTGAATCTGCTGCAGAGACCACTTTTATCTGAAAGAGAACCGCCGGCTCTTGAAGAAGATACGGGGTTATGGTAGCTAGCTGCTACCATAACAACGGTATTTCTCTTCAAAGACAGGACGTATATAGTCGTCCTGCGGGAAGGAAGTGGTTAATTAAAATGAATTTATTATTTGTCATCTCCCTGCTTGGCCCCTTTACACGGGCTGTCTGATCAGGTTCGCCTGTCAGTTTTTCAGGCGGACCTGATTGGACCCTTAGCGGGAATATGGTGGTCTTGTGTCCCTGCATGGCAGGAAATAAAAGCAGTCACATTGGTTCTAGTCGTCTCTGTGTAAATTTAAGATTGGTTAATTTTTATATTGAAAATAAAGCTTTGTCGGTCGTTTAAAAAAAAAAAAAAAAAAAAACCTGGCTCCTAACTTTTTTAGCTGGCTCCTAGATTCCAAGCAAATTTGTCAAGCCCTGTCCTAGGGAGTGATTTCTAACTGAGTGGGAGATGGCTTAACTGGAGGAAGAGAGAGATCTGTGTTCCTGCTTAGCAGAAACACAAGATCTCTATCTTTCTCTCTGACAGAACGGTGGTCTGCCTTGTTTACAGAGGCAGACTGCTGTTCTCCCTCTCCTGTCAACGATCCTGGGGTCCTGTCGGCGCACGCGACCCAGAAAGAGACAACAACGTACATGTACGTTGTTACACGCAGCCAGGCCACCCTGCCGCAGTAAAAGCGCGGTCCGGAAGTGGTTAATCATCACATACACTGCGCTTTTGCCATGGACATATTAGCACTTATAATTTTTTTTTTTTTTTTAAATGAATCGGGCTGATTTCACACTGATCCACAGGTGCAGCGCAGTGCACCTTGGCTTTCCTGTGGGCTAGCTGCACTGAGCCATAGACTTCATTATGTCCTGCGGGTTTGGTGTGTTTTCTGAAAGAGCACCAAAACTCCTAAATGCAGGAGTTTTGATGCACTTTTCAGAAAGTGCAGCATACCTGCAAGATGTAATAGAATTCTATGGCAAAGTGCAGCTAACTCGCAGGAAAGTCGCAAGAGCACTGCGCTGCACCCGTGGTGCAGGTAAACCTTTCACACGATCGGCCCGCTTGGATTCGCCTGTCCATTATTCAGGCAGATCCGAGCAGGCCGATCGTGTGAAAGGGGCCTTGAATATACTAAAATCGTAAGCTTTTGAGACCACTCAGGTCCTAGCATACATAATCTTCTCAGAGAGAATAAAGACAGGAGGATAAAATCAACCACACACTGCAAATATGTCACAGAAAGAGGAGGATATAAATGGGCTTGAGGGGTAGACTTACCAGAGTTGGATTCTCCACCACATAGTTGATGTCAGGCACATTCTGCTGGTCATCTTGAGGGTCAGCATCAATCTGCATGGGCTCCACAGCACCCTACATAGGCAAAAAGAGTCTAGTCAATTACCGCAATCAAGATAAGCAGCAAAGGTCCAGGGGTCTGCAATCTGCACTGAGCCACAACACTCCACCGGCACTCCTAACAGAGCAAATCAGCAAGTCAATTGACAAAACTATAAGACAAAAAATAAAATAGTCAAGAAAGAAGAAAAAGTACCATAGATAAACTGAGACTTTAAAAGAGACCCTGTCACCTTGTCCATTCAGGGCAGTTACATTGTCTGTGCAAATCCTCACCCTGACAATTTCATATTCACCTCTCCCCTGACACTTCTGTTGTGGACACCACCTAAATACAGTGACAGTGCTTGGTCTAGCAATTGCCAGCTAGGCTAGAGCACTTCATCATGGGAGGTGGTCACATGCTACGACGTACTGGTTATTTTACAGTGGCGGCTACAGATAGATAGAGGAGCAGCGGGGAGGTGGTGAAAGGACAAGGTGACAAACACTGATCTGATACAAAGAAATGGTCATCTGAAGTCTGCTATTTCAGGAGTTCCACACTACTCTCAGTGGTCCCTTACACCAACCCTATCGCCATGCCCACTACTGTAGTGACTGGCGTGAAGTGTTGGTTTCTAAGATGTTGGAGGAGGATTTCTTTGGATCAGATTGGCATTTAACAGTGCGCTGGGATGGGTACTTACACTCTTCTTTTACAGAAAACCTTTTGGGGTAATTTGATATAATTTAAGGCTTCATGCACACGGGACGTTTTTACAGCTGCTGTTTTTGGCTTTAGGTGTTTTTTTTCTGCAGCCAGTAAACTCCCCAGCATGTTATGCTATGTGTCCATGCACACACACAGGCTGTTATCTGCGTTTTTTGACAGGGGCTGAAAAAAAAAAAAAACTAAAAACAAAAAAAAGCTAAAAAACGCAAATGCAAAAAAAAAAAATACTGCAAAACTCAGTCAACAGCTACAGCTTACGCTACTGGTGTTTTTTTTATAATGTCCAGTGTGCATGTGGCCTAATACTATCAGAGCTGGTAAACTAAAACAACCAAGTGGTCAGCAATGGCGCCAATAGAGCAAATAAAGTATACTTAAAAGGCAAAACTTTTTTTTTTTTTAGTTTTGAATAGAGTGGAGATGGTCTGTGTCCCTGTTAAAGAGATTCACATTCCCTCCTTGTCCTGATTTGCCATTATCATTGAAAGTAAAAGTAAAAGAAAATCCCAAATTTTGGGTTGCTGTCCCCAGAAAAATAATAGAGTAGAAATCTTCCAATGGGTACACTAGTTCTGGTGACCTGAGGGGTCCCCAAGGTATTTCCTCTCACTTTCGCTTTGTTTATGGGACAGGAAGCTAAAGAGGAAGTAAACTTCCTCTGCAGACATTTACCTATAGGTAAGGCTATAATAAAGGCTTACCTATAGGTAGTGAAAATATCTCCTAAACCTGTACAGTTTAGGAGATATTTACTTTGCATGCAGCCAGTGACATCGCAGGCGCATGCGCTCTGAAGGAACGGCACCAGTGCCGAGAACGGCGGATCCTGCGTGCATACGCGGGAGCGACGTCATCGCGGTTCAGGCCAATCACAGCACCGGAACCTTCGAACCTGGAAGTAACTCCGCGTAAAATGTCAGCCGTCTCAGCAGTGTGTGGGGACCGCTGCAACAGGTTCGTTCTAAGGTATTTCATAATAAGCTAGTATACGATGCATACCTTTGTCTTGCAGGAATTTTGTTTCTTAGGTTTACAACCTCTTTAAAAAGGGACATCTCCGCAATAGGACACAGATGCCGAAAACAAATCTGACAGGGATTATAAAACTCTCCCTTGCTCTATCCAAAATGGATAAAAAAAAAAGTTTGGCCATAGTTCTACTTAAATCCTTCTCTTCCTGTCCCACAACAGTATTATCAAACAGGAAGCAGGAGAATATCTACAGCAGGAACAAAGACACCAACAAAAAGTTAAACATAGCTATGTCTTGTCACTCTGTCAAAGGAGGCCTGCATGTCTCCAAAACATTGGTTTCAATGAGATCACAGTAAACTTTCTTCTACGTTGCTGTTCTGCATTTTGCGGTGCTGGCTTTGCCTTCGTTTTGGATTCGTGTGATGCCACTGTAGGCCAAGCCCCCCCAAATGTGTAACAGATTGGTGAATGTAAGCAACAACAGTTGTAGCCTTGAAGGAGTAGCCTTCCCCTACTCTGGATTAGAGGGTAGACACTGAAGAAGAAAAAATAAATAAAAACCCACGTAGGCCAACCCAGGATAACCCCTTCTACTGCCAGCATGCCTCCATTTGTCACAAGAGCATCCACTCCCTGTATCTGGAGACAAACCTGTCCAGTTTCTTGTTTACGTGGAGGCCAGGAGGTCCACATCCAGCATCCCCCTTTTGCAAAGCAGGTCCTGGAACACCTCTGGGTGTAGAGACCACACCTCCAGGGGCCGCTGAATGAGGAAGTCTGCCTGCCAATTCTTAATGCCTGGGATGTACATGGCAGGCAGAAATGGAACATGAAGTTCTGCCTAGGCCAGAATGCAATCTACTTCTCTAACCATAGTGAGGCTTCTGGTTCTTCCATGATGGTGGGATGTATGCTGTCACCTTGCCATACTCTTACTGAATCTGAATTATATGACCTTCCAGCAGGATGCTCTAATGCTTGAGTCCTCCAACAACCCCACCTGCTGCAGCTTTAGGGTGCCAAGGACTCCCCCCTAGCCTGATAGGCTGGCATCTGCTAAGAAAATCCTTCAAAAATCAGGTCTTCACAACACTATACCCAGCGCAACAACGTCCCACAGCATTAGCCCCTTTGACCCAAAGTGAGTCTTTAGAGACTTGGCAAGAGCTGAGACAATGCCAGTGGCTTTGGAAAGCATTTTACTAGCTAACGTTCACCAGAACAAAGTCTGCAAAATGCTCCGCGTGGAACGCAGTGCCCGAAAGGTCAACAATTAGGTTATTTTATAACACAGCAGAGCTGAAGGAGAACAGATGTCCATCCCCCATGAACACTAGCAATGAATAGAAGCATGCTGGTAGTAGGCAAGGTAGTAGGCAGGGTTATCCTGGGCTAGCCTACAGTTTTTCTGGTTGCTAGTGTCCAATCCTCTATTAGATGGCAGTATAACTTGAAGATTAAAAAGACTTTGTGTCCTTCAATGGATGAGAAAGAAGTACATTTTAGTTTTGTCTGTGTTGTTGCTGTGGGGTGAAACTGTTGTCACAGAAACAGGAAGTGATGGGAAATCTCTCTAGAACCCCAAATAAAAGTAAAAACTTAACAGGGGCTCGAATTCTTCACTACCCAAAACTTGGCTAAGCATACGCTTGAGATCAGTGCTTTAGAAAGCAGGCTTCTTTTAACTGAGCACAATGCCTACACATACACCTTTATCTGAAATATTTCCTTGACCACTCCACAAGACCCATAGACAAAATCTGACTTCAACTCTAATTTGGAGCCTTGGCACATCCCCCTTTGATGCAATGCGTGCGCCTCTTGGAGCTAAAGTCGCTATGTGCCTACACAGAGCCCCTGAGCATTCAAGAAAACTTGTTTTGGTATCTTCATAAATTACATTTCAAGACAGGTTTACTTTAGAGGAGCTTCCATTGCTGACCATCTTTAGAAAAATGCTAGTTGCCCGTCACTTTCCCGATGAGAAAAGTCATGCGTCCTAATCTGCTTTCTTGTTCCAAGACCATGACTGAAGGAGTTAAAACAAGAAGCAAAATGACACCCTGGCAACTAGCATCAACAAAAGGGGATTTCCCCTCACTCTCTAGCCTAATAACAGCGTATTACCAGACATGGTGTAGTAATACAACAGGAAGTTAGGGGAACTCTAGCGGAGCCTTTGACACCAGTAAAACTTGACAGAAGTTCTAAACCAGGGGTCTCCAATTTTTGTAAACAAAGGGCTAGTTTACTGTCCTTCAGACTTTAGCCGGGGATAGGGCCATTAGGGGTAGAAAATGTTCTGGCGTCCAGTGGGAGTAAACAATACCCCATCGTTGGGCGTCAGTGGAAGGAACTCAACCCCATCGTTGGGCGTCAGTGGAAGGAACTCAACCCCATCGTTGGGCGTCAGTGGAAGGAACTCAACCCCATCGTTGGGCGTCAGTGGAAGGAACTCAACCCCATCGTTGGGCGTCAGTGGAAGGAACTCAACCCCATCGTTGGGCGTCAGTGGAAGGAACTCAACCCCATCGTTGGGCGTCAGTGGAAGGAACTCAACCCCATCGTTGGGCGTCAGTGGAAGGAACTCAACCCCATCGTTGGGCGTCAGTGGAAGGAACTCAACCCCATCGTTGGGCGTCATGGCTCAGAGAAGCAGGATCTCCCAATCCATGGATAGTGTAGGACCCACTAATCATGGGGTACTTTGACGCAGTAAGTGGGCTTAGCAGCATATAGCAATATGGTGTGACCAAATCCCCATATTTTTTTATATATTTTTTTAAATTGTCTAGGTGTTTTAAACTAGCCCTGCTGGAGGTAAATGTCTTTTTTGCATGTGTGCGCTGTAATATTTTGCTCTGCTGTATGGTCTTATGGCTGCATCAGCTTTAATGCATCTTTTAGGGTGTGCCCCCCAAATATCTTGTTTGTCTAGTGGAAGGAACCCAACCCCATCGTTGGGCGTCAGTGGAAGGAACCCAACCCCATCGTTGGGCGTCAGTGGAAGGAACCCAACCCCATCGTTGGGCGTCAGTGGAAGGAACCCAACCCCATCGTTGGGCGTCAGTGGAAGGAACCCAACCCCATCGTTGGGCGTCAGTGGAAGGAACCCAACCCCATCGTTGGGCGTCAGTGGAAGGAACCCAACCCCATCGTTGGGCGTCAGTGGAAGGAACCCAACCCCATCGTTGGGCGTCAGTGGAAGGAACCCAACCCCATCGTTGGGCGTCAGTGGAAGGAACCCAACCCCATCGTTGGGCGTCAGTGGAAGGAACCCAACCCCATCGTTGGGCGTCAGTGGAAGGAACCCAACCCCATCGTTGGGCGTCAGTGGAAGGAACCCAACCCCATCGTTGGGCGTCAGTGGAAGGAACCCAACCCCATCGTTGGGCGTCAGTGGAAGGAACCCAACCCCATCGTTGGGCGTCAGTGGAAGGAACCCAACCCCATCGTTGGGCGTCAGTGGAAGGAACCCAACCCCATCGTTGGGCGTCAGTGGAAGGAACTCAACCCCATCGTTGGGCGTCAGTGGAAGGAACTCAATCCCATCGTTGGGCGCCAGTGGAAGGAATTGTGCCCTTTTGATGGTGTCAATGGGATAAATAGTGCCCCATTGTTGGTGTCAGTGACAGGAATTATGGCCCAAGGCGGGATAAAAGCAAGCAAAAGGGCACCCGGACCACAGTTTGGAGACCGCCGTTCTAAACCATCCCCACTCTATGCAAACTAAGAAAAAAAACACGTTTTGGCTCTAGATATACTTTGAGTGAAAATTTATAAAGCATTGAATGTGACTTTCACCAAACATTCACAAGAAATCTTTAGTCACGGAATACACTTTCATTTTATAGCATCTGCATTGCAATAGCGTTACAAATGAAAGTTATTTTTGACAATCCAAATTGTAAAAAAAAAAAAAAAAATCTCCTTTCATGTTATGAGTTTTGCCTGTCTTCTGGCCGTCTCTGCATGTTTTGTAGCACCACCTCCGTTTATTTTCTATTTCCAAGGACTACATATCCCATGGTACTTTGCTCCCCACAAACAGTAATTCTAATATGGACCCTGCAGCTCAGCACCTTTTTAGTTCAGCGGCAGGCTCTGTGAAATGTCTGACACAACAGTGCCTGTAGTGAATATGTCACAGATACAAGGAAGTAAATGTGTGGGATTCCTTACAAAGTACAATTTCAATTTGTGGTGCACCGAAATGAAAATACTGGACTGAAACAGAAAATTTAAGATGCATTTGGCCGAAAATCGAAATGGGACAGTTTTTTAAGTCGATGGGTTGAGATTCTGCATTGAAGTCAATGGGACACATTTTTTGATTGAAGTCAATAGGGGACGAAATTTTGCATTGCAGTCAATAGGGGACGAGATTTTGCAGTGAAGTCAATAGGGGGCGTTTTTTGCACTGACATCAGTGGGATGCGATTTTGCATTGAAGTCAGGACGTAGCATGCCATTATCAGCACCTTATTATTTTTTCTATCAGTGCCAATAACCCTATTTTCGGCGGCCGATATATCAGGGCACCCCTAATTTCAATCTTCCAGCTCATTCATATTAATAAGAGTAGGCTGGAAATAATTGAAACTCAATGTACAAAAGAAAATTTGGTTTAAAATTTTGACCAGATACATTTTAAAAACACATGCACCTGAAAGCTTCATATTCAGTGAATGTTCGGTGAATGTCAAACTTACTGCTTTATAAATAAACAAATTTAAAGTGATACTAAACACACACACTGTTTAATTTACATTGTCCCTTCTATTTCTGTATGTGGATGACTGGTGTGGTGGACTGTAATTATTTTAATTAAAAAAAAATCTAAGTACATTTTTCCTAATCGATATCCAGCTGTCACATGACCCAGATCTCTACCAGCCTGTCTGCAGGGAACCATAAGCAGGAGGAGCTCCTAGTCCTCTGCTACTGGTCACATGTTAAAAAAAAAAAATCAATAAACGGTTTTGAATTGTCATACAACTATATATTTTAAATCAAATCTTTATTATTTGTCAGTAACAGGGCGTGGGCAAATTTCTGCCAGTCACAGGCTGCGTCACGCCCCCTCCAGCCTGTGACTAAGAATAAGAGGGAGGTAAAGCCTCCATCAATCTACATGTAATATCCAAAAGCATGTGCAGAGTAGCCACCACAGCTGCAAAATCCCTAGCTGAATCGGGGACGTGAACAGAAGGTGGCGATAGAGAGCAGCAGGATCAACCAGATTGTTTTGCAGAATACAGAAAACAAATCTCATAGTGACCGAGTATGAACAGTAGAGCTGCACGATTAATCGTCAAGCATAATTATCGCAATTTTTTTCCCCCGTTGCGATCTTGACAAAAGTGTTTCACGATTCTTGTCATGCAAAGAATTCTCTCTGCCCTTCTGAAGCCACAGCTGTCAAAAGGAAGAAAAAAAAAAACTGGGCAGTCTGCCAAGAATCACAACATTCTTTAGCAGTGGAACTTAAGTATAAACATTGTAACAATTTGTCAAAGGAATAGACTTCGTGTGTAAATGAGGAAAGTTTAACCACCTAAACACTAAACCTTTGTCTGACATTTGTTGGTTTCAAGTTAAAATCTTTTTTTTTTTTTTTTTGCTAGAAAATTACTTAGAACCCCCAAACATTATATATATATATATATATATATATATATATATATATATATATATATATATATAAAAATAATATATATTTTAGTACTTTTTTAGTTTTAGATACCCTAGAGAATAAAATTGTGGTTGTTGCAATATTTTATGTCACACTGTATTTGCACACCGGTCTAACAAATGCAATTTTTTTGGAAAAAATTACTTTAACCACTTGCCGCCCGTCATATAGCAGAATGACGGCGGCAAAAGTGGTTTCAATAACCTGACTGGGCGTCATATGACGTCCGCTGGATATTGAGCCGCTGCGCGCCCCCGGTGGCGCGCATCGCTGCGATCATCAGAGACTCTTTACCTAGATCGGTGTTGCGGGGTGTCAGACTGACACCCCGCAACACCGATCTAGGTAAAGAGTCTCTGCTGGAGACTCTTTACCATGTGATCAGCCGTGTCCAATCACGGCTGATCACGATGTAAATAGGAAGAGCCGGCGATTGGCTTTTCCTCACTCGCGTCTGACAGACGCGAGTAGAGGAGAGCCGATCGGCTGCTCTCCTGACAGGGGGGGTCTGAACCAGTAAAGTTAGCCCAATTTTTTTTCCTGTATAACGTGAAAGATTTTACGTCGCGAGAATCGTGATCTTTTTATTCTAAGCAAAAAAATTGTGATTCTCATTCGTGCAGCTCTTATGAACAGCATGTAATGCACCATTTATTGATAGTTTTTTTTTTTTTTTACAATGTGAGTTTAGTGACACTTTAAGTCTGTTCTCTGTCAAGACTTATACAACAATATGGCTTGTTGCCAGAGGCAGACATCTACTCCTCCATGATACCTCGAAATGCAATGAGTAGGCTGATGAAATGGCTTTCCAGATGAAAGTTCCACATTTAGCTAAATAGAATTCTTCTGCACTATCGCTGTCAGGGTCTCCATATCTCTCTGTCCATGGAGAGTATTCTGATCTGTTCTGACTGTCTGAATCCTCAGACCCTGACACATCGCCTCCCTGGTAAAGGTAAATACAGCAGTAACAACCATCACCAGACACACACAACACATGCTCTATGTCACAGATCATAACATGTACTTTAAGCCCAACTCTTTTTTTTTTTTTTTTCCCACCCCCGTTTTTTGCTGGGTTTTGGTCATACTTACCTTTTCTGAGGTCTTCAGACCAGAAGGATCCTCGTCCAATGTTCTTCTAGAAAAAGTATTCCTACCCCTGGACATTTTCCACATTTTGTCATGTTACAACCAAAAAACGTAAATGTATTTTATTGGGATTTTATGTGATAGACCAACACAAAGTGGAAGGAAAATGATAATTGGTTTTATTTTTTATTTTTTTTACAAATAAATATGTGAAAAGTGTGGGGTGCATTTGTATTCAGCCCCCTTTACTCTGATACCCCTAACTAAAATCTAGTGGGACCAATTGCCTTCAGAAATCACCTAATTAGTAAATAGAGTCCACCTGTGCGTGATGTAATCTCAGTATAAATACAGCTGTTCTGTGAAGCCCTCAGATGTTTTGTTAGAGAACCTTAGTGAACAAATAGCATCATGAAGGCCAAGGAACACATCAGACAGGTCAGGGATAAAGTTGTGGAGAAGTTTAAAGAAAAGTTAGATTTTAAGAAAATATCCCAAGCTTTGAACATCTCACGGAGCACTGTTCGATCCATCAGCCGAAAATGGAAAGAGTATGGCACAACTGCAAACCTACCAAGACATGGCCGTCCACCTAAACTGACAGGCCGGGCAAGGAGAGCATTAATCAGAGAAGCAGCCAAGAGGCCCGTGGTAACTCTGGAGGAGCTGCAGAGATCCACAGCTCAGGTGGGAGAATCTGTCCACAGGACAACTATTAGTCGTGCTCTCCACAAATCTGGTCTTTATGGAAGAGTGTCAAGAAGAAAGCCATTGTTGAAAGAAAGTCATAAGAAGTCCTGCTTGCAGTTTGCGAGAAGCCATGTGAGGGACACGGCAAATGGGTGCAAGAAGGTGCTCTGGTCAGATGAGACCAAAATTGAACTTTTTGGCCTAAAAGCAAAGCGCTATGTGTGGTGGAAAACTAACACTGTACATCAACCTGAACACACCATCCCCACTGTGAAACATGGTGGTGGCAGCATCATGTTGTGGTGATGCTTTTCTGGAGCAGGGACAGGGAAGCTGGTCAGAGTTGATGGGAAGATGGATGGAGCCAAATACAGGGCAATCTTAGAAGAAAACTGGGAAAGAGTCTGCAAAAGACTTGAGACTGTGGCGGAGGTTCACCTTCCAGCAGGACAACAACCCTAAACATACAGCCAGAGCTACAATGGGATGGTTTAGATCAAAGCATATTCATGTGTTAGAATGGCCCAGTCAAAGTCCAGACCTAAATCCAACTGAGAATTTGTGGCAAGACTTGAAAATTGCTGTTCACAGAGCTCTCCATCCAATCTGACAGAGCTTGAGCTATTTTACAAAGAAGAATGGGCAAAAATGTCCCTCTCTAGATGTGCAAAGCTGGTAGAGACATCTCCAGAAAGACTTGCAGCTGTAATTGCAGTGAAAGGCGGTTCTACAAAGTATTGACTCCGGGGGGGGGGGGGGGGGTGGGGGGCTGAATACAAATGTACCCCCCACATTATTTATTATTTTCCTTCCACTTCACAATTATGTGCCACTTTGTGTTGGTCTGTCACATAAAATCCCAACAAAAAATACATTTTTGTTTTTGGTTATAACATGACAAAAAGTGGAAAACTTTAAAAAAAGGGTATGAATACTTCTTCAAGTCACTGTACATTGCAAGGATTTTAACAATTGTTGTTGCAGAGTCCTACCTTTTGTAATTCTGAAGAAATAGCTGTTTGTTTGTCTGTGTCCATGTGAATAGGGAGTGTGTTTATAATTATATATAAGCTGCTGCACTTGCAGGGGTCTAATGAGAAAACTTGCAGGGTCTGCATCCCTTTAGATGCAATTTCCTATTGGGAGTATCTCACCGAAAAATGACATGTACAGTACTCCAGGTTGCCATATTGCATCTAACAGAAAACTACAGCCCTGCAGATTGAGAAGTAAAAGGGGTTGTAAACCCTCCTGGTTTTTCACCTTAATACATTCTATGCATTAAAGTGATAAACCTCCTGTAGTGCAGAAGCCCCCCCCCACCCAAAGCCCCCCCTTTTACTTACCTGAACCCGATCTTTCCAGCGACGAACACAGCAGCTTCAGCCGCTATCTCGGGTCCTCATTGGATAGTTTGATAGTAGCAGGAGCTGCTGTCAATCAAATCCAGTCCTGCTGTCTGTGTCAATGGACGCAGCAGCAGGACCTGGGAGCGCGCCCGCACGAGTGCCCCCCGTGGAATGCAGCTCTCCGTGGGGGTACTGGAGAAGAGGAGGAGCCAGGAGTACCGCTGAGGGATCCTAGAAGAGGAGGATCAGGGCCTCTCTGTGCAAAACCCTTACACAGAGGAGGTAAGTATACCATGTTTGTTATTTAAAAAAAAGACAAAAACCTTTACAATCCCTTAGTCATTTTTAGGCAGGGCACCACCCAAAGATGGAAGTGCCGCCTGTCCGTCTCCCCGCCACCACCACCCCAACCCCCCCCCCCCCTCACTGCCACATTTGCCATCTTTTTGGCTCAGTTTGCCACAGTGGGGGCTGCAGGGGAAGGAGGGGGTTCCCCACTGATAGCTGAATGTAAAAAAAAAAAAAAAAAAAGAAAAGAATTGCTGGCAGTTTAAAAAACGTGAAAAAATAAAATTGTGACGGCATCGGCCAGGGGCATGCTGGGTCGATGACGTCACAAGGGGGTGACGTCATTGGGTGGCACCGCCCCTTGGTTGTTTACGAACTCTCAGAATTTCGGGTGGGCGGTGGCAGTGGGTGTCGTGATTGATGATGGATCTACACTGGGGGACTTTTTTTTTTTTTAAATAAAGGACTTGTCAAAAACAATGTAATGTCTTTTTCTACACTACACATTTTTTTTTTTTTTTTGGGTGAATGAGAAGGGCATACATTTACAGGGGGGGCAGGATCTGGGGGGGGGGCCCTTGTTAATGGGAGCTTCCAGATTCCTATAAGCCCCCCCTCAATGTTGAGGGCATGTGACCTGGTATGGGTTCAGGGAGGGGGGGGGGGGGAGGTGCTGGCTCATCCCCTCCCTTTCCTGCATGCTCGGATAAGAGTCTAGTATGGATTTTGAGGACCCATCGCCATTTTTTTTTAAATTTTGGCATAGGGGTTCCCGCGAAGGGCCTAGTATGCATTGGGGGGGGGGGAACGACTACTCCATTTTTTAATTGACGGCAATTTCTATTTTTTTACATCAAGCTGGCAATCTTCTGGGACCTGTGATGTGTCCCAGAAAATTGCACGGAGGGAGGGGGGGGGGGGGGGGGGAGAGATGAACTCCCCTCCAGCTCCGCTGAGCCACGGGAGCTGGATGCCCCTAAAAAGAGGGTATCCGCCCCCCCCCAAAAAATAAATGACATGCCAAATGTGGCATGTCAGGGGGTCACCTTCACTTAAAGTGGAAGTTCCATTTTTGGGTGGAACTCCGCTTTAAAGAAGAGTTCCAGCCAGAAAAAAAAAAATATATAAGTCAGCAGCTACAAATACTGCAGCTGCTGACTTTTAATATAAGGACACTTACCTGTCCAGGGAGCCCGCGATGTCAGCCCCCCGAGCCCATTTGTCTATCAGCTTCGGGTGCAGGCAGCTATAGTAAGGAAAACAGGAAGTGAAGCCTTGCGGCTTCACAGCCTGTTTCCTACTGCGCATGCACTTTCCGAATGGTCTTTTGGGGACCTCTGTGTGTCCCAGAAGGCAGTGGAGGAGGGGAGGGTGCGAACAAGCGGGGCTTCCCCCTTTTGGATGGAGCACCGCTTTAATTTCCGCATGCATTATTTATTTCCTTCTGTGAATTATTATTATTATTATACAGGTTTTATATAGCGCCAACAGTTTTCGCAGCGCTTAACAAAATATGTAAATGGATTATAATGCCTTTTTCATGCGGTATTTACCAAGCGTTTTTTTTTTTACCGGCGAATACCGCAAAACTTGTCTAGTTTCAGGATTTTTAGGCAAAATGTGTCCTGACATCTAAATATCTCATGCGAGTCCATTCTGTGAATGAAGCCCAGTGTCTCTAAATACGACACGCCTCCCCTGTGCTGCGAAGGCAGGTAGGAACCAGTCCCTGAGCCGGCGCAGTCAGCACCGCCCGAAACACGCTGCTTACTGCATATGGTCATTAAATATGACAGGCTTCCCTGCGCTGCATTGCAAGTAGGAGCCAGCACCTTCAGAAACATGCAGCATGTTGTGGCTAAATATGATTTTCTTCCCTGTGCACTGTGCTGCAAGTAAGAGCCAGTCCCTGAACGTGCGCAGTCAGCATCGCCAGAAACATGCTGCGTATTGCCTATTGTCGCTAAATATGACACGCCCCCCTGCGCTGCATTGCAAGTAGTAGCCAGTCCCTGAACCAGCACTGCGGCCCAGCGACCCCTCACCAGACTCCACCCCCTGCGCCTAAAAGAAGCCCCACTTATGTCCTAAACAGCAACCAAGCTGCCCACCTCCAATGGAAAGGAGAAGAGTGGGCTCGTGTTGGTGTCTATGAGCAACACAGACAGTCCTCCTTCCAGAAGAGGGGTGACCCCCTTCCCGCACGCCCCTAAACATACACCACACAGCTGACCCCACCCCCTTCTTCTCCACCACCTCTGACCTGCAGGCTGAACACTTGCACCGGGAGAGGCATCGTCACCCCCTCGCTCTCCACCGCTCCGGCCCCGACCAGCCGACCACTTCCGGGTTACGTCCCTTGCGCCTCCTGTGTGGACGGGACGCACGCAGCGACGTCCGGGAGCGTGAGAACCATCGAGATCGGATCGGGTGGGGATAGAAGGGCGGCGCGCGTGGATGACGTCAGCCTGTGCCAGCTGAGGAGATTAGGAAGTCCTGGGAAAGGGGTGTCGGTGCTGAGGGGCCTCGCCGCCGCCGTGTGACACAGACAGGTACAGGGGGCGCCCCCCCCCTCCATACTTAATAATACTAAGAAGTGTGTGCTATTTAATAATATTATATTGGGGGGGGGGGGGGTGTATAGTGAAGCTGACATTATAAAGTGCAGAGCAACTCTGCTGGTCAGGAGTCCTGACTTCACTGGCTGCATGCTTGTTCAGGGGCCCCTAAGGATAGCTATGGGTGACAAGTTCTGGAGTTTGAACCTTTTTATAACCACAATGGCGGCTTCCGTGTCTCTGTGGGAGCAAACCGCGCTTGTTGTTTTTTTTTTATTTCAGTAAAGTTTTTATCCATTTAAGATTTGTTGTTTACAAGTTAAAAACAGTTTATTTTTTTTTTTGCTAGAAAATTACTAAGAACCCCAAACTAACTAACTATATATATATATATTTCCCTAACAACCTAGAGAATAAAATGGAGGTCATTGCAATACTTTCTGTCACACCGTATTTGCGCAGCGGTCTTACAAGTGCACTTTTTTTGGAAACGATACACTTTTTTTTAAATTTAAAAAAAATAATACAACAGTAAAGTTAGCCCAATTTTTATTTTTATATTGTGAAAGATAACGTTACGCCGAGTAAATTGATACCCAGCATGTCACGCTTGAAAATTGCGCCCTCTCTTGGAATAGCGACTAACTTACCCTTAAAAATCTCCATAGGTGATGTTTAAAAAAATTCTACAGGTTGCATGTTTTGAGTTCCAGAGGAGGTCTAGGGCTAGAATTATTGCTCTCGCTCTACCGATCGCGGCGATACCTCACATGTGTGGTTTGAATACTGTTTTCATATGCGGGCGCTACTCACGTATGCGTTCGCTTCTGCACGCGAGCTCGGCGGGTTACAAATACTTCACTCAATATATGGACACCTATTTCTATATACTACTTATGCATTTGTTTGCTCATTCACTATGCACTTAGCACTTTTTATATTGTTTGTGATTTTTGTGTTCTAATGCACATGATGTTCTAGCAGTCCAGAGCATTTCCACACACCTGTGGTGACCTGGTTTGATTTGTCTACAATCAGGTGTATGATAATTCTGCTGAGAGCACTATTTACTTGCTGGCTGTTTTACTGATGCACACTGTGTTCTCGCAGTATTCATTTGATATGTTTATTATGATGGTATGTCTATAGTATTATTCACTTATACTATGCGGTATAGAGCACATGCACTTTATGGTTACATTTATAATTCTAGCGCAACCTTATCATTATACACCCCGTATTAGTTCAAAGAATTGGGATCCGCCCACCTCCCCACCCACATGAATTTGAGTGGGAGGCAAAGAAGGACCCACAGAGATTCTGATGTGCCTAACACATTTTAGGGGCTACCAAGCATAAGTGAAAGTCCGGACTGGTATTAATAAAGCTCTAACATCTTGGCCATCCTTTGTCCCCCTCAGTGTCTGCAATGCCAGAGCTGGTTCACCAGGGCCCTTCTCCAGAGGGCTGAAGAATGAAAATCTCCAGCATCGGATTGACTAAGATCTGCTTCCTGCTGTCCGTGTCACTCTGCATTATCCTCTTACTTCTCAGTCCATGGAGGCAGCATGTCCTACCCAGGCCACTGCTGGTCCCAGCCTGTAACCTCACCTGTGCCCGCAGTCACCTGGAGTCCCGGTCTGAGGTCACCAGGCTTTCCACCGCTGCACAGGACTGGAAGAGAAACCATGTGAAGCCCCCTGCGAATGTCGGCCTGAAAGACGATTCCCGTTCAAGCGACCATCTTCAGTTAGAGGATCTGTTTATCGCGGTGAAGACCACAAAGAAATATCACAAAACTCGAGTGGACCTTCTTCTGCAGACCTGGATCTCCCAAGCAAATAAGCAGGTGAGATGCTCGGGGTTGGTCCCGGCTCTGTCCATGGTTTAAAGGCCAGTTCACACCACATGCAGTCCAGTGCGTTTTTTTTTTTTTTTTTTTTTTTTTTTTTTTTTTTTTCTGCATCAAAAACTTACGGAAAGTAGATTATATCAGTGTTTCTCAACTCCAGTCCTCAAGGCGCCCCAACAGGTCAGGTTTTCAGGATTTCCCTCAGATGATACAGCTGTGGTAATTACTAAGCCAGTGAAGCTGATCAAATCGCCTGTGCAAAATAATGGGAAGCGTGAAAACATGACCTGTTGGGGCGCCTTGAGGACTGGAGTTGAGAAACACTGGGTTATATGATTTCCAATGGCATAGTTTACACCAGTGCAATCAGTTCCAGGGATTTCCAGTTCTAGAAAAAAAAAGTAGAACATGCTGCATTTTTCCTTCACTAGACTGTACCGGAATGCATCAAAAATGCACTGGACCGTAAAAAAAAAAAAGCATCAAGAAACTCATTAAAAAAAGCGACAAAAACTCGTTAAAAATGCGAATGCAGAATTGCATCCAGAGCGGATCTGGAGTGCGTTTTTGTGGTGTGAACCAGCCCTGAAACTGCAACAGATTTACTTTTAGGGCTGGCTCACACCACAAAAACACACTCCGTATCCTTTCCGGATGTGTTTCTGCATGCGCGTTTTTAATGCGTTTTGGCACATGTCTGTGTGGTGGTTTTTTTTTTTTTTTTTTTGTTTATGCGATTCCAGATGCTTTTTTCCTGTGGTGTTTTTTTTTTTTTTTTTTCCCGCTCTCTACACACTGAGGTCTGGTCTGTTTTTGATGCGTTCCGGTGCATTTTCAATGCAGTTTGCAATGTTCCAGTGGTGTGAACTATGCTATTGGCAACCATATAACCTACTTTCCATGCGTTTTTGATGCAGAAAAAAAAACGCACTGGACTGCATGTGGTTTGAACTGCCCTTAAGGTGGGCTTTCATATAATTATTTGCTTTTCAGAAAAAATGAACTAATCCTTTTCATCCACAGCCCCCCCCCCCCCCCCCCCCAGTCCCTGCTGTATTTATGTGGGTGATGAGCTGTAGTGCCCACGCAACCAGTGCAGTGGTTGGGGGGGGGGGGGGGATTGTAAGTCCCAGCTCTTCTCCTTCTCCTTCTCTATGGATCAGAGCAATGCTCTGTGCTGGCGCTGACCAATCAGAATCGCTCTGATCCATCCTGGAAGTGCTGCAGAAAGAAGAGGGAGAGGAGTGGGAATTTTCAAATCCCCGGACCGCTGCACCGGCTGCCTGGGAACCACAGCTCACCCCCATCCCCCCACACACACCCCCACACACACCCCCACACACACCCCCACACACACCCCCACACACACCCCCACACACACCCCCACACCCACACCCTCCACACACACACACACCACCCCCCCCCCCCCCCCACACACACCACCCCCCCCCACACACACCACCCCCCCCCACACACACACACACCCCCCCCACACACACACACACACACACCCCCCACACACACACACACACCCCCCCCCCCCCCACACACACACACACCCCCCCCCCCACACACACACACACCCCCCACACACCCTCACACACCCCCCCCCCCCACACACAAACACACACACCCCCCCCCCACACACAAACACACACACAAACACACACAAAGGTACGTTCACCTTTTCTACTTTTTTCAGAAAAGGTGAACTAACCCTATTACCATTTGACAATCATTCACTGGTCTTCAAGTGGTTGTACCGGGCAGCCGCAGGCATCACCCCCGTACCGTTTTTTTTGAGCTGGTGGTTGGCTCTCTTGTAATAGCAATTGGAACAGCTAACTAGCCGCTTGATTGCTATTACAAACGGGGGGAGGGATTGTTGCTAAATGCCCAGTGTGCATGAGGCCAAACAGTTGTCTCCAGAAAGAGGTCGGATAATTCTAATTCCTCCAACGTGGACACTTGTTACACTGACAGCTATATAAGAAGGAAGTTCCCCTCAGATTGAAGAGATTTCTTTTCACTTCCTGTTCGATATGCAGGACAGGAAGTGAAGTATAACCACTTGCCGACCACAATACATATATAGATTGATAGATTGTGGCTTCCAAGTGGTTTACTGGGGTTATGGCTGAAGCTGTCAGCCATAATTAACCCGTTATTTTTTTCAGACGGCAATTCTTTTTCTCATGAAAGTGGTCCCAGTGCCTAATTAGCCGCTGGATCATTTTCAGAAGCAGCAGCAGGAGGAGTCGTCCCCACCCCTGCCGTTCGCTGGTATTTTTCGGGCTTACTGTTTTTACTGGCGAGCCTGGAACACAATCCGACGATTCAAGCGGCTGGCCATAGAGGTGAACAGAGACCAGATTGTCTCTGATCACCTCTATGATTAAGGAGGACCTGAGCGATGTCATGACGTCACTTCCAGTCTAGGGTCGAAGTAAATCATTTTTTTTTAAAGCAAAAGATTACTTTTTTCTTTTTCAAAAGGTAGAGGAGAGATTTGGGGTCTTAGAATAAGAGGACCTGTCATCCCTTATTTCTATTACAAGGGATTGTTTACATTCCTTGTAATAAAAATAAAATTGTTCAAAAAAAAAACCTTAAAGGGACAGTTTTTAAAATGTAAAAAAATACATTTAAAATGTTTTAAAGCTCCCACATTCCTTTGTCCTTGCGTGCAGAAGCAACCGTATACGTAAGTCACGCACGCATATGTAAATAGTGTTCGCACCACACATGTGAGGTATCTGCGTGAAAGCAATAATTCTAGCCCCAGACCGCCTCTATATTCCTAAACTAGTAACCTGTAAAAAATGTAGCGTCACCTATGGAGATTTTTAAGTATCGTAGTTTATTGCCATTCCATGAGCATGCACAATTTTAAAGCATGACATGTTGGGTATCTATTTACTGCAAAAACATAATTTCTTTCTCGAACATCACGGGACACAGAGCCACAGTAATTACTGATGGGTTATATAGGTATCACTGGTGATTGGACACTGGCACACCCTATCAGGAAGTTCAACCCCCTATATAATCCCTCCCCCTTGCAGGGATACCTCAGTTTTTACGCCAGTGTCTTAGGTGATGGACGTGTAAAGATGTCCTGTGCTGAGCTCCAAAGGGAATATCCTGATATCCTATACTGGGGCAAGCCAGGCGAACCGGATCCATTCTTTTCATGGCCGAATTGAATGGTACCCGGGCCTCGTGTCCGAAGAAACAAGGTTTTACCCGTAACGCTTCTCTTTTTAGAGAGCTGGACCCCGCAGATCAGAAAATGGCTTTAAACTTCCTAATTTCTGGCGAGGTGCTTTACAGTCCCAGAACTGTTGGATCCCCCTACTGATGGGGGCCCCAGTCTCTGACGGTTTTTTCAAACGGAGCCCACCGTGAGAGGTGAAGATTGGGTCTGTGTAAACAGCACCCTGCGGCTGGATAAGGTAAGAGGAGATTCCACAGAATTTTTGAGTTCTAGTGGCTTTTCTCCTTTAACCACTTGACATCCGGAGGCCGTCATATGACGGCCTCCACTTTCAGGGCTTATATCTGAATGATGTCTGAGGCTACAGACATCATTCAGATACCGGCATTTTCAGCCGGCGATTCCGTACACCATAAGAACGATCATAGCGGCTGTTCCGCCGCTTGATCGTTCTTACGGGCGGCGGGAGGGGACACCCCCCCCCCCTCCCGCCGCCCTCCGGTGCCACTACCGACTCACCTCAGCGATCGGTGAGTCGGATAGCGGATCCGCCGGCGCCGGATGTTCACCATAGAGATTTCCGGCGGACCAGATGGTCGCCGGAGTCTCTATGATCGTTCGGAGGCCGGGCGCGATGTTATGACGTCACGCCCGGCCTCTGCATTCAAAAAATGGCGCCGCTTCGGTTGTGAAGCGGCGATCGTTTTATTTTTTTTTTTTTTTATTTTAGGCTTCCCAGCCTAGAGGTGAGATGTGGGGTCTTATTGACCCCATATCTCACTGTAAAGAGGACTGATCGTGTCATATTCCTATTACAAGGGATGTTTACATTCCTTGTAATAGAAATAAAAGTGATCAAAAAAAAAAATATTTTTTTAAAGTGTCAAAATAAAAAATTTTAAGTAAAATTAACAATAAAAAAAAATAAATAAAATTTTTAAAGCGCCCCTGTCCCTGTGAGCTCGCACGCAGAAGCGAACGCATACGTAAGTCCCGCCCACATATGAAAACAGTGTTCAAACCACACATGTGAGGTATCGCCGCGAACGTTAGAGCGAGAGCAATAATTTTGGCCCTAGACCTCCTCTGTAACTCAAAACATGTAATCAGTAAAAAATTTTAAAGCGTCGCCTATGGGCATTTTTAAGTACCAAAGTTTGGCGCCATTCCACGAGCGTGTGCAATTTTGAAGCGTGACATGTTAGGTATCTATTTACTCGGCGTAACTTCATCTTTCACACAATGCAAAAAAATTTGGCTAACTTTGCTGTTTTGTTTTTTTTTTAAGCATGAAACTGTTTTTTTTCCAAAAAAACACGTTTGAAAAATTGCTGCGCAAATACCGTGCAAGATAAAAAGTTGCAATGACCGCCATTGTATTCTGTAGGGTCTCTGCTAAAAAAACATATATAATGTTTGGGGGTTCTATGTAATTTTATAGCAAAAAAATGATGATTTTTGACATGTAGGAGCGAAGTGTCAGAAATGGCCCGGATATGAAGTGGTTAAGGTAAATGCATGCTATGCCTATTGTGACCACCGGGGGCTGCCAAGAGCACAAACCTGCACATGCTGACTGACTGTCTCAGGTGTTTTCATCGCTGATTATGTCCCAGCGTCTCAAGCAGGCTGCAAGCAGGTAAGATGGAAAGGGGGATTTCTCATGTTTGAATGTTCCCCCCCAGGCTAGAGAGGGGCCACAGGGGTCTAGAAAGTGGTTATACCACCCGGGCTCTGCGGCCTAATGGCCAACATCTCTGAAGATAGCCGTTCAGGCAGATCTTGTTACCAGCCTCCCTCCCCCCCCCCCCATCCCCAGCCTTTCTCCAGAAGCATGACAGGAGAGTCGGCCAGCGCGGGAAGCGCTCGTTTTTTTCAAAACTCGAGGGGGGGGGGGGGGGCGGTAGAGGAGGGGTAGAGGAGGGGGCGGGACGTCAGCACAGGTGCTTAGACTCCCACTCAGGCCAGCTGCAGGCTATTAGAGGCACTCTGTACAGGTGCACACAGCCTTCTGAGAGACACAGAGCTGACGGTCGCATGTAAGGTGGGACACAGGCATTCTCCTAGGCAGCATTTACTGAAGTAACACCAGACTGAGCATTGGGTAGCAAGGCTTTTAGCCAGACTACATCGCTCAGCAGGCAGTGTTCATTTGTATACCTCACACCTTGTTGCTTTGCACTATGGGTAGACGAGGTTCAAGCACCCCAGGAACCAGAGACACTAGGGGATCTCGTTCAGGTTCTGAGGGCCCCCTGTCGGCAGCATCCTCCCCCCCTAAAGATGGGCCAGGGAGAGCCATCGGGGTCAGGGGCTACACCTGCTTCTGGCACTTCAGCCCCTGTATATATTACACAAGAGGTTTTTTCCTCAACCATTAATGGTTTAGAGGAAAGATTAATGGCCGTGATTACGCCTTCACTCAGTGGAAGAAAACGCACTAGGCTTTCCTCTGTTCCCCAAGACCCTCAGACAGAGGAGCTCTGGGATAAAGGAGATGAATCCCTTTCAGAGGATCGGGATGGGACGGATGATTCCTCTTCGGAGGAATCAGGTGGAGAGGGACCCTCTGCGACTTCCCAAGAGGAGAAAGTCTTAGTGCAGATCCTCACTGGATTGGTCCGCTCCACATTTAAGTTGCCCATACCTGAAACTGCTAAAGAATCCTCTTCTGCTTTGGGGTCACTGAAACCTTTCCAAGCAGCACATGCTTTTCCTGTTCATACTTTACTTGAAAAGCTCATTTATTCTGAGTGGGATCACCCAGACAAACGTTTTTTTCCGCCGAGAAAGTTTTCAACACTTTATCCGATGGAAGAAAAGTTTATTAAAATGTGGGGAATACCGGCTATTGATGCCGCCATTTCCTCCGTAAATAATAGCCTGACTTGTCCTGTAGACAATGCTCAGATGCTCAGGGATCCTGTAGATAAAAGGATGGAATCCCTATTGAAGGATGTTTTCTCCTTAGCAGGATCAGTGGCCCAACCTGCAGTAGCAGCGATTGGAGTCTGTCAATACTTAAGAGACCATGTTAAGCAGGTCATCAAAGTATTACCTGAACAGCAGGCCCAGGGGTTTGCTAACCTTCCAGCGGCCTTATGCTTTGTGGTTGACGCCATTAGAGATTCTATCGTGCAAACCTCCCGTCTTTCACTGGGGTTGGTGCATATACGTAGAATCCTATGGTTGAAAAATTGGTCAGCCGAAGCACCATGTAAGAAGCTACTGGCCGGGTTTCCATTTCGTGGTGCAAGGTTGTTTGGAGAGGACTTGGATAACTATATCAAGAGAATCTCTTGTGGGAAAAGCACTCTCTTACCTGTCAAGAAGAGTAAGCGTCCCTCTTTCAAACGGACTCTTTCCCCAGCGCCGGGGGCTTCAGCCTCCAGGCAGTCTCGACGGCCGCCTCCATCGGGGTCCAGAGACAAGAGTCAACCCCAGGGACAAAAGAAGTCCTGGGGACAGAAGCCTACTAGGCAAAACACTAAGACCTCTGCATGAGGGGGCGCCCCCGCTCACTCGAGTGGGGGAAGACTGCAACAGTTCTCAGAGCTCTGGCAGGAGGACTTCCAGGACAAGTGGGTAATCTCCACGGTAACCTTAGGGTACAAGCTGGAGTTTCAGGAATTCCCCTCTCCTCGGTTCCTCAGATCAGGTGTTCCCAGAGACCCAGAGAAGAACCAGTCGCTCCTTCTAGCGTTAGAGCGACTTTTGTCGCAGGAGGTCATTATGATAGTTCCCGCAAAGGACCAGGGATTGGGCTTCTATTCCAACCTTTTTACGGTCCAAAAGCCAAATGGGGATGTCAGGCCCATTCTGGACTTAAGGGATCTGAACCGATTCCTAAGGATTCAATCCTTCCGCATGGAATCAATTTGAACAGTAGTTCCCACCCTGCAGGGAGGAGAATTTCTGGCATCAATAGACATCAGAGATGCATATCTGCATGTGCCCATTTTTCCTGCTCATCAGAAGTTTCTGCGCTTCGAGGTAGGAGGGCGCCATTTCCAGTTTGTGGCTCTGCCTTTCGGATAGCCACTGCATCTTGAGTGTTCACAAAAATCTTGGCTCCTCCTCTGGCCAGATTAAGGGCTCAGGGTATAGCTGTCATAGCATACCTAGACGACCTGCTCTTGATAGACCGGTCGGTGGCCTCTTTAAATGGAAACTTGAGGACCACAGTCAGGTATCTAGAACACCTGGGTTGGATCCTCAACTTAGAAAAGTCTTTCCTAAAACCAGTAAGAAGACTGGAGTATTTAGGTCTGATTATAGATACAAGCCGGGAGAAAATATTTCTACCCCAGGCAAAGATCACTGCTTTAAGAGAGCTGATTCTGACAGTAAGGACCAAGAAGGGTCCCTCAGTCCGCCTTTGTATGAGGCTACTAGGGAAGATGGTGTCTTCATTCGAAGCAGTTCCCTATGCTCAGTTTCACTCGAGAATGCTGCAACACAGTATTCTGTTGACCTGGAACAAGAAGGTTCAGGCATTAGACTTTCCGATGCACCTGTCGCATGCGGTGCGTCAGAGCCTCAATTGGTGACTCATATCCGAGAACCTGCAGAAGGGGAAATCCTTTCTACCGGTTACCTGGACGGTGGTAACAACAGATGCCAGTCTGTCAGGTTGAGGAGCAGTTCTGGAACAGGCTGCGGTCCAAGGGTTATGGTCCAAGACAGAGAGGACCTTACCCATCAACATTCTGGAGATCCGGGCGATACATTTAGCTCTAAAAGCCTGGACTATCAGGCTACAGGGTTGTCCGGTCAGGATCCAGTCCGACAATGCCACAGCAGTGGCTTATGTCAATCATCAGGGAGGCACCCAGAGCCGAGCTGCTCAAAAGGAGGTGAACCAGATCTTAGTCTGAGCAGAGATGCATGTGCCATGCATATCGGCAGTTTTCATCCCGGGAATAGAGAATTGGCAGGCGGACTATCTAAGTGGCCAGCAGTTACTTCCAGGGGAATGGTCTCTGCATCCCGACGTCTTTTGGGCCATATGCCAAAGATGGGGGGTTCCAGATGTAGATCTCTTTGCATCCCGATTCTACACAAAGATAGACAGATTTGTGGCAAGGACAAAAGATCCTCTTGCATGCGGGACGGATGCGTTGGTGATTCCGTGGCATCGGTTCTCACTGATTTACGCATTCCCGCCTATTCTGCTATTACCACGACGCCTTCGCAGGATCAGGCAGGAAAGGAAGTCGGTACTTCTGGTGGCCCCCGCTTGGCCCAGAAGGACTTGGTATGCAGAAATAGTAAGGATGACGGTGGGTTCCCCGTGGACCCTACCGGTACGCCCAGACCTGTTAAGGTCCAGTGTTCCATCCTGCCTTACAAACGCTAAATTTGACGGTTTGGCTATTGAGACCCACGTTCTGAAGAGTCGTGGGCTGTCAGGTCCTGTCATATCTACCTTGATTAATGCAAGGAAGCCAGCTTCCAGGATGATTTATCATAGCGTCTGGAAAGCTTATATAACCTGGTGTGAATCCAGAGGTTGGCATCCCAGGAAATATGTCATAGGTAGAATTCTTGATTTTCTACAATTAGGATTAGAGATGAAGCTGGCCTTGAGTACCATCAAGGGCCAGGTCTCTGCTTTATCAGTATTATTTCAGCGGCCACTTGCTTCGCATTCTTTGGTCCGAAATTTTATGCAGGGGGTGATGCGTCTTAATCTCCGGTTAAAGCGCCCCTAAACCCCTGGGACTTGAACTTGGTCCTGGCTGTGTTACAGAAACAGCCTTTTGAACCAATAAGTCAGATTCCTTTGGTCTTGTTGACAAGGAAATACATTTTTCTGGTGGCCATCTCTTCTGCTAGAAGAGTATCAGAATTAGCAGCTCTTTTTCTATCCCTGTTCTCCGGAAGAGAGATCTCTACATTCGTTGGATGTAGTAAGAGCAGTTAAGGCCTATCTAGGGGCAACTGCTCAGATCCGCAAGACGGATGTTTTTGTTTGTGCTGCCAGAGGGTCAAAAGCTACCATTTCTAAATGGATTCGACAGTTGATCATTCAAGCTTACGGTTTGAAACAGAAGATTCCTCCGTTTCAGATCAAGGCACATTCCACAAGGGCTATTGGTGCTTCTTGGGCAGTGCATCACCGGGCCTCTATGGCTCAAATCTGCAAGGCCGCAACCTGGTCTTCAGTTCATACATTTACCAGATTCTATCAGGTGGATGTGAGAAGGCATGAGGATATCGCCTTTGGGCGTAGTGTGCTGCAGGCAGCGGTACAGGGTCCTCAGGTCTGATTGCACCCTACTTGGTCGTGGTTCCCCCCCCTCAGGTAGCATTGCTCTGGGACATCCCATCAGTAATTACTGTGGCTCTGTGTCCCGTGATGTTCGAGAAAGAAAATAGGATTTTTTAAAACAGCTTACCTGTAAAATCCTTTTCTTTCGAAGGACATCACGGGACACAGAGGTCCCGCCCCTCTTCTAATACACTATATTGCTTGGCTACAAAACTGAGGTATCCCTGCAAGGGGGAGGGATTATATAGGGGGTTGAACTTCCTGATAGGGTGTGCCAGTGTCCAATCACCAGTGATACCTATATAACCCATCAGTAATTACTGTGGCTCTGTGTCCCGTGATGTCCTTCGAAAGAAAAGGATTTTACAGGTAAGCTGTTTTAAAAAATCCTATTTTTTTTTTTTTTTTTTTTTTTTTTTTTTTTTATATCTTACAAAAAGTTTGGGTTATATATTCTCTTTTTTTTGCATTCAAATTCATTAAAGTGTATTTTTTTTTTTTTTTTTCCTCAAAAAAATTGCATTTGAAAAATTGCTGTGCAAATACCGTGTGACAAAAAAAGATTGCAACGATCAATTTCAAGCAAAAAAATACAGATTTCCAAAACGTCTTTCAGGACAGCACCCGAGAGATCATGGCTCCTCCTCCCACAGGAAACACCTCATCAATTAAGTCTTTAAATTGGAATCCTCCACGTTGCCTCATCAGTTTTTTGTGTTTCCTCCAGCTGGAGGAACACCTCTGGTGGGAGCCATGATCTCTCAGGTTTATCCTGGGAGACACAGGTTCTCACCTGTTAAGTCTTTTTTAGGCTAGGAGAGTGAGCCTCCCACTTGCCTCTTATATGGACGGTCCCGTGGGCTCCCTCTCCCGTGCTCGGGGAGAGCCTGTACGTCCGGGGGGGCTGCCTCCAATTTTTTTGGCCTGACGGGCGGCCGTCCTATGTTCCCTTCTACATGAGGGGTGGCGGCCGTCATGTTGCTGGTGGCAGAAGAGCGCTTCAGCCACGTCCTGTAAGGGAGGAGGCAGCACTTCCGGGTCGGCGCGTGCGTCATTTCCGGGCGCAAAGTGCAGTGGGAGAGGGCAGGGTCACCTGGCGCCTTTATTTCCGGTTCCAGGTCAGCGCAGCGGCGTTTTCGAATCTGGAACCGGTCGTTTCACCACGCACCGCAGACAGCTATGGATAGCGATGCAGCGGATAAGGGGGCAAGCCAAGGCGCCAGCAAGGCTAAGGTAAGGGACTGTGTCCTCTATTACCCTGGGCCGTTTTCTCCTGTGGGGGGGGTTACTCACCCTTTTCCCCCCCTTCCCCCACCACCCCCCCACCCCCTCTTCAGAAGGTATGTTGTAGTGGCTGGATTTAGTATATCTGCCCTACAACAGGGGATTAGGTGGTGGTGGCTTGCTGGGCACATGGAAAATGAGATGTTTCTTCCTTAGTGCACCTGGGTGTTTTATTTGCGCTGTATTACAGCTTTTTAAGCGTGGTTCCATATCTCTTTTCTGTTTGTCCAGGCCAAAGGTTCTGCCCAACCAGTCAAGAAAAGGTGCCCTGTCTGCAAAGAAAAACTAAGCGATGCTTGGACCAAAACGCTTTGTGCAGAGTGCATTACAAATTTGGTCAGAGAGGAGACTCCATCCGTTTGTGGCGACTTGGTGTCAACAATAAAGGATGAGCTCCGGGCCACCTTTCAAGCTTTTAGGTCAAACCTAAGAGAGGAGCCAGGTCCCTCTAGGGATACTCTGGTTCCGCAGCCATCTTCAGAACCCCAGAGTGGTTCTCAAATAATTTTTGGGGGTCCGATATCCCAGGACGCTTCTCAAGGGTCCGTTTCCCTCGCTCCAGATGATACAGATTCTGAGGAGGAGGAAAATGAATCAGATGCCGCTTCTAAATACAAATTGTCACTAGAAGAGGTGGGAGGACTCCTGAAGGTAATCCATGCCACTTTGGGGATAGAAGAGGAAAAGAAGGAACTCTCCCTGCATGACCGCATGTATGCTGGTTTAGGAGATTCAAAAGGCCGTTCTTTTCCAGTCCATTCAATTATCACTGATATGATTAAAAAAGAGTGGCTGGAACCTGAGAAAAAGCCTTTCTTTTCCCGGGCTCACAAGAAAAGATTTCCATTTGAAGAAAATCCAGATTCTATATGGAATAAGGTTCCAAAATTGGACTCTGCTTTTTCTCAGGTCTCTAAGTCTACGGACCTCGCCTTTGAGGATATGGGCACTCTGAAGGAGCCCATTGACAAAAGGATGGACCTGCTTCTTAAAAGAACCTGGCAATCAGTAATGCACAATCTGAAACCAGCAATGGCAACAACCTGTGTGGCAAGGAACTTAGATCACTGGGTTAACCAGTTGAAAGCCCATGTCATAGCAGATTCCTCAAAACAGGAGATTCTAGACTCTTTTTCAACCCTGTCTGCAGCAATATCATATATTGCGGATGCGTCTGCGGAATCTATCCGCATGTCAGCAAGGTCAGCAGCTTTAACAAATTCTGCCAGAAGGGCCTTTATGGCTGAAGACGTGGCCAGGGGATGCTGCATCTAAAAATAGACTGTGTGGTATTCCATTTGCAGGCGATCTGCTATTCGGTTCAGAGCTAGAAATTGGAGGGAACTAAAAGCTATAGAAATGGCCTTACTGACCTTTGCGAAAGAAGTCCAGGGGCAACATACTCAGATCCTGTCAGACAACGCCACGGCGGTGGCTTACATAAACAGACAGGGGGGAACCAGAAGCAAAGTTCTGCAGAGCCTGGCAAAAGGCATTCTGAGTTGGGCAGAGCTCCATACTCTATCCTTATCCGCGGTCCATTTAAAAGGGACCCTAAACAGAGTAGCGGACTTCCTAAGCAGGAACCAGATTTTAGAGGCAGAGTGGCAATTGAATCCAGAAGTCTTCCAGTTAATAGTGCAGAAATGGGGGCGCCCAAGAGTGGATCTCTTTGCCACCCAGGAAAACTCGCAAATGTCTCGCTTCTTCTCCCTGAACAGGAACGAGGCATCACTGGGAGTGGATGCTCTGGCACAAGATTGGAATTTTCACCTCTGTTACGCATTCCCCCCGTTTCAGCTTATCCCTCGGGTCATAGCAAAAATCAGGAAGGAGGAGACAACAGTGATCCTCATCACTCCTTTCTGGCCAAAAAGGCCTTGGTTTTCATCCCTTCTTCAGATGCAACAAGAACCTTACTGGCACCTTCCGTTAAGAAAAGACCTCCTGTTACAAGGTCCTCTGTTTCACCAGGAAGTAGCAAAACTAAAGCTCACGGCCTGGCTACTGAGGAGCAGCTCTTGAAGAGGAAAGGTTTCTCGGATAGGTTGGTAGCTACCCTCCTATCCAGTAGAAAGAAGGTTACAAGAGCAATCTATTCCAAAGTCTGGAAAATCTTCAACTCCTGGTGCACAGCATCTGACAGATCTCCAAAACAAATTTCTTCTGTTCTTGAGTTTCTGCAAGAAGGAGCGGACAAGGGCTTAGCGGTCAGCACCCTCAAAGTTCAAGTGGCTGCGCTGGGGGTATTCCTGGAAAAATCCATTTCATCAGAACCCCTAGTAATAAGATTCTTCAAAGCTCTTACCCGGTCCAGACCAGTGGTAATCAAAAGCTGTCCAGCATGGGACTTATCGGTTGTTCTACAGGCACTGACCAAGGAACCTTTTGAACCCATTAATTTAGCCTCCCTGAAATTAATTACTTTGAAAACAGTGTTTTTAGTGGCTGTTACAACAGCTCGAAGAGTCAGTGAGCTGCAAGCCTTATCAATCAGGGAACCTTTCTTTTCCATTTTTTCAGACCGAATTGTTCTGAAAACGGATCCTAATTTTTTGCCGAAGGTCGCTTCGATCCAGAATCGAACTCAGGAAATAATACTTCCTACCTTTTTTGTTCTAATCCATCGGGTAAGAAGGAAGAAGAATTCCATACCCTGGATGTTAAAAGAGCAGTTTTGAGTTACTTGGAAAACACTAAAGACTTTAGATGTTCAGATGCTTTATTTGTTTTATTTTCCGGTAATAAAAAAGGAAGACAAGCTTCTAGAGGAACCATTGCCAGATGGTTAAGAATGGCTATCTCAGAAGCCTATTCCCTTACAGGTCAAGAGAGTCCATTAAATGTCCGGGCTCATTCTACAAGAGCTTCGGCGGTGAGTTGGGCAGAAAAAGCTGGCGCCACCCCCGAACAAATCTGTAAGGCAGCTACTTGGACAAGTCTGACAACCTTTGCCCGTCATTATCGGTTAGACCTCATGACGGCTGGGGACCAGGCTTTTGGAAGGAAAGTCTTACAGGCTGTTGTCCCACCCTAAATGGAGTAAGTCTCGATTATCCTCTCGGGTGCTGTCCTGAAAGACGTTTTGGAAAATTACAAGTTAGACTTACCGGTAACTTGTTTTCCAATAGGCTTTCAGGACAGCAGTAACCCGCCCTTTGTTTATGCTAATGCTGTAATACTATGATATAACTGTCGCTTATGTGTTGCAGCTGGGGCTGGAGTTCTCTACAAACAACTGATGAGGCAACGTGGAGGATTCCAATTTAAAGACTTAATTGATGAGGTGTTTCCTGTGGGAGGAGGAGCCATGATCTCTCGGGTGCTGTCCTGAAAGCCTATTGGAAAACAAGTTACCGGTAAGTCTAACTTGTAATTTTTTACTTTGTGGTGTAAACAAAGTGCCAGAAAAGGCCTCCCCAATAGATCATGGACAGTAAAAATACACAGACTGGGGCTGTCATCCTTCCATACCAAAAATTTAAAAAAATTAAAGCTGAGATTCTTAGATACAGCAAACCCTCTTTGCAGACAAATCTTCTAGATCAGTGGTTCTCAATACATCACAGGTGAAATAATTTGCTGCTCAGTGATTGCAGTATTCTAGTCTGCATCTCCCCCAAGGTAATACATAAAATTTGGCCTGTTAGTGGGTCCTGAGGACAGGAGTTGAAAACCACTGCTCTAGGTCCATGTGTTTATAATAGGACGGTTTTATTGACTGCTGGTTTTTAATGCTTAAAGGGGTTGTAAAAATATACATTTTTTCACCTTAATGCATTCTATGCATTAAGGTGAAAAAACTTTTGATAATGCCGCCGCCCCCAGCCCCTTCCCCCGTTTTACTTACCTGATACCTCGAAACTCGGCCGCTCGTTCCCGACCTCCATTCAGCCGATCAGCCTGGTCGCTAATTGGCTATAGTGGATGGATTGAAAGCAGTGCAGCCATTGGCTCGCGCTGCTGTCAATCACATCCAATGACGCGGTGCGCCGGGGGCGGGGCCGAGTGATACAGCGAGCGGCTATAGCCGCCGGCTGTATCACGGGAGCGCGCCCGCAATAACTAACCACCATGCGAGGGAGGTGGTTAGTTATTGCGGGGAGGAGCTGAGACAGCCGCCGAGGGACCCCAGAAGAGCAGGTTCGGGGCCACTCTGTGCAGAACAAGCTGCACAGTGAAGGTAAGTATAACATGTTTGTTATTTTTAAAGAAAAAAAAATTTACCTTTACAACCCCTTTTAATAGAAAAAAAAATCAACTAAGAAGACACTTAGCAGTGATTATACTGTAGGATCATTGTTTCTATGTGTGTCTGACAGAAGGCAGCTGCATGTAATTGTAAAAAAAAAATTTTTGTCTCCTTCAGACTTTCATCTTTACAGATTATGAAGACCAAGTGCTGCGCCAGAGAGCAGGTAAATGTTTATGAACATTTTCTGTTATCCAGGGTATCGGGGATATTAAACCAAGCAGATCTAGACTGACATCTTTTAAGTGTTTCTTTGTTTGTGGAATTCTCCAACATATAGACATTTGAGGCCGGGTTCACTCTGGAACCGACTCCGGATCGCACAGGAATGCTGTGCGCCCCCATTCTCCGGTTCAGGGACGAATCGGGGCCAAATCTGTGCCTGAATTCGACCCTGAAACTGAGCCAAAGACGCACAGCGTTTCTGTGCAGAGCGCTCCGCAGCCGTCCCGGAGATACATGAACCGGCTCCATAGAGAGCCTGTCACATTCTCCTGCTATGCGAATTGGATGCGGGGAAAGCCGCATCCAATTCCCATAGGTGTGAACCCAGGCTGGCCATACATTTATACAATTTTCTTGTACAATTTTTCCTTTTTAGATTTACCAAAGCCACCTAAACACTTTCAATTTGTATGCAGTCAGGCAGGCCCTTGCGCTACATAGTTGCAGGTAAATCTAAAGTAAATTGAATAGGAGAATTGTATAACCACTTAAAGACCAGCGACGCATCCATAAGTCAATGGACTTTCGGTGGTTATACCGGGATGATGCCCACAGCCATCATCTCCGTACCGTCTTTTAAAGCCGGTGGTCGGCTTTAAATAATAATAGATATCGGAGCAGGTAACTAGCTGCTCAAATGCTATACAACCAGTGGGGGGGGGGGGGGGGGGCGCGTAATTGGCTTCGGACTATGGTAACCTAGAAGCGATGACCTAACATCACTTCCAGTTTACCTGGAAGTCAACTGCGCTGTTTTTTTAAAATCAAAAGCATTTAAAAACACCGATCTTGGCTTGATTGAATGCTTTTAAGGGCAATGGAGGGCGTTGGGGTCTTATTGACTTTTTTTTTTCTCTGCTTTTATGTAAAGTCTAAAGGCAAAACGTTTTTCCAGTTTTGGACAGATTGGAGTTAGAACACCTGTCAGGATTTGAGTGCTGGCTGTGCCCCTATTGGGGAGATTCTTCTCCTCTGTCATGTTTACTGTTCTCGCCAAGAGTGAAAGAAAATCCCAAATTTATGGTTGTCTCTAGAACAGGAATAGAGGAGAAATCTTCCAATGAGGATGCTAGTTCTCGTGACAGCCAGGGATTCACTCGCACTTCAGGGATTTCCTCTCGCTTCTTGTTTTGCCTATGGGACAGGAAGTAAAGGCAAATCTCCCCAATGGGACACAGATGGCAAAAAAGGGGGTTATAACCCTCCCTCTATCAAAAATGGGAAAAAAATAGTAAGCATTGAAAGCAGAAGACTGTTGAACTCATTACTCTGTTGTTCTTTTCTCTTCTCCAATTGGCATGCCTCTTGTTATCACATGACTACTGCAGCACTTGCCTCCTAGGTTGCTTCCTCTTGCTCCTGTCTGAGCTCTACTGTACAGAGACTGCAAGTGGTTGATGTCAGGTCATATTCAGATGGTTTACACTGCAGTATTTGCATTTAAACATAAGTTCAACCACTTCCGCGGGTGGACGTCATATGAACTCCTGGACTTTGAGTGGAGATATCTGTAAGATGCCTGCAGCTCCGGGCATCATCCAGATATCCTCTTTTTTTTTTTTTTTTTTGTCTTTTTTTTTTTTTTTTTTTTTTTTTTAAGCCAGCGATTACTTACAGTGTAAAAGCCATCTTAGTGGCTGTTAGGGGCTTGAGTGCTTTTACAGGCTGCTGCCAGTTTACTACAGAGCTGGCAATTTCTGTGATCCTCGGATGATGCTTGCACACAGAAGCAAACGCATCCGTAGGTCGCACCCGCATTTGTGATCATTCGAACAAGAGCAATATTTCTAGCACTAGACCTCCTCTGTAACCCTAAACTGGTAACCTGTAAACCTTTTTAAAGCGTCGCCTATGAAGATTTTTAAGTACTGTAGTTTAGCGCCATTCCACGAGTGTCCGCAATTTTAAAGTGTGAAATGTTTTGTTTCTATTTACTCGTCGTAAACATCATCTTTTTATATTTTACAAAAAAATTGGGTTATCGCGTTTTCTTGCATTAAAAGTAGCTGCGCAAATACCGTGTGACATAAAAAAATTGCAACGATTGCCATTTTATTCCCTAAGGTCTCTGCTAAAAAATATACATATGATGATGTTTGCGGATTCTGAGTAATTTTCTAGCAAATAAAAGATGATGTTTTCATGTAGGTGAGAAATGCCAGAATTGGCTTGGGCTGGAAGTGTTTAATGATGTAATAATGAAATACAAAACTGTGTATTTTATTTCTGCCTGGAGTTCTTCTGTAAAGGAAACCACCCTACTATGTAACCTAACCTACTATATAAGTCATGACTATAATCTGAAAGTTACCATTACTAACCTTTCCTTCCAAAACTGCAAGTTGTCTGGTTGTCTGGCCCTAATGCTGAGCCTTCTTACTTTGGTAGTTGTTTCAGGTATCTGGTTCTTCGCTGCCTTTTTGAACAAGCATGAATACCTTTCCTTGTGTTTTTTTTTTTTTTTTTTGTTTTTTTTTTTCCTTTTAGGGAGTCAGATGGTGAACACGAACTGCACCGCAGTGCACACACGACAAGCTCTGTGTTGTAAGATGGCTGTCGAGTATGACAAATTTGTGCTTTCCTCCAAGAAGTAAGGGATGCCTTCTTTTTATTTCTGTTTTAAAGTGAATTTTAAGCCCTACTCCATCGGTTCTTTTTCAGATTGCAAGTCTAGCATCATTCAACCCAATTCTTGTGGGTCCAGGTAGTCATGGACATGACCCCTGCAGATGGGGGGGGGGGGGGGGGGAGATTCGCCCTCTCCATTTGTCCTGTTTACCATTATCATTGAAAGAAACCCCCAAACTTTGGGTTGTTCCCAGAAAAGTAAGAGAGGGGAAATCTTCCAATGGGGACACTAGTTCTGGTGACCTGGGTAGCCCCAAGGGATTCCCTGAATTTGCAGGAATTTCCTCTCCCTTCCTGTTTTAGCTAAGGGTCAGGAAGTGAGGGAAAATCTCCCCAATGGGACACAGATTTAAAAAAAAAAAAAAACCTGACAGAGTTGATAACCCTCCCTTACTCCATTCGAAATGAAAAAATAAATTTTGCCCTTAGTTCTACTTTAACAACTTGCCTACCAGCGATGTACCTGTAGACTTTAAGTTGTTATACCGGGATGATGCCTGCAGCTGCAGGCACCATCCCAGTAATGTTTTTTTAGAGCTGATGGTCAGCTCTCTTGTAAAAGCCATCCTAGAGGCTAACAAGTCACTGGATTGCTTTTACAAGCAGTGGGAGGGGATATGTTAGTACCTGCCAGTTAGAGTGGAGTTAACGGAAGTGAGACTGATTTTGCTTTTCCTTGATATTGTTAGCATTACAGCACCAGCATCCCAGCGATTGTTAGCATTGAGTTGTCTTATCAATTTGGCACTCTAGGTGCTGTAGCCAAATCGATTGGGGGGAGTGGCCTAGCTCATAACAAAGGAACCTAATGCAGGCAATGTTTTTCCAAATTCACTTAGTTTACACACCTGAAGGGGGCAGTACACACTGTATAAGCACTTTCATGCAAGGTCCATCTTATTAGTGAAATTCTGATGATTTTATTTATTTTAGATGGTTCTGTCACGTGGATGATGACAATTACCTGAATCTGCATGCCCTGTTAGATCTGCTGTCTGCCTTCCCGCACAACACTGATGTTTATGTCGGAAGACCCAGTCTGGACCACCCTGTGGAGACGCTGGACAAGGTTAAGGGCGATGGCTCGGTGAGATCTAAATGTCATTTTCACTTAGCTGGCTGTATTAATGTTTAAAGCAGTGAGATAAATATCTGACAAAAAATGTCATCTTCTATTTAAAACACTTAGGCTGGATTCACACTTATGCGAATTGGAAATGTGGGTTTCCCTGCATCCTATTCGCATGACAGGAGAGTGTGTCTGGCTTGCAATGGAGCCGGTTCACACACCTCTGAGGCGGCCGCAGCCCGCATTTGTTAAGGGTCCTGTGCATTTTTGATTTCAAATCTGGTGCGAATTCAGGCAAAAATTCGGACCTGAATCGGTGTACAGGGACACACTGGACCCCCTGATGTGAGACGCAGCATGTGTGAACCCAGCCTTAGCCTGGGTTCACACTAGATGCGGTGCGAATTTACAGCAAATTCGTTGCAGAATCAGCACAGCATCTAAATCGCAAACCGTCTATGCGAAACTGATTGCGGAGTGTATGTTAAGTTAATGACACCCCGCAATCAGTTTGCAAAACGCACCCATGCACCAGTTTGGCGCAAATGCAGTGCGATTTGAGCCATACAAATCTATGGCTCAAATCGCACTCAAGAGACACCGCATTTAATTTGCACAGGCATATACTGCGATTCGTGTGCGAATTATATGCAGTGTCCCGCACCACAACAATGTGAACTGGTACTAAACCCAGGGCCCCGCATTTGCTATATCTGGTCTCCCACAGTACACAGAACATGGAAATACAAGTATTTTAGTAAATATAAACTGTTAAATATATTTTCTCATTAGCAGTATATAGCAGTCTTGTGACTTCTATCAGTGTCTGGTTAAAGCTTGTAGGAGGAGTTTTCATCCTCCCCTGATTGTCCTATGAGGCTGCAGGACCCCTGACCCTCTGGACAGTGCTGATTGGCCCTGCGCTGATAACATGCACCCTCCCCAAGGAAAAAAATAAACTCTCTAGCAATACACACCAAACTGAGCATGTGCAGCTTGTCCCCTAGTATCTGTACTATCAGCAGATTGGGGACTGTGGAAGAAGGGGAGGATCAGGGAAGACAGGATCAAACTGCCTTTTTTACACCATGCAGAGGATTAACCCCTTAGGTTCCACAGTGAGTATAACAAGCATGCTTTACTACATATACAGACTGATTTTACTGTTATGGGTTTAGTAACACTTCACCAATGTAAGAGAGACAGGCTTTGAGGGGGGAAGGGTGGGGGTTGGACACATCACTTATTATGTTTTTATTTTTTTTAAGTCATCTCTGAAGTTCTGGTTTGCTACTGGTGGTGCTGGATTCTGTATCAGCCGAGGCTTGGCCCTGAAGATGAGTCCATGGGCTAGGTGAGTGAATCACTGTAGAGCTTGAAGAATAGAAAGTTTGTGTATTGCCAACATCCACCAGTTAAAATCTGTTAATTCTCTATAGCCTGCCCCAGCCCCCATTCTGTGGCCATAAGTTTCTGGACACCGGACTGTCACACCTACACTGTATGATATAATGTGTGTGAAGATTCCCCCAAAGAAATTTTGTTTTTACTGTAGAAGTAGTAGTAGAAAATATCATTTATTTATTTTTTTTCAAAATTTTTCTTTTTTTTTGTTTTGTTTATATAATAAAAAAACACCCACCAAAAAAAAAAAAAAATCTTTGTGTGAAAAAAATATAGAACTTTAATTTGGGTACAGCGTTGCATGACCACGCAATTGCCAGGTAAAGTAGCGCAGTGCTGAATTGAAAGAAAATGGCCTGGTTATGAAGGGGGGGGGGGAGCCTTCCAGAGGTCAAGTGGTTAGAGAGAGAGCCCTAACCACTTTTAAACACCCGTGGCTTGAATTAGAAAGCCGATTGCAAACCAGGTCTTCTCATTCAACATGGCCTGGCTCAAAAATTAAGCCCCAACAAGGGAGTGAACACATCAGAGGAAGGTTATGAATCGAAGAAAAGGCTGGACGGCCGAACTCTAACGCCTTTATTGAAGACGGTTTAAAAATTCTTCTAGTACAAAGACATCAGAGGCACAGGATAAATAAAAAGCCTTCGGCTTTCATTCTTTCACCTTATTGCATTCAGCTGACAGTGGGCTTTTCCTTACCTGAGCCCGATCCAATCCAGTGATGTGCACGAGCGCAGTGGCTCCAGTCGCTGTCTCTCTCCTCATTGGACAAATTGATAGCAGCAAGAGCCATTGGCTCCCTGCTGCTGTCAGTCAAATCCTGTGACACGTGGGGGGCTGAGCCTCGCTGTTTGTGGTCGATGGACGCAGCAGCGAGCCCACACGGGTGCCCCCAGGGAAAGGGGCCTTCCGTGGGGGCACTCGATGAAGAGGCATGGCCTGGAGCGTTGGCGGGGGAACCCCAGAACAAGAGGAGGATCGGGGTTGCTCTGTGCAAAACAGAGCAGGTAAGTATAACATGTTTGTTGTTTGTAAAAAAAAAAAAAAAAAAAGGAAGATTTACAACCACTTTAAAGGATACTTTGCCCTGAAGGGCACCTTTAAAGTGTCATTAAACCCACCTCATTAAAAACTATCAATAAATGGTGCATTACACGCTGTTCATACTCACTCAGTCAATATAGGATTGGTTTTCTGTGTTCTGCAAAAAAAACCTGGTTGATCCTGCTGCTCTCTATCCCTCCCTCCCTGTCCATGTCCCACTGTAACTGGGGATTCTGCAGAGCAGCTGTTGTCAGCTAGTGCACATGCTCAGTTTTCAGTGTGTTTTACAAACTGTTCATTTCTCCCTCGATCACATCTGAGCAGCCCATGTGACTATAGAGTCACACATGTGGGCGTATACACAGTAGTGAATGACAGCCCACTCCCTCCCTCCCTCCCTCCCTCCCTCCCTCCTCCTTCATGCAAAATAAACTGCTAAATGCAATAGGGGCGGGACATTACATGTTGATTGATGGAGGCTTCACCTCCCTCTTATTCTAAGCACATACACACAAAAGACACCGGTCGGAGGGGCGTGGTGCAGCCTTTGAATGCCAGAAATCCACCAACACCGTATTATTGCCAAAAAATAATAGATTTGATTTCAAATATATATTTACATGACAATTTAAAACCTTTTATTGATATTAAAAGAGAAGTATGGGGATTTACTTTTTTTGTAGAATCATACTTGCCTAGCTGGATGCAGCATTGGTCCGATGCTACATCTGTCCCCCTGCCGGCTCTAATACTGAGAACCAAGCGATCAAACACCTCTGATCGCTCAGTTCTCAGAGCAGAGAGCCAGTAACCGGCTCTCTGCTCCCCAGCGCTGACAGGAGCACTGGGCTGTGGAGAGGGCGGGAGCTGAGCCCCCCCCCCCGGCTCAGCGACCTCAGCTGACAGCAGGCTTTAGCTGTACTTCTCCTCCTTTATTTAATTGTTTTTACTCTGTATTCCAAAGACTGTTTTCTTTATTTTTTTTGAGCATGTGTGAACAGCAGCAGAGGACTAGAAGTTCCTCATGCTTCTATTTCCCTGCAGACAGGCTGGCAGGCTGGGAAAGAGCTGAGTCATGTGACGGCTGTACATTGATTAGGAAAGAAGGCACTTAGATGTTTTATTTTAATTTAAAATCATTTCAGTTGTCATCATCAATATACAGAAATAGAAGGTAAATTAAACAGTGTGTGTGTGTTTAGTATCCCTTTAAACAACAGCTAAAAAAACTGACTGTGTTGCTGTGGTCGGCTGTTAATTTTACTCCTCCTGCCCCTAAGATCTGTGGCTGCTCTGTGACTAATGACAATTCTTTGCCTCATCTTTAGCATGGGGAACTTCATTAGCACTGCAGAGAAGGTTCGGCTCCCTGATGACTGCACCATTGGGTACATTATTGAAGGATTGCTGGAGGTGAAAATGCAGCACAGCAACCTCTTCCACTCGCACCTGGAAAATCTCCAGATACTCCCTCAGATTTCCTTACTGCAGCAGGTGAGTGTCCCTGTTCTACGCACTGATAAAAAGGGGGAGAGAGCAAGGGGGGTGGGACTTTGAGTGAGGCACGTGGTTGCAAAAGAGTAAATTGGTGAACAATTTTGGATTTTATTGATTGCCATAGGGTATACACAAACATATCCAGTAGAAACACGTTACAATGGGGAAATGGTAATACAGTACAAATGATCATAACATGGATGTCGCAAGATATAGCAGGCAATAGCTTTCCAAGGTTCACTAAAGGCAAAATATGGGTAAAACCGTAATAGATTATATTACCTGCAAGGCCTATGGCCTAATTGATCCGGAGAAGAGGTATAAGTTATAAACTTCAAGTTTGATGTAATATTTGGTCGAGATATGACATATGGCAGCTCTACGTGTTTCGTGGCTGGGGGGTCACTCATCAGGAGCCAGCACATGATGGACCCATGAATAAAAATATTGGCTTAGATAGTAAAATATATGCAAAATGGGCAGTGGTGGGGTCAAAAATGCACTAATGACTAAATGGGCCTCCTTCATTTTGCCTCTTCATTTGCATTTTTATTGTTCAGTTAAAGGCGTTTTCTAATGCCGCGTACACACGAGCGGACTTTACGGCGGACTTTGCCCGGCGGATTTTTCTACGTACTTTACGACGGACTTTCTGAATGAACGGACTTGCCTACACACAATCCACCAAAGTCCGTCGAATTCGTACGTGATGACGTATGACCGGACTAAAACAAGGAAGTTCATAGCCAGTAGCCAATAGCTGCCCTAGCGTGGCTTTTTAGTCCGTCGAACTAGCATACAGACGGCGGACTTTTCGACCGGACTCGATTTCAACGGATAAATTTTAAACAAGTTTCAAATCTAAGTCCGTCCAACTTTTGAGCAAACAAAGTCCGCTGGAGCCCACACACATCGAATTGTCCGACGAAATCCAGTCCGCCGGGCAAAGTCCGCCGTAAAGTCCGCTCGTGTGTACGCGGCATTAATGTTAATTGCAACAATACAATTGTGAATAGATCGTGCTGAAGAAATAAACAAGCCAAAAATTATAATTTTAATTCTATACCCCACATATGTCCTGCTTGATGGCACATGGAGCAAAAGAGAGCTTGTACAGTCACTAAGTTTAACAAACATACTGGTGTACATATGTGGGTTGCAGGTCTGAGAGCTCTCTCATTCCAACAATGCATTAGAGTTTTCATAAATGGTAGAATTGTCACCATTTGTGATTTCCCCCTGGAGACATCTGCCTGTCCTTGAAACCATGACAGTGTATTTCGCCATAGTCGGCATTCGGTACCATCTGGTACTATCTTTATTCCACTTTAAAGGAGAAGTCCAGCCTAAGCGTGTTTAGCTGTACTTCTCCTATGAGTCACAGGAGTGCAGTTCGTTTTGCGCTCCTGTGGACCCGTTATCGGCAGAGAGTGGACTGAAGTCTGCTCTCTGCTGACGTCACAGGAACCAGTCCAGGCACCGTGTCATCACGACAAAGTCTGGATCAACAGCTTAGGGGGGCGCAGAGCGGAGAGCTATGACTGACAGTCTGCGGCTCTCTGCTCGGGGAGCTGTGAGAACTGAGCCATCAACATTGTTCGATCGCTCGGTTCTCAGTGCAGAGGCACCGGGGGACCGATGCTGCATCCACCTAGGGAAGTATGATAATGGAAAACAAAACTCTTACTTCTCTTTATAGCTCCTTCCCGCCCTTGGGTCTCTTTTTAACTGGGCTATTACTCCCGCGGGGCAGAAAGGTCTGCTTAATCATTTGGCTACTGTCATTGGCTGTCACATGAACGGGAGCCAGTTCCCGATCATTTAGTATAGACTGAGCTTTGAACAGCTCGATCTCTGTGCTGGGAGCGCACTCTTGGCACAGAAACCTATGCATACATGTGGGCGTTGAAGCCCACCCTTTTTGCTGCCGTACATATGCGTTACGTGGGCAGCAAGAGGTAAAATGTCCTTTTTTACTAAACACACTGCTGGCAATCGGTTTGTAGGTTAACCAACATATCTGGAAATGATAGTGTTATTGTATTCACACCTCGAGGAAAAATCATCAGGGGATTTTTACCTTTTGTGAATTGTAGCTGAGATTCCAGAATACTTGCTTTTTGGAGGCTTGTGGCTTAATATATTCTCCTTTTCTGCTACCAAGGTAACCCTCAGCTATGGTGGCCCTGAAAACAGAAGAAATGTTGTACGAATTCCTGGAGCCTTCAGCTTAGAGCAGGACCCAACAAAGTAAGTCAAATCCTGTCCAACAAAGCAGGTTCAGAAATCTGCTCAACTCCCCCCCCCCCCCCCCCCCTTTTTTTTTTTTTTTTTTGGTTTCCCTAAGGCTGCTTTCACACTCGGGAGAGTGGTAACAGTAAAATGCTGCTAGTTTTAGCGGCGCTTTATCGTGGTCTTAGCAGTGCTATTAGTGTGAGCACCTTTCTGTCCAGGAGTGCTGTGAGCCCAGGCTGGGTTGATGAAACAACCCCAGAGGTTGTGTCTCTGACACCCTAGGTTCATGGGAAATGGGTTGGATGACACTGGGTATTGCTCAACCTGGAAGTAGGATCTTGCTACAGGGCCAATGATATTGCCCTTGCCTAGGTGTAACAGACTTAAGCTGGAGGGTGAGTAAGTTGTTTTTGTTTTGTTTATTTTTCGTTTTGTTTTGGGTTTTTTTCAATTTTTTTAATTTTTTTTATATTTATTTATTTTTGTGCATTGCTGCAATTTAACACACAAGTGGGGGTGGGGGAGACTAAAGAATAAGTGTAATTGGCAATTTATTATCAGTCTGCATTTAAAATTGACATTTACAACTGTGAGATTTACTTTCATCAAATACAATTGACTAGTGTTGTGCTAGTGCTAGGTATAACCTGCAAAATGAGTCCACAGTTCATAGTCCTATAACAGCAGTAGTGGAAAAGGAAAACTGGATCTTGGGACACCTTGCTGCACCAGGGGGACACCGGAAACTGAAAACAGATAGATAAAAGAGCACAGGCTCCTGGTTGCAGTATACTTTTAATAATTAAATAAAAACATGTAAAATGCACTCACAAGATCAGGCTTGTGTAAAACATTGCATCCATTCAATCATTCTCCTACCACTGGTGTAAACATCTTGCGCTGACCCACATTGTCGAAAGCAATGCCGGCGGCTTAGGCTAAAGCATACAATGCATCTGGAAAGTATTCACAGCGCTTCACTTTTTCCACATTTTTTTTATGTTAGTCTTTTTCCAAAATGGATTAAATTCATAATTTTTCCTCAAAATTCTACAAGCAATACCCCATAATGACAACGTTAAAGAAGTTTGTTTGAAATCTTTGCAAATTTATTGAAAAAAAAAAAGAAAATCCCATGTACATAAGTATTTACAGCCTTTGCTCAATACTTTGGTGAAGCACCTTTGGCACTAATTACAGCCTCAAGTCTTTTTGAGTATGATGCTACAAGTTTGGCACACCTATTTTTGAGCAGTTTCTCCCATTCTTTTTTTGCAGGACCTCTCAAGCTCCATCAGGTTGGATGTGGAGCGTCGGTGCATAGCCATTTTCAGACCTCTGCAGAGACGTTCAGAGTTGTCCCGTGGCAACTCCTTTGTTATCTTGCTGTGTGCTTAGAGTCATTGTTCTGTTGGAAGATGAACCTTCACCCCAGTCTGAGGTCCAGAGCACTCTATTGCAGGTTTTCATTAAGGATGTCTCCGTACATTACTGCATTCATCTTTCCCTCAATCCTAACTAGTCTCCCAGTTCCTGCTGCTGAAAAACATCCCCACAGCATAAAGCTGCCATCACCATGCTTCATTGTAGGGATGGTATTGGCTAGGTGATGAGCGGTGCCTGGTTTCCTCCAGACATGACGCTTGCCATTCAGGCCATAGAGTACAATCTTTGTTTCATCAGACCAGAGAAATTTTGTTTCTCATGATCTGAGTCCTTCAGGTGCCTTTTGGTAAACTCCAGGTGGGCTGTCGTGTGCTTTTTACTGAGGAGTGGCTTCCGTCTGGCCACTCTACAATACAGGCTGATTGGTGGAGTGCTGCAGAGATGGTTGTTCTTCTGGAAGGTTCTCCTCTCTCCAAGGAGAAATGCTGGAGCTCTGTCAGAGTGACCATCCGGTTCTTGGTCACCTCCTTGACTAAGACTCTTCTCCTCTGATCGCTCAGTTTGGCCATGCGGCCTGCTCTAGAAAGAGTCCTGGTGGTTCCAAACTTCTCTCATTTATGGATGATTGAAGCCACTGTGCTCATTGGGATCTTCAATGCTGCAGAAAATGTTCTGTGCCTCCATACAATCCTGTCTCTGAGGTCTACAGACAATTCCTTGGACTTCATGGCTTGGTTTCCGCTTTTGACATGCTGTTAACTGTGGGACCTTATATAGACAAGTGTGCGCCTTACCAAATCATGTCCAATCAACTGAATTTACCACAGGTGGACTCCATTCATATATATTTGAAATGTAACTTCGCTGATCCGAAAAAGTTCTAGTGCAATATTACCACTAAAACGGTGTCTCTACCATGTATACAAAACTTATAACTAAAAAACTATAAAACTGTGAAGTGCAACGTATAAATAGGTCAATATATAGTGCAAATTATCAAGTGCAAAATATCAAAACTCCAGAACATAGGTTTCTTACAATAGTCCCCAGAGTCCACTTCAATATATCATATAAATTCCATGTGCATATTGTGCACCAATTCACATCCGTGCTCTATAAAAGGACTTTTCATCACTTTGTGTGCCACCACCACCACCTTCTGAAATGGGCACTCACCAGGACCTAGAAAAACTTTTGCCTTTGGTTTATATTTGGATAACCACTCCACTTACCTGGCGTTCCTTCAACTAGGTTGCCTCTAGTTACTCCTCATGTCTCCATGCCAATCTTGGTATCTCATAAGAAGTAAACATCCATCATTGTGCAACATGCTTGTATAAAATGTATTTCAACCGATAAGATAACAACATCCAAAATGTATAAAATGTGCACTCACAATTAAAGTGCTTTTAGACCGGCACGGAGTCTTTCCAGCAGTGTGTTTTGGGGTATAGCTCCGCCACTTTGTTTCCCGGGATCGGCGTGCGTTCGAAGCATCAATCTGGTACGGCTTTCAGACAGGAACGTCAGTGGTTACCTAGAAGCCTCTATGCGTTTTGCATACATACATGCGTCATCAGGAAGCATGTACATATGCGAAACACGGGTACGGATGCATGGATGTGAATTGGTGCACAATATGCACATGGAATTTATATAATAAATTGAAGTGGACTCTGGGGACTATTGTAAAAAACCTATGTTCTGGAGTTTTGATATTTTGCACTTGATAATTTGCACCATATATTGACCTATTGATACGTCACACTTTATAGTTTTATAGTTTTTTTAGTTATAAGGTTTGTAATACATGGTACAGACACAGTTTTAGTGGTAATATTGCACTAGCACTTTTTTGGATCAGTGAACATTTCAAATATATATTTCTTTCCTAATCTATGGTATAGGACTTTTTTAACTGCAGCAGATCATATCCTATATTTTATTATCACCATTTTTGATCAATTTTTGCGCCGGTGACACAATTTCCCATTTTTGGACTCCCAATCATGTTGTAGAAACATCTCAAGGATGATTAGTGGAAACGGGGCAACTGAGCTAAATTTTGAGTGTCATAGCAAAGGCTGTGAATACTTATGTACATGGGATTGTTATTTTTGTTTTTTATTTTAAATAAATTTGCAAATATTTCAAACAAATTTCTTTCACATTGTCATTATGGGTTATTGTTTGTAGAGTTTTTGAAGAAAATAATTAATTTAATCCATTTTGGAATAAGAATGTAACATAACAAAATGTGGAAAAAGTGAATCGCTGTGAATACTTTCTGGATGCTCTGTAACACTCGCTCCCCCCAACTGACAAGCCGTTAAGCTCACAGTGAGGCAGCCACCTTACAAGCCGGCTCCATGCACGGCGCTGCCTGAGAGGGAGGATAGGCAGTGAATTGAATGCTCTGACAACACGTATCGGAGATTGACTTTCATTCAGCTGGAAAGTACAGAATGAAGTGTAATTGTAGCGCCATTGCGTGATGCTTTATGCTTTCCTGTTGTGTGGATGATGTGCTAATTTTCTTTTTTCTTGCAGGTTTAAAACCATTCATTGTCTGCTTTATCCAGAGACTAGCTGGTGTCCGCAGAAGAAGCATCTGTCTCTCTTGACATAAGTTCCATCGCACATCTAGATCTGACATCTTCCAATTTTTTGTTTCTGTGAAACAATATATAAAGGCACATGGTGTCTAAAAGCATAACATGTCCTCACCAACCAATTACCAGGAAGGGCAGCAGAGGAGGTAGATTGTGTATTTTTGGAAGTGTCAAATTGAAAGTATAACTAAAGCCAAGATGTTTTTTTGTTTTTTGGTGGGGAACGCTCGGTGACAAAGGTCACCAGGACAAATAGAGTGGATGAATCTGACAACCGGGGACAAAGACTGCAATAAAAACATGACAGATATCCTAATTCCACTTTATCAAAATCTAAAAAGCAAAAAAAGTTTTGTCTGTAGATTTAATTTAAGGTTTGCCTGCTTCCTTGGCACTACAGCAGGGTTTGCTTGTGCATGAGTTGGCATCAGCATTTTTCAGCATCTCCGGACACCAATGTAGCAAAACTTGTCCACAACTCCACCTCCATTAACATTCCTATAGATAAAGGGTGGAGCTTCGTGATATGGCCAGGGCTGTCTTTAAGGCAGGGCAAAAGGGGCAGTTGCCCCGGGCCCAGTCATTGTTGTGGGGCCCAAAGCAGCTGCCCCTTGAGCCTACACTGCCTGAAAATAGTTGACAAGTGGATTTGGGAGGGCCCAAGAAAATGTTTGCCCAGGGTCCAATGAATATTAAAGACGGCCCTGGATATGGCTTATATGAGTGGGCTGGACTTAATTGGTAAGAGACATGGGGTTCAAAACCCTCTTTCGAAAATTCACTAAAACCATCTTAGCTTAAAGGGTCACTAAAGGCAAAATTTATATATATATTTTTTTTAGATAAAGTGGAGCGAGAAAAGAACTTTTGTCAGGTTGTTATTGCTGTCTTTGCCCGCTTTAGGGAGATTTACTCTCTCTACTTGTCATGTTTATCATTGAAAGAAAATCCCAAATTTTGCGTTGACCTCAGAATACGAATAGAAGGGACACTAGTTCTGTTGACACCTCAGGATTCCCTCACTTTGGAGGGATTTTCTCTCACTTCTTGTTTTGGCTATGCGACAGGAAGTGAAGAGACATTTCCCCAGTGAGATACAGATGAAAAAATAAACAAAAAACTGGTGGAGGTTATAACCCTCCTTTAATGCTATCTAAAATGGGGGGGGGAAAAAGTTTTGCCTTTAGTGACACTTGAAAGAAATAGAACAATGTCTACATTCTCTACCACCTTTTCCAGCATATTGTTTTCATTTGTGCCACAGATCCTCTTTGATATATCCAGATAGATGTCTTACTTCTGCAGTAACTGCAACAATTTTTTATATTGGATTACTGCCAATATACTTAGCAGGTGGTGATAACAATAGATTTTATCTACAGCAGCACCTACAGGTGAAACCCAGTATTGCAGAATGACCTCTGTGAGCATTATTACAGAGGTTGGACATGGGGCATATTGTAAACAGCATACAGTAAATGCGTATTCCATACATGCACATTTTCTGTCTCTGAAGGTAAAGGGTGCCCATTTATTATTTACACCACATCACATTCCATAATCTGTATTAATGCTGGTGTGAATTCTTAATTTAGACTAAGGCAGGGCATTGGAACATCAATTTGTAATGTGAAAACACTTTGGGGTTGATTTACTAAAACTAGAGAGTGCAAAATCCGATCTGGTGCAGCTGTGCATGGGAGCCAATCTGATTCTAACGTCAGCTCAGCTTGTTCAATCAAAGTGGTTGTTAAGCCAGAATTTTTTTTTTTTATCCTTCTGTGTTCAGCAGCCCCCCTTACTTGACCCCCCCTCTCGATCCAGTGATGTCCACGAGTACCTCGGCTATCCGGGACTCTCCCTTTTAATTGCGCCATTGTCAAAGTCAGCCAATGAGGAGCGAGGGGGCGGGGCCAAACCACAGCTTCATGTCTGAGTGGATGTACGGAGCTGCAGCTCCTATCCCTTTTGAAGAAGTCACGTGACAAGTGACGCAATGCATCAGGTGGAGCTTGTGACGTCATTTCCGGTGTCCCGTGCATCAGAATTAGCGGCGAGGAGGCGAGGAGCTCATAATTTGGATACATTACTTACAGTTATACAAGATGTGGAAAGTGTGAGTGCACAATCTTTATGTTTTAATCGTTTTAAATGGTATTGCGCAATTCATTTTTCTTATATATTTTGAGCAATATTGGAGAAATCATTCTTCATAAGAGAGCGTGTGTCCTTCACTATAGGAGCTGGCGTTCCTGATTATTGAGGATTTTCCTACACTTTATAACAAGGCTTGAATAGACCTGGGGGGGGGGGGGGGGTCTCTGTTTGAGGTGAGTGGTCGATTTATTTAAAGGTGGTGTGGTGATTGCACATCTTTGTTCAAGCACAAATTGGATTTACACTTATAAGTGAGAGGGATACCTGCTCACTTCAGAATCATCACTGTTTTTTGGCATTTTTTGAACTCCTTTAGTGTGTTTTTTAATTTGTTGCACTTTATTCATTCCAGTTGAGGATTTTGATTAATGATTTACAGTTTCATATTGAATAAGTGCACCATTATTTTGAATATTTTAGCTTGGTTTGGGTGCCCCCATAGCAAGCTGCTTGCTGTGGGGGCACTCAACAGGAGGGAGGGGCCAGGAGCGCTGAAGAGGGACCCTAGAAGAAGAGGATCTGGGCCGCTCTGTGCAAAACCATTACACAGAGCAGGTAAGTGTAACATGTTTGTTATTTAATATAGAAAAAAAAAAAAAAAGAGACTTTAGTATCACTTTTTAAGCTTTGACAAAAAAAAAACCCTGGAAGCTGATTGGTTTCTATGCAGAGCTGCACCAGATTTTGCACACTCCAGTTTTTTTTTTAAATAAAATTTTAACTTGATCAAGTAACATCATTTAGTACCCCCTTTCTCTGGAATCTTACAGCCATCGCTAAGTGCTAGAGCAGGCCCATAGCGGCCATCAGTTGCAGGATGGCCTAACCAGCAGGGTCAGGAAACACTCTGCTTCCTGTGAGCGCTGGCCTCATTTGGCAAGTCCGCCCACCTCTTCTGCCAACCACTTTTACACCAAAGCCATTGACCCGCTTCTCTCCTCCAGTGCTTCCCTCCCCATGTCTTTCTCTTTCCCTCCATCCCACTGCAGTTGCATCATGGGGAATGTAGTTCTCCTCTACAGTACAAAGTATAGTCACATGGATGCTACAGGAAGCCCAGTGATTGGGGGGTGCACCTTTTGGAATTAAAGGATAAGTTCACCTTTCGTAACCTGTTAAACCCATATTAAAGGGGTTGTAAACCCTCATGGTTTTTCACCTTTAATGCATTCTATGCCCGCCTCACTCATTCACAATCCTCTGTGAATAGAAAACTACAAGGTCCAGCAGCCTTTGCGGCTGTCGGCTTGTAGTTTTCAATGAAGTACCATGGCGCTGTGGTAGTTCATTCTCTCTTCCTGTCAGCATGTATCGGCTTGCTCCTACAGGGTACGAGCAAGCCGATACACTGATAGATCTGCAGGAGACCTGCAGGGCACCAGCAATCTGCTGATCGCTGGTGCAATGCTTTACAGGCTCCTGCAACAGAAAATAATAAATGATAAATGCACTTTTTTTTTTTTTTTTTTTTTTTTTTACCTGCAAAAAAAAAAAAAAGAAGTGAACTCCCTTTTTAACGCCAGAGTAGAGGCAGATTCACCACAGTCAGAGGGAGGTAAGTAAGGGCTAGCAAAATAAAAATGGCTGCAGTACAAAAGAGGATACCAAAGGCTTCAATTCCTTTTGAAAAATCTAAGTTGCGCTACAAAAAAAGGTGAACTAAGGCTGGCCATACACTATTCAATTTTCCTGTTCAACTTTCCTTTAGATTTACCAAAACCATATAATATGAGGTGAAACCTAAACACTTTCAATTTGGATGCAATCAGGCAGGCCCTTGTACTACATAGTTGAAGGTAAATCTAAAGAAAATTGAACAGGAAAATTGTATGGTGTATGGCCAGCTTTAGCCTTTAAATTTGCCCTTCCCAAATAGCACATGTTTTGGCAGACACAAGGATTCCTCTCTTTGCAGAGTTCCTTCACAGTCCATGGTGTTGCAGACTTGAATTATTTGGCATGACGTCTTTCATTCGCCTGAAGGAACTATGCCTGCCAGAGCGTAAGATATCAAGGTGTGTCTTATTAGTCCTTCCGCCCCTAGCCATAGAAGATTTGTGTCTGGATATTCTAATCCCAAAGATGGATATAGATGTGGCTATGTGATTATAGCAATCGGATTAGATTTTCTGCTAATCCTAAAGCAATGCAATTGAAAACATAAGATGTTGGCATCAATTGACTATGGCGTCAGAATTACCCAAATCAAACATGGCAGAAAAAAATCTGATCGCTTTTGACAAAATGACTGAAGGTTTTTTTTTTTTTTTTTATCTTTTTCCCATTTCACACTTCATTGAGACCAATGCTTGAGAGATTCCTCAAAGGATAATGGCATATCAGGACGTAGGGCATCTCCACAGTGCTATGTGTTTTAACATGTTTTTCATACTTGAAGTGTGTTGTTTTTTTATTTTTTTCATTTTCTTCTTCTTTTTTTTTTTTTTTTTTTACATAGCAGTGCAAACCAGGCTTAGGCTCGGTTCACATTTGTGCGATGATCCTGCAAATCCACTGCAGGTTCCCGCATCGCACCTGACTCGCAAGGCAGTTCACACTGTCGTATGTGAACTGCTGGGAGTGTCAATACAACCTTAATGACACCCCTATTTCAGCATGCATATCGCACTGCGAACTGACAGTTCGGACATGAATCGGATTGCATGAGTGTGATCCGATTCTGGTGCGGACTGAAAAAAGGGTCCTGTGCGAGTTTGGTCCGAATGCGATGCAAATTCAGCCATACTATCTGTATGTCTGAAATTGCATTGCACGGACATCGCATGTGATTTGCAGTGCGGTGTGAATCGCATGTGATCTCACACCACGCACTGGTGTAAACCGAGCCTTAAAGAGAGCTTGCCACAAAGCAAATCGCGTGCAGGATTTAGTTCTGATGGAGGCAGTCATTCGTTGATGCGTGCAACATGTTTGTGGCTGAGTGTGCACACTGAATCACTGCCTTGGACTTAAGAGCTGAGCGCGCACACTGGGTCACTGCCTTTGAGAGCTAAGCGTGCACACTGGGTCACTGCCTTTGAGAGCTAAGCGTGCACACTGGGTCACTGCCTTGGACTTCAGAGCTGAGCGTGCATACTGCGTCGCGTGCAGGATTTAGTTCTGATGGAGGCAGTCATTCGTTGATGCGTGCAACATGTTTGTGGCTGAGTGTGCACACTGAGTCACTGCCTTTGGACTTGAGAGCTGAGCGTGCACACTGAGTCACAGCCTTGGATTCGAGAGCTGAGCGTGCACACTGGGTCACTGCCTTGGACTTGAGAGCTGAGCGTGCACACCGAGTCATTGCCTTGGACTTGAGAGCTGAGCGTGCACACTGAGTCACTGCCTTTGGACTTGAGAGCTGAGCATGCACACTGGGTCACTGCCTTGGACTTGAGAGCTGAGCGTGCACACTGGGTCACTGCCTTGGACTTGAGAGCTGAGCGTGCACACAGAGTCACTGCCTTTGAGAGCTGAGCGTGCACACTGAATCACTACCTTGGACTTGAGAGCTGACGTGCACACTGGGTCACTGCCTTGAAGTTGGCATACAGCATGAGTACCAGAATTCTTTCTTTAAGCTGAATATTTTATTTATGCTTTTCATAAAAAAAAAAGGGGGGGGGGGATCCTTTCAAATAAAATTCTCTCATACAGGTACTAGATGTAAATACAACCACAAGGTACTGAAAATCCATGGATTGGATTCTGTGCTTTCATCGTGTCCCCCCACTTAGCCATACGCACCTTCTATTGGCTTTCTCACTACCCTCTTGCCCTGCATAACCTGCAAGTCATTCTTGGGTTGGTGTTCAGCCACTTACTGGTGCACTGTGTCATGGAGAGAGTCGCATGTTCTCCATAACTGGATTTACCGGGTAATTCTCTGCACTCTGGGTGCAATTCAGTAAACCCATATGGGCCTGGCACAGGTCCACTTTAAGCTGTGTTCATGATTGCCATTCCCCACATTCCAGATGACCCCCCCCTGTCATTTTGTGTAATGTTGTAATATAATGCCTATATATTCCTACTATCTTCTCCATATATGGACAGTGACATGCCAGATTATAATTTATTTAAGTTGCACAAATATTCGTTGAATGATCTGTACAGCTAGTATTGTTCAATGTAAATAAAGTTTGATTTTTTTTATCCACTTCTCAGTGTCTGACTTTAAAGGAGCAACCCCCAAGTATCAAGGAAAACCATCCAGCAAAATGTTAAACCAGCTGAGTCCTCAGTTTAAACCGGCTAAATACATATCAGGCGCATCAGAATAAGATGTTCAGTGTCCTATAGCTTTTTTTCTTCCTAAAGCAGCCACAGCGTAAGTAGAAAAGCATTTCCCCTGCCAGCAGCTGCAGAATGGGAACATTTCTCTTTGTATGGACGCAGTGATCTCTCTGCAGAGGTCTCACACATCCCCTAATGAGTTGGTGCTATAGTTCTGCAATTAGCAAAGCTTATGCTCCTTGCCAATTTGAAAAACTCTACCTTTCCCAGCAAAAGGTGTGTTGGACCTCTGCAGAGAAACCACTGCTTCCATAAAAAAGAGAATTGTTCGCCTTCTGCATCATGCTGATAGGGAGGAAACTAAATAGAAGACATGGAAACCCCTTTTCTTTGAATATACCTACAGTGTTTTTAGCGGATTTTTAACTAAAAGTTCAGTTGGGCTTTAAAGGCCATTAAATACCACCAAAAGAAAGCTCTGTGTGGAAAAAAAAAGGACACAAATTTCATACAGGTACAATGTTGCATGAGTAATTGTCATTCAAAATATGAGAGCGCTGAAATCTGAAAATTGGTCTGGTTAGGAAGGGGGTTTAAGTGCCCAGTGGGCAAGTGGTTAAAACAGGCACATCTAAGTATGCAGGCATCCGGGTAAAGCTGTTTACATAGACCATCCTCCGCACCGTCGGCTCTCACAGCTGTCCGTCTGCAATTGTGACCTTGAAGACTACCCTGCAGTAAAGTGATTTGAAAGTGAGGCTTGAAGCGCTCGTGGAGCGCAGCGTGGAAGGGATGACATCCATGGCGGTTCGACGGACGGCCTATGTGGACAGCTTTACCCTGGATGTCTGCATACTTAGATGTGCTTCTTTTAATCATCAACCATGTGAGTTGCTAAATGTTGGACCTTCATTAAATGTAACCATATTGCTACACTTAGAGGCGCCTCTCTTCTCTTTTATACTAAGTTGTGACTTGACGCTACTTGTATATCAAGACAGCACTTGTTTATAAATTCTAATTCTAATAAAAAATGTTGCTTGTCTTGCAAAAAGCTCTCAGACCAAGTTACTCTCAATCGGTTTTACTGTATATTCTTTACACAAGTCTCTGATTAGTTTAGTTTATATTTGAACTGGTGGATTTTTACTTTTTATTGTTCGTTTTTTTGTTTTTGTTTTTTGAGCAAGTCCCACCGCTGAGTCCAGCTCTCATAAAGCTTACTTATCTCCAGGACAATTGATTGGTAATGATCTATTCTGATTGGCTGCTGGTGTCCGCGTAAACCAATCAGCAGCTGCCATTGGTAGTTAACCACTTCAGCCCCGGAAGGATTTACCCCCTTAATGACCAGATCATTTTTGCGATACGACACTGCGTCGCTTAAACTGACAATTGTGTGATGTTGTACCCAAACAAAATTTACGTCCTTTTTCCTCCTTTTTTTGGTATTTGATCACCTCTCTGATTTTTTTTTTTTTTTTTTTTTTTGTGCTATAAACAAAAAAAAAAGTGACAATTTTTAAAAAAAGAAAAAAGACGTAAAACATATTTTATTCATCAGTTTAGGCCAATATGCATTCTTTTCTACATATTTTTGGTAGGAAAAATCCAAATAAGCATATATTGATTGGTTTGCGCAAACTTTATTTTTTTTTTTTTTTTTTGTGGGGCTGCAACATTGTGTCGGTCAAATCTGACCCTAAGTGACACTTTGTTGGGACCAGTGACACCAGTAATTTTTTTATCACTGCATTGATCAACTGTATAAATGACACTGGTAGGGAAAGGGTAACACTAGGGGGCGATCAAAGGGTTAAATGTGTTCCCTTATGTGTGTTCTAACTGTGTGGGGGATGGGCTCACTGGGACAACAAAGAGATTGCTGTTCCTGATTACTAGCAACAGCCGATCTAAGTGTTGTCCCCTGTCAGAGCGGGGATCCGCCCTGTTTACATAGGCAGATCCCCTGTTCTGCCTCTCTGTACCTCAAACGCGGGTGGCCGGCGGACATAGAGTCCGCGGGACCTATGTGCGTGCTTCCCCCGGCGTGCAGCGGGTGCCCACAGAATCTCATGCACGAAACGGATGTACAGGTACGTCGTTTCCCGCAGCTGTTTTGCCCTGCCGCAGTATATGCGCGGTGGGTGGTACAGAAGTGGTTAACCACTTCAGCCCCGGAAGATTTTACCCCTTCCTGACCAGAGCACTTTTTTGCAATACGGCACTGCAACGTTTTAACTGACAATTGTGCGGTCATGAGACATTGCAGCCAAACAAAATTGACATCCTTTTTTTTCCCCACAAATAGAGCTTTCTTTTGGTGGTATTTGATCACCTCCTGTGGTTTTTATTTTTTGCGCTATAAACAAAAGAAGAGCAATGATTTTGAAAAAAAAGTAATATTTTTTAACTTTTTGCTATAATACATATCCCCAAAAAATATATAAAAAAACGAATTTCTTTTTCAGTTTAGGCCGATTTGTATTCTTCTACATATTTTTGTTAAATAAAATCGCAATAAGCGTTTATTGATTGGTTTGCACAAAAGTTATAGCGTCTACAAAATAGGGGATAGATTTATGGCATTTTTGTTATAATTTTTATTTTATTTTCTTAGTAATGGCGGCGATCTGTGATTTTTATCATGACTGCACTGATTACTGTGTAAATGACACTGGCAGGGAAGGAGTTAAACACTAGGGGGCGATCAAGGGGGTTAAGTGTGTCCTAGGGAGTGATTCTAAGGGTCCTTTCACACTGAGGCGGTTTGCAGGCGCTATTGCGCTAATAATAGCGCCTGCAAACCGACCCGAAAGTGCCACTGCTTTGATTCCATTGTGAAAGCCCCGGCGGTGCGCTGCTAGCAGCATTTTCGGAGCGGTGAAGGAGCAGAGTGTATAACGCTCCTTTACCGCTCCTGCCCATTGAAATCAATGGGACGGCGCGGCTATACCGCCGGCAAAGCGCCTCTGCAGAGGCACTTTACGGTGGTTTTTAACCCTTTCTCGGCCGCTAGCGGGGGATAAAACCTCCCCGCTAGCGGCCACATACAATAGCGGCGCTTTACCGCCGACGCCGCCCCAGTGTGAAAGGGGCCTAACTGTAGGGGGGATTGTCTCACTAGAACATGACAGGGAGCAGTAGGTCTGTCATGTTGCTAGGCAGAACAGAGAAATGCCTTGTTTCCATAGGCATCTCCCCGTTCTGCCGCTCCGTGACACGATCGTGGGGCCCCCGGCAGACATTGGGTCTGCGGGACCTGCGGGCACGCTCACGGAGTACAAGGCGGGCGCGTGCACCCACTATGCCGCGATTTAAAGGGGACGTACCTGTACGCCCATTTGCCCAGCCGCGCCATTGTGCCGACGTAAATCATCGTACGCTAGTCGGCAAGGGGTTAAAGTTTGCCTCCCTGCACAAAAAATAAAAATCTAGTTGGGCAATATTTAAACAAACAAGAGGGGACTTATGAACCAAATGCTTTGCTTAATTAGATATGGATGTAGACAGATGGGGGTGATACCCAAAAGACATCTGCATGTAAATGCAGCTACTTGCAAACACCCAAGGACTCAAAAGATCATGGGTGGGTGTGTTCCTCTGAATTAGAGAGCATATCAGAAAAAAGGGGAGGGAAGGAGAACGAATTCTTCAACGAGGAACCAGCAAGGTAGCAAAAATATAATTTATTATAGAAAAATAATACCACATATACACGAAACAGTGTCAGAAAAATGACAGTAAGTGAACCAAATACCACCACTAACAATAAAATAGACAACGTTGTCTAAAAACAAAGAACAACATACAGATGGCCACCACTACACATACAATCACATCTAATTGACTAAATGGACTTGAATCGTCTCATATATAGTGTCTATAAAGTGAAGTTAGAGGCCAAGAGGTGAAAGTATACAGCTGTGGATGATGGGAGTCCGCTGTGCACGCTGCCAATGGCAGACATTGAGTATAACTAAACGTATAGACCACGAGGGTTGCTGATAGTAGCACTTGCAGATAAATACTCAGCCACAGCTGATAACATGCATAGGCAGCTGTATAGATGCTGTGCAGGGGTACAGGAGGGAGTGTGTGCCTGTATGGATGGTGATGTGTAAACACAGCGTGTTTGCTGAATCATGGAAAGATAATGATTAGATACGATCTCACCAGACCATGGACATCAGGGTATAACAGGCATGCTGAACACTCCGATCCTCCTCGAGTTTTCTCAAGTTATGCAAGACCGCTAAATCCTCCTCTGGTCAAGTGGAAGTAACTCGTAAGTCTGTATAGACGAATGCCCGCCAGGATAGTGGAGATTGGTAGCGTACCGCCTGAATGCGGTGTAACTCCTCGATCACTTCCTGGTTCCGTGCGGCAAGGCTTCAGCGGTGTAACGAATCGGGTCCCCAGGGCTGGTGGGTGGATCTGTATGGGTACTACGTCGAACGTGATGGCGTCATGCTGACGCGTTTCATCCGTCAAGGATTTCTTCAGAGCATCCTTGATAGATGAAACGCGTCAGCATGACGCCATCACGTTCGACGTAGTACCCATACGCTGGAATGTCAAAGAAGAACTCCTACTTCACCCCCCCCCCCCCCAAGTATATATAATTTATGGTAGGGAAAGAAAAACTCCACTCTAGGTGAGTAATGGAAAACAGGTGAGCGGGGGAATGGACTCCTCCCACAGGTGCTAGCCCCGCCTCGCCGGCCATGCAGTAGATATAAGTGGGAATGGATGGCTGCACACCGAAGTCATAGAAAGTCTCTTTTTTGTAAAGTCCATAAACATGAATGACACTACAGGACGATAAAAGCAGGTACAGGTAGACGCGTTTCACACAGCAACGCTGTGCTTATTTATTATCCTGACATGTTCCACTGACATTCCTTAAATAGGACCCCCCCCAATGTGAAGCACAGGTGAGGATGACGTCAGCGGAACATCTTGAAAACATCTTGAAAATCTCCAGGCTGTGCACCTTGTTGGCACAATAGAATCTAGACATGTGGGGTTTGTTTCGTTCCGAATGAAAATGCTGACAAATTTTCGTTATTCGGATGTATCCGAATTTCCCAATTAGAATAGTACCGAATTGAAGTGAATCCGAAATGACAAAAAAAAAATCAGTCGAAATTCAAATTTGAATAGTTTTCGAATTTCTGAAGAGAATTAAATAGAATAGCAAATAAAGGAAAAGAATACAAAGAAAAAATATTTTTTTCTTATCTATTCCTTTATTTTCTAGTCTATTTTATTCCTTTTGACAGGGAAAATTGAGTACTGTCCGTGATACTTTTTTTATTTGCACCAACATACAATTTTTCAGGACAAGCTTTCGGGGTGTGTCCCCTTCTTCAAGGTCCAAGCAGTACTGATTCACAAAAGTTTTAGCAGAATGTTAAAAAACAAAAACAAAAAAACACATCTCTAATACTAATACGGCTACAATCACATCAAGTTATTCTTTTTGGAAATTCGAAAACTTTTCAAATTCGATTTTAAAATTAATAAACTAAACGAATTCCGAAAACCAATGAAACAAATTTAACTAAACAAACTTATGTAAATAACGAATCTAAACGAAACAAATTTTTTCGTTCTGCACATGTCTCCATGAAATGGATCAGAAATCGAATACGGCATGCCGAAAGCAGAACAAAAACAAACACAGACATCACAGCCGGTCCAAAAAAGCGAGCAGAAGACAAAAAAATGTTAGCGTCCCATCCAACGTTTCCACCGACCAGATAAACACCCTATATAAACTTAGAAAGATAAATAGTAAAAAAAGACACATATGGAAAAAATGTAAATGAAATAATAAATGCATGAAACGGAATGATATGTTGAAAACTAAAACAAATCTGTCAACAGAAAAGAATTATTAAAGGAAAAAAAAATATGAACAAAAAAATCAAGAAAGAAAACATAATATATATCAAATAGTATAAAATATCATGAATAAATATATAACCTATATATGTGTGTTGAAGCCAACCTTATCTATTGATACATGACAAGGTACAGAAAATGTATATTGTTTTGGATCTATAGGTGGACAAGACCATCAAGCTATATTTCTGCATGAAAAGGGAGGGATATGCATAAAAAAGAAACGCATGAAAAAGAGGTAAAGATTGCCCATAGAGAGTGTATATGATAGATCACATACACAAACCATATGGATCATGTAAGCTGTGTATGTCATGTGGGAGAGAGGCATAGCAGACAATCAATTATTCATAAAAGTGACTTATATCCCATTCTGGGTAATGAATAAGCACAGCGTTGCTGTGTGAAACGCCTCTACCTGTACCTGCTTTTACACCCCCCCTCTCTCTCCCGCTTTCCTACACCTCTTTCTCTCTCTCTCCCACCCCTCTCTCTCTCCCCCCACACTCCTCCCTCCCACCCCCTCCCTCTCTCCCACCCCCCCTTTCTCCCACCCCCTCTCTCTCTCCTTCACCCCCACTCTCTCTCCCACCACCCCTCTCTCCCACCCCCTATCTCTCCCACCCCCCCTCTCTCTCCTTCCACCCCCACTCTCTCTCCCACCCCCTCTCTCTCCCTCCACCCCCACTCTCTCCCACCCCCCTCTCTCCCACCCTCTCTCCCTCTCCCTCCACCCCCACTCTCTCTCCCACCCCCTCTCTCTCTCCCTCCACCCCCACTCTCTCTCCCACCCCCCCACTCTCTCTCCCACCCCCTCTCTCTCCCTCCACCCCCACCCCTTTCTCTCTCTCTCTTTTACCTTCCCTAACCCCCTCTCACCCCCCCCCCCTCCTCCCTTCTCTTGCATGCTGGCAGGGGGATTTAAGTGGACACTGGCTGACAGGTGACAGCAAATGAGAGTTACTGAACCCCCCCAATCACTGACACTGCACCCATCCCTCCCCCAAGCCCTGACACTGAACCCCCCCCCCCCCCCCCAAGCACCACCACCACCACTGATTCCATCCTCCTAATGAATGACTACAGGCCTCAGCATGAACCCGTGAGATCCAAGGATTCACATCCTTAGATCTAAGAAGCTCATGTTGGAACTTGTAGTTCTTCACTTTTGGGGGATGTGACCCCCCCCCCCCAGCATGAGCCCCTCAGAGCTGAGGATGTGACACGCCCCCCCTCCCATCTAGGGATGTGACCCCCAGAAGTGAAGGACTGCAGGTCCCAGCATGAACCCCTCAGAGCTGAGGCTATGACCCCCTCTCCCCCCCAAACTAGTCAACTAGTGAAGGACTACAGGTCTGAGCATGAACCCGTGAGAGTTAGGGGTTCAGACTGGAACTTGTAATCCTTCAATTTGGGAAGCAGTCACATCCATTAAACAGGAAGGGGTGGGGCACATTTACATGCGGGGGGCACCCGATTTTAGTCTTGCCTAGGGCAGCACAAAACCAAAATACGCCACTGCCTGTAGATAAAATGAATATCTTCTAAACCTGTAAGGTTTTAGGAGATATTCACCCCGCATGCAGCCGCTAACGTCAGCGGCGCATGCACCCTGAAGGTCCGGAAGATGCTGCCGGAAAATCGGAGCTCCTTGCTGGATAGAGTACTCCGCGCGCATGGGCGGGGGTTACATCATCGCGGCTCCGGCCACTCAGCGCCGGAGCCGCGAACCAGGAAGAAACGCTGAGGGAACATGTCAGCCCCCTCAGCGGCGACCGGGAGGCGATGTCAGTGCTTCGTTCTAAGATAAGCATTTCATAATGAGCTAGTATGCAGTGCATACTAGCTCATTATGCCTTTGCCTTACAGTTTTAGTTATTTTTTGTATTTGATAAACCGTAATAAACGGCTAATAATAATTAAACCGTTGATAAAACAGAATTTTTTTATTTGATAAACCGTTGCGCTGATATTGTGTGACATAAAAATTTGGAACGATCACCATTTTATTCTCCTGGCACCATACCTCCCAACTTTTTTTTGAGATGGGAACGAGGGACACCTATTAGCAAAAATATGTAGGCATAGGACACACCCCCTGCCACGCCCCCCTTAAAGGAGAATTATACAAAAAAAAAATTTGGTTAAACTCAAGTGCTTTTATTTATTTATTTTTTACTACTATTATTCCTTTATAATGGCTTTTGACACCTATAAATGCAGCAATTTAGAAATTGGATGAAAGGTTTAGTACTGTGAAACACTTTTTTGAAAGTCAAAAAAGTGCATTTTTTATACTACTATGGGGATCAGACCAAAATGAGGGACAATTGAGGGGGAAAGAGGGACAGAGGGACATTGCTCCAAATCAGGGACAGTTGAGAGGTATGCTGGCAGTGAAAGGGTTAAAAAATCCTCCACCAATCTTCCTCCCCCCATACACACATTACTCTGGGTGTCTGCTGATCCTCGGTGGATGTTCCAGGTCAGCAGTCAGCTTCCTGATGACATTTGGGGAAGTGACTCTGATCAGCAGAAATTTGGGAAAAGTTGCAGCAAGTTTAATCATGAACTCCGGAGCTCCTCCCCCTTTTAAATCCCCAGCCCCGCCCCCCGCCACTGTCAGTCCGCTCAGATCTCCGGCTGCAATGGAGATCAGCTTCGCCGGGCGCCGGGCTCTGGTCACCGGGGCAGGGAAGGGTGAGTGGTGGGAGGGGGATGCAGGGGAAGGAGAGCCCGGTCCGAGGGGTGTATATAATAACGTCTTCTCTGTGCAGGGATCGGACGGAGTACGGTGAAGGCTCTGCGGGCCGCCGGAGCTGCAGTGATCGCTGTGAGCCGAACTCTACAGGACCTGGAGAGTCTGGCCAGGGAGGTGAGCGCTGCTATACTGCCATCTAGTGGACGGATTTCAGTATTACAGAAGGCTGGGTTTTATATATATATAATAATATATTTATATATAATTATAATATATCATAATTTATATATAAATAATAATAATAAAATATATATATATATATATATATATATTATAAACAAAAATAAGTATATACTGTATTATTATTATTATTATTATTATTATTATTATTTACAATTTATATAGCGCCAACAGTTTACGCAGCGCTTTATGTATATGGTATATAAATGTGGGTATAGGATTGGTTATATGGGATGTTTTTTTTTTATATTTTTTTTTTAATGGTTGAACTAGATGGACTTGTCTTTTTTCAACCTGACTAACTATGTATAGGTAAAATAACTTTTGTTTATTTTATATTTATGTGTATATGGTATAGGTAATAAGAACATTTTTTTTTTACATATATAAAATATGGTACAAGTCAGACTTTCTAAACCTTTTCAACACATCGGAAAATTTGAAATAACTTTCCACTGAAGTTCCTCCCACCCCAAACTCGCACCTCCCATGTCTTTTATGGACCTTGCTTTGTGCACTGGTCCAAATGATATGGTGGGGGGGGGGGTTGTTTTTCAGGGGTTGGGCTCAGCCCCTTAGTTCCTGTGAAGGGAACTCCTTAAGGCATCAGCATCCCAAGACATTTTGGACGATTTCATGCTCCCAACTTTGTGTGAACAGTTTGGGGATGGCCCCTTCCTGTTCCAACATGACTGCGCACTAAGGGTGAGCTCTGGCGTGTTCTCACAGCCCATATGCAGAGCCCGCCAGGAAGTCGTCACGGCGCTGCGCTAATCACAGGCGGTGAGATATTGTCCCGATGTACGGCTGCAGAGAACGGGAAATGTCTCACTGCCTGCGATTAGCGCAGCGCCAACTTCCTGGCGGGCTCTGCACGTAGGGTTGTGCGAACACGCCGGAGCTCATCCTTACTGCGCACCAGTGCACAAAGAAAGGTCCATAAAGACATGGATGAGCGAGTTTGGCGTGGAGGAACTTGACTGGCCTGCACAGAGTCCTGACCTCAACCCGATAGAACACCTTTTGGGATGAATTAGAGCGGAGACTGTGAGCCAGGCCTTCTCATCCAACATCAGTGCCTGACCTCACAGATGCGCTTCTGGAAGAATGGTCAAACATTCCCATAGACACACTCCTAAACCTTGTGGACAGCCTTCCCAGAAGAGTTGAAGCTGTTATAGCTGCAAAGGGTGGGCCAACTCAATATTGAACCCTACGGACTAAGACGCCACTAAAGTTCATGGAAAGGCAGGTGTCCACACACACATATATATATATATATATATATATATATATATATATATATATATATATATATATATATATATATATATCTCTATATATCAAGTTAATTCCAATACGTTTTATTGCCACTATACGTAGTTACTTTAGTCTAACCTGGACCCAATGTAACTATGTATGAAATATCCATACCTGGAAATGTGTTTTTTCCTTTCTAATTTTGCAGTGTCCTGGAGTGGAGACAATCTGTGTGGATTTGGGGGAATGGTCAGCGACTGAGGCTGCCATGAAATCGATCGGTCCGGTGGACCTTCTTGTGAATAATGCAGGAGTGGCTCACCTGCAGCCGTTTCTTGAAATCACACAAGAAGCATTTGATAGGTATGTACATATTCCTAGCAGTATAGTTTTCCATTTTAATTTCTGCTAAAGGGGTTGTATAGTATAGTAGTTTTCTGCTCACATAATTTGTAATAAAAACATCTTTGCCATTCTGAAGCTTCCCTCCAACCCCTTTGCATATTATTGTTTTATATATACTGTGATTCTGTATTTGCCAAATATGCTGCAGAAATCTCCCTCCACTGAGTCTGGCCGCAACCATTTTAACTGCGGGCAGCTGAAGCTGCTGCTGCTGCCTGTTTAATTCCTGGATTTACACAGAGGCACACCTCCAGCTCTGCTTTCATTGGCCCTCTTGTGACTCCCCCCCCCCCCCCCCCCCCCCTCCATCCATTCCTGGCAAACTCTCACAAGAGTGAGAGAGCTGGGCATGCTGCCATAAGCCTAGGCTTTTTACCAGACAAGAAACAGAAAGTGGGCTGTATAAGGTAAATACTGGAAGAATTATTTTCCCTTTTCGTCATTTCAGGACAGCCACAATAGAGAGATAGTCTCCTCCCCTTCCTCTGGAAACACTGCGCCAGCCCATAAATTCTCTCCTCCCCTGCCGGACCTCAGTTATTAGTGTTTCCTCCGGTGGGGAGACACTGTGCAGAGGAACCAGGCCGGCTGCAGTCAGGGAGATTGTGGCCTTCTAAAGAGAACATCCATAAGGGAAGCAGGGGCTTCCAGGATAAAGAGTAGCGGTACATACCGCAGCTGAAGCCACCCCTTCCTTGCCGAGCGCGGCATCAGGTCGTGGGGGACCCCTATCGCGTCCACAGGGCCACAGCATGGAGGCAGTCCGCTCTCCCTGTACCTTGTACAGGCCGCAAAATTTGGAACCAGCGGGCCGGACGACGGGTGACGTCATTTCCGGCGGGGGGGCGGATGCTTTCCCTTTGAACCGCGACTTCCGGTTCCGGGTTGCGGTGCTGATAGGGGGCCGGGCTCAGGCTGGAGTGAGTCGCTACACGTGGAGACAGTGTGAGACTCTACACAGGCAACCACCTGCAGTCATGTCTGAGGCAGATGCCGCAACTCATACGGACGCTATCTCCAGCCTTCCAAAGGTAAGAGTTCCCTGGGGAAGGGTCCTCTCTATCTAAGGATTGTTCCCCCTCATGTATGGTTCCTTACTTAGAGGGGGGGCGGGCCCCCTGGGTGGTCAGGGGGTGGGGGGTGTGCGCAGTTCCCTTAAAGTGGTTCTGGTACACTCCCAGGGTTGTTTTCCACTTAAATATGCTGAATGTAATATGTGGTTTTTGTATGTAATTTAAGAAATCTACAGAAAAAACAAAGTCCACGCATGTCTCTAAAAGGAAGTGTGCCTCTTGCAGAGACAGTTTAGGGGAAGCATGGACAAAAGTTTTGTGTAAAGAATGCATAGACTCCCTGGTTAAGGAAAGGGAATCTGAACAGCAGTCTGGTTTGGCAGCTTCTGTGAAGGAACTGTCATCCACCTTTTCATCCTTTAAAACATTTTTTGAGACGTTTCAGCTTCCCTCTAAACCCATTCAGCAGGATACAACCCCGCCTCATGCTCAGGGCTCTGCACCTGCCAGATCTACTAGAGGAGTTCCACCCAGGGGGGCCGTCCAAAAAAAAAAAAATTAAAAGTCAGCAGCTACAAATACTGCAGCTGCTGACTTTTAATTGGACACTCACCTGTCCCTGGGTCCAGCGATGCGGGGGATCGAAGCCCCGCTCGTCTCCCCCCTCCGCTCGTCGGCGCTGGCATTACAACTGTGGGCGCCAGGCTGTGGCTTCACAGCCTGGCACCCACTGCGCATGCGCGAGCGGCGCCGTGCGCCGTGATTGGCCGCTCAATCACCTGGGACCTGTAATGGGTCCTAGATGATTGACAGGAGGGAGGGAGCAGAGCGGAGCCCTTCCTGTGCCGAGGAGGAAGTGATGTCACCAGCCCAGGCTAAGGGACAGGCAGACTACGAGGGCCCACCTAGCAACAGGCATTTAGAGGTAAGTGAAAAAAAAAATATCCAAATGTTTTTTTGTTTTTTTTTTTTTTTTAGAATTTTTACAGGTAGTTTTGTTTTTTGGGTGGAACCCCACTTTAGTTATGGCAGAGGAAATGTCAGGCCCTTCCGGGGTGGAGCTGAGGCAACCGGACAGTGGCACGTCTGACTCCCATGAGGAGTCAGAAGGGGAAGACCAGGACGGGGAGTCCAGGAAAATCTCCAGGTATAAATTGTCCCTGGATGAGGTGGAAGACCTCTTAGGGGCAATATATACAACCCTCGGTATACACGAGGATAAAAAACCCCTGTCTCTCCATGACCTTATGTATAAGGGCTTGGGAGATCAAAAAAGAAAAGTTTTTCCAGTACATGACGTTCTGGTGGAAACAATTAAAAAGGAGTGGCAGGATCCTGAGAGGAAACCCTTTTTTTTTTTTCTAGCTCCCTTAAAAGAAGGTTCCCGTTTTCAGAGGATCCAGCGTCCATTTGGAATAAAAATCCCAAATTGGACGCCGCCTTCTCTCAGGTCTCTAGACACACAGACCTGGCATTTGAGGATATGGGGGCCTTGTCGGATGTCATGGACAAGAGGATAGACTCACTTCTAAAAAAGACGTGGGACTCAACTGTGGGTAATTTAAAGCCAGAAATGGCTGTTACTGTGGTAGCCCGCAATTTAGAACATTGGCTTTTCCAGATTCAGGAGCATATTGAAGCTGGCACAGCCAAGGAAACTATCCTAGCTTCATTCCCCACGATTCTGCGAGGAATCGCATACATTGCAGACGCCTCGGCAGAGTCAGTCCGTATGTCGGCCAGATCAGCGGCACTGGCAAATTCGGCCAGAAGAGCGCTCTGGCCAAAAACTTGGCCGGGGGACACCGCCTCCAAGGTCAAATTGTGCGGGATACCCCTGACAGGTGATCTACTCTTTGGTCCTGGGTTAGAGACGGTCTTAGACCGTACAGCGGACAAAAAGAAGTCCTTTCCGCTTAAACGGAAGGCCCCAGCTCAGACAAGGAAGGGGTTTCGTCCGAAAAAAGGCAAGGATTCTCCCAAACAGGGGAAGAAAACTTGGGGCCAAAGAGGTAAGGGCAGAGGAGGGGCGATTTTTCGCCCTCCTGAGAAAACCCGTAAAGATCAATGACTCTCTAGGGCCGGTGGGAGGAAGACTGGGGGCCTTTCTTCCACAATGGGAGACCCTCTCTCCCAATCGTTTTATCCTGGGGATCATAAGAAGGGGGTATCTCCTGGAATTCTCAAAGCCCCTCCCGCAGAGGTTCCTGGTTACGCAGCTTTCCACCTGCAGAGCAAAGGCCGAAGCTTTGGTCGACCGCCCTGAAAGAACTGGAGATGCAGAACGTAGTTCGCAGAGTACCAAAGGGGCAGGAAGGAGAGGGGTTCTATTCCCACGTATTTGTGGTGAAAAAACCCTCAGGGAAATTCAGATTGATTCTGAATTTAAAACCCTTAAACAGGTCAATTTGCTACAGAAGATTCCGCATGGAATCAATTTTTACGGTCAGGGCCCTGCTGCCACACAACTGCTACATGGTGTCTCTGGACCTCAGGGACGCGTATCCTACACGTCCCTATCGCAGAAACTTCCCAAAAGTTTCTCCGGTTAGCAATAGACCTGAAAGGTACAATACTGCATCTACAGTTTCAAGCACTACCTTTCGGGCTATCCTCCTCGCCCCGCATATTCACAAAGGTACTGGCAGAGGCTTTGGCCTTCCTGCGACTCCAGGGGGTGTCAGTCATAGCCTATCTGGACGACCTGCTCCTATTTGCAGTATCCCCAGAACAGTTGATCAAGGACCTCGATCTAACAAAGAGGGTACTAACAGGGTTGGGATGGCTGCTGAACTTAGAAAAGTCCAGTCTCATTCCCTCACAGCGCATTGTGTACCTGGGATACCTGCTGGACACTACGCTTTTGAGGGTTTTCCTTCCAAGGGAAAAGATTCTAAAGCTGGACAGAGCGGTTTTCTCCCTCCAGTGCAACCAGCTGGTGTCAAAAAGGTCCATAATGTCTACGTTAGGCCTTCTAACATCTACTCTTCCAGCAGTGCAGTGGGCAGGATTACATTTTCGTCCCCTGCAGTCTTATGTACTAAGAGTATGGGACCACAGTCAGAGGGATCTAGACACCTTAGTACAGGTTCCCCATCAAATAAAGAGATCTCTTTGGTGGTGGAGGAAGGAAGTGAACTTGTCACAGGGACGTCTGTGGCTTATCCCAGTCCCACAGATCATAACCACGGACGCAAGTGGCAAAGGTTGGGGGGCACATTTGGGACCCCTTCTAGCGCAGGGCACATGGAAGGGCGACGAACTGCAAAAATCTTCCAACTGGAAAGAGCTGAGGGCAGTGGGCCTAGCCCTCAGATTTTTCAAGAAGGAACTCCAGGGCCACCATATACAGGTACGGTCGGACAACTCATCCACCGTGGCCTATATAAACAAGCAGGGAGGCACCAGGAGCGGAAGTCTGTTGGCCCTAGCAAAGGATATTCTAAACTGGGCCGAGTCCAACACTCTCTCACTCTCAGCGGTTTTTCTGAGAGGGGAAAGAAATATAATCGCAGATTTCCTCAGCCGAAGGAGTCTAAAGGAGGGAGATTGGGCCCTCAACCAGGAGGTCTTCAATCTCATATCCGAGAAATGGGGACCCCCGGAAGTGGATCTTTTCGCTTCAAGAGACAACGCGAAAACCCCCTGTTTTTTCTCCCTAAATGCAGGGGAAGGAGCACTGGGGGTGGACGCATTGTCTCAGAATTGGCATTTCAGGACATGCTACGCCTTCCCTCCTCCGGTACTATTACCGGCGGTTCTGAGGAAGTTTCAACTAGAGAGCACCTCTCTCATTCTAGTAGCTCCACATTGGCCGAAAAGGGCATGGTTTTCAATCCTCAGTCAGTTGGCAGCGGAGCCGCCCCTGTTCCTTCCACCTCGAAAGGATCTTCTGTCGCAGGGCCCAGTCCTCTGCCCACAGGTGCAGCAGTGGAAATTAGCGGCCTGGCTACTGAGGAGGGTATATTAAAATCTAAGGGATTTTCAGACAGCTTAATCTCCACCCTCCTCAACAGTAGGAAAAAGGAGACACGTAAGATTTACAAAAAGGTCTGGCTCCTTTTCAACAAATGGTGCATAGAAAACTCCTTCTCGGTGCAGAGTCCTGTAGCTGTGTTGGAGTTTCTGCAGTGTGGCGCGGACAAGGGTTTATCCGTAGGCACCCTTAAAAGTCAGGTTTCAGCACTCAGTGTTTATCTGGAGAAGTCTCTGGCTACCAATCCATGGGTGGTCAGATTCTTTAGGGCACTGTCAAGACAGAGACCTACCCGAGATCCTCCCTTTCCCGGGTGGGATCTATCTCTGGTTTTACAGAGCCTTACGGGTATTCCCTTTGAGCCATTGGACAAGTGCCTGTTAAGGGAGCTTACCCTAAAAACAGTATTTTTAGTAGCAGTGACAACTGCCAGGAGAGTCAGCGAAATTGAGGCGTTATCAATTAGACCTCCTTTTTGTGTTATTTTGCCAGACAGGATAGTCCTTAAGACTGATCCAGCTTTTTTGCCTAAAGTGGCGTCAGGCTTCCACAGAAGCCAGGAAATAGTCCTACCCTCGTTTTGTCCCAGTCCTTCAGGTGAAAGGGAACTAAAATTTCATTTTTTAGATGTAAGGAGGTGTATCCTACAATACCTAGAGATGACTAAAATAATAAGAAAGTCTGATTCTCTATTTATTTTGTTTTCTGGGGCCAGAAAGGGTCTCAGAGCGTCCCAACGCACGATTGCCAGATGGCTTAGATTAGCTATTGGGCAGGCATATTCTTTAGCAGGGAAGGAGATCCCTAGAGGCATAAAGGCACACTCCACCAGAGCAGTGGCAACTTCCCAGGCAGAGAAGGCTGGAGCAACGCCAGAGCAGATATGCAAGGCAGCGACATGGTCCAGCTACTCCACTTTCGTTAGACATTACAGAGTGGACCTGGTGGCGGCAGGTGAGCAGTCTTTTGGGCGAAAAGTTCTGCAAGCTGTAGTCCCACCCTAATTGGTAAGTGCTCGATTATCCTCTCTATTGTGGCTGTCCTGAAATGACGAAAAGGGAAAATTAAAGTTACGTACCGGTAACGTCTTTTCCTGTAGTCTTTCAGGACAGCCCTAGTTACCCACCCTAAGCTTGGGGGGGTCTTATTCAAGACCGGAACGCAATATGATAATGATATTGATTGGTATGTTATTAATGTGTTCTTGTGTCTCCCCAGCTGGCCGGAGGTGCTCTTCAAAAAACTGAGGTCCGGCAGGGGAGGAGAGAATTTATGGGCTGGCGCAGTGTTTCCAGAGGAAGGGGAGGAGACTATCTCTCTATTGTGGCTGTCCTGAAAGACTACAGGAAAAGACGTTACCGGTACGTAACTTTAATTTTTTTTTGTACTATCCAAAGTTAAAACAACAAGGGCAGAAGATTTAATAGATGGAAAGTTGAAAAAATTACTGACACTTTAAGGAACACATGATAAGGATGATTGGGTTATACTGCCACCTTTAGGAGGAGTTGGGCACTGGCAAACGAAAAAAGCTGTTGGACAGATAGGTGTAACCCCTCCCGCTCCCGGCATGCTTTAGCTTTTTGCTAGTGTCGTAAGAGGATGGACAGCTTTTCTCTAGTCGTGTTTTTTTTATATATAATTTCTTCAATGAAACCTCCAGATACGCACTGCTGAGCTTGGCTCACCAGGCAGCTTTCCAGATCAGCTAACCTTCAGCACTGCCTTGGAATCCGAAGCTGGAAGCCCCTGGAATAAAGATTAGCGGGCTACCCTAGAATTTGGCGCTGTCCATTCTTTCGGGTGTTCCTGCTTGAACAGTACAACATGTTATATTCCAAGCACAGATGGAGCGGGCCCCCACTGCCCTTGGTTACTCATGATCCACTAACCGTTCTGGGGAGGCTTGCAGTGTCCTTCCTAAAGGACCTGATACTGACAGCCTGGATCATTGTTAAAGAAAGTCTCCCAAAAAAATACTCTGTGGAATGAATTCTGACTTTTTTTACAATCCGATCAAATTTCTAGATCAGTGTGTGTGGTCTTGAATATCATCAAAGGTCAAATCTTGACCCTTATGATGTTATTCCAAAGATCATTGGCCTGTTTGGCTAGGACTTTTGCACCGGGTGTCTCACATGTGGCTCCTCCCGTACAAACCTCTTATGATTCCATGGGGTTTAAATTTTGGTTCTGTTGGTTCTTCTGAGCTATTAGGGATATTCACCTTTCCATACTCGCTCACAAGATTATTCCTTGTTGCCATCACTTCTACAAGACTTGTTTGAGCTGCCAGCCTTATCTTGTAAAGAACCAGATTTCATTTGCACAAGGATAAGGTAATATTGAGCCGCCTTCCTCCTTTTGGCCTTTCTCCTCAACGAGGACATTGTCCATCTCTTTGTCTGGCTCCAGTACATTGGAAGGGAATTTCCTTTACTGCCTGGATGTATTATCTGCTGCATGGATATACAGTGGGGACGGAAAGTATTCAGACCCCCTTACATTTTTCACTCTTTGTTATATTGCAGCCAGTTGCTAAAATCATTTAAGTTCATTTTTGTCCTCATTAATGTACACACAGTACCCCATATTGACAGAAAAACTAAGAATTGTTGACATTTTTGCAGATTTATTAAAGAAAAACTGAAATATCACGTGGTCCTAAGTATTCAGACCCTTTGCTCAGCATTTAGTAGAAGCACCCTTTTGATCTAATACAGCCATGAGTCTTTTTGGGAAAGATGCAACAAGTTTTTCACATCTGGATTTGGGGATCCTCTGCCATTCCTCCTTGCAGATCCTCTCCAGTTCTGTCAGGTTGGATGGTAAACGTTGGTGGACAGACATTTTTAGGTCTCTCCAGAGATGCTCAATTGGGTTTAAGTCAGGGCTCTGGCTGGGCCATTCAAGAACAGTCATGGAGTTGTTGTGAAGCCACTCCTTCGTTATTTTAGCTGTGTGCTTAGGGTCATTGTCTTGTTGGAAGGTAAACCTTCGGCCCAGTCTGAGGTTCTGAGCACTCTGGAGAAGGTTTTCGTCCAGGATATCCCTGTACTTGGCCGCATTCATCTTTCCCTCGATTGCAACCAGTTGTCCTGTCCCTGCAGCTGAAAAACACCCCCACAGCATGATGCTGCCACCACCATGCTTCACTGTTGGGACTGTATTGGACAGGTGATGAGCAGTGACTGGTTTTCTCCACACATACCGCTTAGAATTAAGACCAAATAGTTCTATCTTGGTCTCATCAGATTTAATAAATCTGCAAAAATGTCAACAATTCTGTGTTTTTCAGTCAATATGGGGTGCTGTGTGTACATTAATGGGGGAAAAAAATGAACTTAAATCATTTTAGCAAATGGCTGCAATATAACAAAGGGTGAAAAATTTAAGGGGGTCTGAATACTTTCCGCCCCCACTGTACCTCTCAGCCACTGCTTCCATTGTAAAGACAGATTTTCTTGTAGTCAGTCCTGATGGTTTCTGTGAAGGGGAGCAAGCCTCGCGCTCCACTGTTTTCCAGTTGCTCAGACAGATGATTGTTCAAGCTTATGGTCATAAAGGCAAGTTTCCCACATTTCTTGTCAAAGTGCAGTCTACGTGATCTGTGAATGCTTCTTGGGCTTTTAGGCATCAGGCAACAGCTTCCAAGATTTGGAAGAAGTTGGTAGATTTATATAAGAAAGAAAACGCGCTAGATACAAATAACAATAATGATTAAAAAATTAACGTATTAAAAAATCCAAACAGCAGCAGCTTATTTGCAGGATAACACAAACATAGAATAGAAGAGAGAAGCTGCGCTATATATATATATATATATATATATATATATATATATATATATATATATATATATATATATATATATATATATATATATATATATATATATATATATATATATATATATATATATATATATATATATATATATATATATATATATATATATATATATATATATATATATATAATATATATATATATATATATATATATATATATATATATATATATATATATATATATATATATATATATATATATATATATATATATATATATATATATATATATATATATATATATATATATATATATATATATATATATATATATATATATATATATATATATTATATATATATATATATAGATATATATATATATATATATATATATATATATATATATATATATATATATATATATAGTATATATATATAATATATATATATATATATATATATATATATATATATATATATATATATATATATATATATATATATATATATATATATATATATATATATATATATATATATATATATATATATATATATATATATAGTATATATATATATATATATATATATATATATATATATATATATATATATATATATATATATATATATATATATATTATATATATATATATATATATATATATATATATATATATATATATATATATATATATATATATATATATCTCTCCAAACCAGCAATGGCTTATAGATGACAAAATATGTGTGCATTGACAAAGTCCATAACAAAACACCCGGGTGAGCTTGATCCAAACTTAAGTGCCGCCACCTAATAGAAAACTCGCTTACCAGATGGCAAGCAAAAGCATGCAGATGGCTATAGCCCAGCCACGGCCTTTGCTTGATCAAGAAAGTCCAGACTGATATACCCAGATGAGTCTTTGTACCGCAATTCC